>WEKY01026494.1:0-12611 GCA_013390045.1 Picathartes gymnocephalus
GACACTTGTCTAAAAATGTGGGGCTTACAGTAGTATCATGTACCAGCACCATAGTACTGGTTGTGTTAGCAACTGAGTAGCAAAAGGCAATGGGGAGGTGGTATCATAAAGAAAGCTGCTAAAAAGCAAGAAAAGATGATGACAGCTGTGCCAGGGCTCAGGAAGGACATCATATTCTGGGACTGTGGCCATTATTCAACACCTCTCTTCAGGGCCTATTGGAGATATTTAGGGGAACTGATTGCAGACACTTTGATAAGGGATCACAGCAAATATCAGATGGAGTGGCAGTTTCTCAGAAAAAGGGCAGTGAAAGAACTCAGGTCTAACTTTTCTAACTAGAAGTCAGGCATTAAGTGTGGTTGCATCCTCAATGAAAAGACAGCTCCAGAGAATGAATAACAATACCTCTGTGAGATGCCTATCCCATATGAAATAGTTTACCTTCAGGAAGTTCCTCTTTCTCCACAGACTGTATGGGGAGCACAGAAGATTACCTAAACTAAATACTTCGCTAAAAATAAGATGAATCCCAACCAAGAGGAGTCATGAACAGTCAAACACAATGGAAACACCAAGCATGTTTTTCACAACCTCCTTCCTTCCCACAGACACAGCTACAGACGGATAACAAAATCTAATGGGAGAAGCAGCAGTGAGCATTACATCCTGGCCTGCTTTTCAGAATGTATGTACCATTGCCTCAGCAGGAGACCAAGAAAACTGCTCTCCCATACCTTGTTATAACTTTTAGGGTCAAGGCATTCAAAAAACACCAAAAAATACCCTCAATTTGCAGACCCTAATGAGCCAATTAAAAGTCACAGGAAGCACAAAAGCACCTATTAGAGCATATTTGTAAGAGCATACGCCTGCCAGCCAAGAGATACTTTAATGTAAACTGCTTGTCT
Source organism: Picathartes gymnocephalus (assembly GCA_013390045.1). Classification (NCBI taxonomy): domain Eukaryota; kingdom Metazoa; phylum Chordata; class Aves; order Passeriformes; family Picathartidae; genus Picathartes; species Picathartes gymnocephalus. The sequence continues at coordinate 912 of WEKY01026494.1, forward strand.
GAAGATTGTCAGCAGTAGTGAGTGGCATCTGCAACATCTGCCACGACGAGGGGAAAAACAGGCACCTAATTACAGACTCACATAGACACCAATAAAGCTTGGGGCTGGAGCACTTGCCAGCAAGTACTGATAGACCTGTACACCTAATCTCACTTTTCAAGTATAATTTTACCTTTAACAGCCAAAGTTTGGGGTATTTGAGCTTTTTGGCAGACTTCCCAAAAAAAACAATAAAATAAAAGAGGGGGAAATTACATATTATTGCAGTGTAAAATAGCCCAAATACACATGACTTGGTGTAAGAACTCATGTGAGTTGGTAAGTGGTTTTCAGTCTGACAGTTTTTAATGGCTGAAACCCGTTTATCTGCTTTCTGACACAGAGGCCGTGTGAAAAGTTTGGAACAGGCTCAGTTCCTGTTCGGGCTACATATTGATAGAAGAGTTCTATACCTTTGCACAGTGCAATTTATCCCTTCCTGTTACCATTATATTTAAGTTTACCATTAGGAAAAGAATTAATAGATACAAATAAAGCAATATATGACTATGGGGCCTTTTTGCAACGATAAGCATGGTGATAGGTAGGATGTTTCTTCATGTCAAGAAACAATAAATATGGAGGAGTGTATCAACTTTCACTTCAGGAGAAAAATGAGTTTTAAACTCTTTCTCCTAAAAAAAACTACTTTCAGCATCAGAACAAAGGTGGAAGACATCCCTTTGCTTAGTGTCCCAGAGCTATTTTGTCCTGCTGGTACAAACTGGGCAGTTAGAAGGGCTAGTCTGCTTGCATTTTCTTCAGCTGTCCTTCCCTGTGCTGGAGCACATCCAACTTCTCTCTCCTCTACCTGGCCATTTATTCTCATAAAATTGTAGTAATTAGATATCCTGTCTCTGGAAGTGTTCAAGGCCAGGCTGGATGGGGCTTTGAGCAACATGATCTAGAGGAAAATGTCCCTGCCCATGACAGGGTGATCTTCAACATCCTTTCCAACCTAAACCGTTCTGTGGTTCTGTGAGTCTATGAAATGTATAGTGTAATACAAATCTTGGAGATGTCTGCTCTTCTTTCACGTAGTTAAATTAACCAAGTTGAGAAAAAGTTTATGGCAGACTGACAAATTGAGATCTGCATATCCAGTATTTAACCTAGGTTTTTATCCTCGTGAAGATTTGCTTGAGAAACACCAAGTGAATGTAAGTGATTTCTAAGTTTCAAAAGAACAGGAAGGTTTTGCTTCAGAGGTTCAGAAAGCTGTGGCATCCAGAAAGAGGCTCCACACATCCTTCTCTCTACTGAGACATTGAAATGTTTGGACATTTTGGTTGGTCGTGTTAAAAAGAGAAAAACCATAATAGTGGCAACTGAAAATGAAAGCAGCATGTTGTAGAACAGAAAATTTGTTTTTATGGATTGCTCAAGATTGCTCTGAACAGGTCATTTTGAGGGGAATTTTGTGCCCAGCGTATGTCTTTCTCCTATAAACAATAAAGAAAGAACAAGGGATTTTTTAAATGTCACCATGTCAAGTAGTTGCATTTTAACTCTCATCTGATCTACATCTCCTCTGCAGCGTAATTCCTGTTTCACTGAAGAGGCACAGAGGGGAAATGGTGGGGAGCAGAATGGCTGTAGCCCCTCTCTGAGAAATATTTTTCGGCAGCTAGTAGAGAAGCAATAGTATTTGCCACTCCCCAACATAATCCTGGTTGCATCCATCTCAGTCAACCTTTTAATAATAGGCTTAAGATGCATCAGTAGAGAACCAGGTGGGGAGAAAAAAAAAAAGGAAAGAGAAAAGCTGTATTGTGACAGGGATAGAAAAAACTGGGCTACAATACTAGTGAGGGTTTAAAAACTCCCACGCTGCAGATTTGAAGACCAGTTTAGAAAAACATCTGTAAGAAATTGTTTAGATAACACTGACTCTGTCTGGGATCAGGGGATCACGTGAAGATTTTTCAAAATTTCTCCCTCTCCTTTCTAGTGCAATGAGAAATGACAAGGTTAAAACAATGGAGCAAAGTCTCAGAGAAGGACAGGGTTGAGTGGTGCATCCCACTGCCTTTCCCTGTGCAATAAAGACATATACACAACCAGCGCTCTCTCGCCAGGCAATGAAGGAAAAGGGACCAGGCATGGGTCAGAAAAAAGGCATGTCATTTCACTTTCTGATTAACTTAAAATTTGAAGTGGAAGCAGATACTACTTGTTGCACCATTAGATTGGATTATAAGATCTTCAGGGCTCCAAAGTGTCTGTTCAGCTCACCAATTTAATCTTACCTATCACTCTGCCTACATGCCCAATACCAAACCCTCATAACAATTACCACCACAGCAGCTGATTCTTACCATACAAGGATAACAGTCGGACAATCTGGGATCCCTGAGCTTAAGTGCTGTAGCAATTCTTAGAACTACTACAAATGAAACTCCACTGTAGAGCACACTGCAAAGAATAAAGCCTCAGTCTGACATATCAGTGTTTTTCTCAGTGTCATCCCATTCACCACTACAGGTTTTCTACAAGAATCCCATCATTCAGTGAAATGCCACTTCATTCTAACTGTGCCGGACAGACCCACTCTGTACAGGAGCATCTGCTGTGACCTCCCCTCTCCCTCAAGCCTGTGATTATTTCAGCCTAACTCCACCTCCCCTGCAATGCCATTTATTTGTTCCATTTTTTGCCAAGCCCTGGCTTATCACACAGATTTTCACTTCAATTAAAAGTAATAAAAAACATATTTCAAATTGTTCACCTATTGGGCTTGAATCACATGCAATTAACAAAATGCTTTGGTGGAGTCCTCGCTTAACATTCCTGCTGTCTCAATGACCATAACGTTACTGAACATCTGTTTCACTCTTATCTTGCCCTGAAATATTTTAGACAGATGTAGCTGTAAAATGTCATTGACCTCAAAATTCAAACCCCTAATTCAATTATTCCTATGAAACCTATAGTTTGTGCATAATTAAGTTAGAAAGGAATGCCATCACATACAGATTTTTTAACACTCCCAGCAGAAAGGAAATCTTATCAAGAGAGCTCCCACAAAAAGCCACAGTAACCTGGAGACTGGAAATTTCAATGTCAATTGAACTCCGTGCCCTGAAGAAAGAACAAGCCATCTGAACCTATTACTGTGCAAAACTGAAGGGGTCTCCTGTGGCCCTTTGATCATTTTGCATGTCTTAATTCCTTTTTCCAGTCTTTTTGTTTCTGATATGTACACTGAGCAAATTGAAAGGAACAATCTGTTAGTAATTACTCAGGTCTACTCTGTACTCCCTCCCAGCACAGCTGAATTCCAATGTGTGCCCACAAGGAGCACCCTCACCAGTGGCCAGACAGACCTGGAAACAAGCCTCTAACGCTACAAGCTCCAGAATCCCATTCCCATCACCTGTTGTGCCTTCCCATTTCATGCATTCTCCACACCAGCCCAGGTACACTGTAAAGCCTCTGCTCTCAGGGTAGTGTCCCTCTTTCCACTGCCAATACTGGCTTTCTGTAAGCCTAAATGATCTCTTTTACACTAACTACAAAGTTAGCAAGCGTAGGACAACAAGACAGCAACAACCATGCACCAGGCTGTATGTTCTGTTCCCAAAACTCCGTTCCTGCTTTCTGAACAGCAAGTGCCTCAATAAGGGTTATTGCCAGGATGGAAAGAGTGGGAAGATGACCTCATGTTGCCTTCTGCACTCAAGAGAACTACATTTCTTCATGACATCATACTTGGCATTCAACTGCCTCCTAAAACCAAGGTAGAGCGAAGCACTTGAAGAAGGCAATCATTCTCCCATATCTCTGGCACTACCTCGCCATCTCTTAGGGACTGAAACTGCTTCTACAAAAATAATGAAAGTTTGGCCATTAATTCAAGTGGCAACAGAATCAGCCTTGATAATAGATTTTCCCTGCCACTGACAAAGTCTGCTGTTCATTTTGCTCCTGCGTTTGTTCACAAACACACACACCCAGGCAAAATGTCACACAGGTGCCCATGGCATTGGATGCACAGTAATTAATGATTTACATCAAACAACTACCTGCTCAGTGTGATTTTTTTTCCAATTTGTATAATCTTTACCTTTCCCTGAAACCTAAAATGGGATACTTACTGATGCCAACAGCTGTAATAAGTTTAATCGCAAGTTCTGGGATTTCACACTGCATAAAGAAAGGTTCCAAGATGTAGCGTCCAAATGCCAATGATATCACTGCTGTGGCAGCAGGGCTAGAGTGAAAAAAAAAAAAAACACCAAAGTCACAAAATTAATCTGCAACAGTACACAGTTATTATTCTTATGGGATCATGCTGTAACTTCACTATCAGAGAACTGAGAACCTTAATTTTGGTGCTTTCTTGTAGCTTTGCTGACATGTACCATAGTTTCTGAATGTAGCACTACTCAGTGATCCTCATCCTGACAGCAACACTTCTTACCAGGCTGGCTCTTACAACTTCCATGTTGCAAAGCAGTTGTAATCAAGAAGGAAAAGTATAAATAGAAATCTTCATTGATTCAGTTAAAGTGAACATAGCCAGAATCAGATTATATGGGCAAAACATAATGTTTCTTTATTTGGGCAGTTAGTGCTGTTCATAGTAAGAGTTAAGTTCTCCAACACCCCACAAAGTTGTTGCATTTACCAATTTGAAATGCTCATAATATTCATACAGCCTTTCCCTTTGAGAGAAGCTAATTGTTTGACAGAAGCCTTAGCACTGACACATATTAGTAGCAAATTAGCCGGTGCCTGCATATAACTGTTTATGTTCCTTTCGGGAGGACATTTTCACCCTTTTTAGGACAGCTGGTGGCATCTGTGATTTATCACACACACACTGTAGGACAAAAGGGCACATGATTCTCAAAGCATTTCTGAGTTGAACAAGAGTCCACGCAAATTTCTTGTGAAAAAATCTACAACAACACAGAAAACTTTGATGAAAATTCTATGGAAAAGGGTAAAAATTCTGCAGAGACGTTGTTGTTCTTCATCAAACAATAAAAGAATTTTCCACAAGGAAGCTGCACCCTGGAAACAAAACCCACTTTCTTTGTGTTATGACTCAACCCAGAAGTCACACACTGTGTTGGACGAAGCTTCAGAGCAGCACAGAGCAGAACAATGTTCCTCAGTAAGTTTCTGCATGGATGAGCAAGGGCTGCTTGCATACGCATCTCCCATCCATGGGGATGTTCCTCTCACTAGCCAGCAAACCGCTTTGCAAATTTTGTCTGGAGTTTCACACACATTTACTGACTTTTCCTCAGTGCAATATTTCTAATTCATATCAGAAGATCACCAGGCTTCCAGTTTTTTAGTACTGCATGGAGCCTGTCATAAGTAGTTTTGGAGTGTCGTAGATCAGATCTTTGGAGCTGTTCCAGACTTTTTTCCTCAGTCCCAGCTCCTTTCCCCAGAACCTGGATTTTGCCCTCCCATTCCAAGGAAAAGCCTTTTTAAAGAAGCAGTCACTGCTGTCCACACCACTATGTTTCTAAAAACACGGCTCCTAAATTACACCTCTAATGAAAAGCTCTGCCTCTGACATTCCCATATCTCGGGGGAGATGTTGCTGGCAGTGCAGTCAAACAGTGGAGGGGGAAGTTCAACGAACGGAGCGGTATTTAAAAAATACACAGATGGGGTGTTTAGGGACACCGTTTAGTGGTGGACTCAGCAGTGCTGAGTTAATAGTTGGACTCAATGATCTTGGAGGTCTTTTCCAACCTTACTGATTCTGTGCTTTTCCTTTTGACTACAGCACTACAGGCAGGATGGCAGGCCTCAACAGCTGGCTGTTCAGGAGCAGGGAGAAAGTGCATGGCCAGCTTTCACTGAAGGGCAAGGATCCAGGAAGACACCAGATGAGGACCAGGACAGTGTCCCAGCACAGAGCATAGGCGAGTCGGGAACCTGGCAGCACACTCGCACCCTGCCTTTCTTTAGCAACCACCACAGTGAAGCTCTACAGACAATCCATTCCCACTGCTGTCTTCACTCGTTTGAAAAGTATTTGTCTGGGGTTTTTAAAAGGTCTATAAATACATATAAAACACACGCAAGCCGGCTTTGGCAAAGAAAAAGGTTCACGGTTGCACTGGGTGAGAAGCAGTGCAGTGTAAGGCAGAACTAATCAGTATGTGGGCAGAGCTGTAATGTGTGTCCTCCACTGTCAAGTAGTGGCTTTACAGAGATATATGAGAGCAGGAAATGTCTATTTTGGTTGTGACTGCTCCACCAGCCTATGAGTGTGATAATCCTGCAATTTTTCAGAAGAAAACCCAGCCTAGCTGGGACGTGTGTGTGCAACTTCATCTGCTGAAAACAAAAAATAAACATGTGTGAGGTCTCAAGTTCTTTGATCGTAGCAGCCAATTAGTTTCCTGATGGAGAAGTCAGATAAAAAACTCTACGCAGAGTTTCAGCAGTGCGGCTCTGATCATCGCAAGTTACAACACGCACACCTTCCTCACTGCCTCTCAGGCTGGGTGATTAAAGAATCCACTGATGTTCTCTCCCATGCAACATGATTATTTTCTGGGTGTGGGGCAGATCACGATGACTAAGAGCATTTTCACAACACTCCTGGGACACTGTCATACGTAAAAAAGAAATTATTTGGTGAGGAAAGGAATTTATGATGCCTGCTTTCTTGTGGGTGTTTGTGCTTAGGTTAATAAGTTGCCTCTGCCTAACAAGGTGCAGATTAAGAGGGGGATTTCTGGTACTGTTCCCTTTTGTTGATTCTCTGATGTGAAATGATAAAGCTGTTCACAGCGCTGTGAAAACATAGGTCTCATTCCATTGCCTGACTTTCCTTTTTGGCAAAAGGTTCGTACAGTTGAGACACTTCATCACATTTGATGGAAATTATGCAGTTAGTTCAAAGGTTAGGAGTGGGTGGGGAGGTTGTGTTGGACCATCTGACGTACAAAATTATTTCCTCTGGAAACAACATAAGGATTTATAGATTCATAATGACTCAGCACCGTCAGCACTTTTAAACTCAACAGTCTATGCTAGAACTTGTCCGTGTTATGTAAAAATGGTTATGAATTGAAATGAGGCTTGTGCCTCATTTGTGACTAATCTGCTGATTGAGGAAGAGAGAAGGAAAGAAGTGCTAACCAGCCTGGGGCGGGGATGGAGCATTCCCAATTCCCGAAGGCATTTTGTATAAGTGAGTTGCCCTGTTCTACATGTACCAAGATCTCCAACCTCCGAAATACTGTAAAAAAGAGAGGCTACATGTGAGTTTGATACATTGATCCATTTACATTATGAAAATTTATTTTATATGATTCAACATCATATTGTAATTCTTCTGCACCATGTCAAAGGCTGCATGAGTCACAGGCTTAAACACCAAGGCGATCGATATATTTGACATTTTAGGTATGTGAAGACAATGTTTCTTTATTTGGTCAGTTAGTGTTTTTCATAGTTAAGAGTGAAGTTCTCCAACACCCCACAAAAGCAAAAAAATCAGGGCCGAATCTGACATGTAAAGCATACATGGTACCCCAAACTCTGAAAACTACTGGGCAATAGTTTCACCAGGAGTTACTCCTGTACCCACAGACAACAGCACTTGCTCCAGAAGGTAGTGCCAAGACTGCGAAAAGGTAAAAATTACTTCCCTCTTTCACTGTACATGGCTAAAAACATTATTAGCGACATCAGTGGACATAGTAAGCTTAGCAAAAGTAAGGCAAGTAATTGAATTTTTGTGGCGGGGAGTTTTCTTATTTCCCCGATATATGCGTACATATCTTCTTGAGCATTTCAAAGCTGATGAGCAAAATAGCATTTTTAAACCCTCTGAAGTAATCATAGTAAAAGAGCACAGTTAATTGACCAAAATATATTTGACTTTTTGTTGCCCAACATATATCAGAGATTTCTCTTTATGACTGACAATTGCACTGCTCTCAGAAAAGAAACAGAGTCACAATACACTTACCGAATAATGAGCAGTTCGACCCAGACCCTCACAAATGCAGGTAATGGGCCAAAGGCCTCCAGGATATAGGTGTAGTGACCACCAGATTTCTTAATGCACGTTCCTAGTTCAGCATAGCAGAGGGCACCTGTGAGAATTCAACAGTGGCAACATGAGAGATATCCAGAAATACCTAGCAAAACATTTATAACCTAAACAACAGAACTGCCGTGGTATCAGAACTACTTTTTATATATTTTAATTTTTTTCCAATTAATTTTGTATGTTTTCATTCATTCAGCTAGACATGCAGTTAACCAAACAGTGCATTTATCCAGTTATATTTAAAGCCACTGGACAAGCTATTTGCAATAAGTGTTGTTACTACTCTGCATCTTGTGAAGGGGGACAACAAAATAGGGTATCACACCAGCCACCCTACTTCCCAGGCAGCCAGACTGCACCACTAAATGAAAGATTTCTGACAAGTTTCCTTGTTATCAAAGGCTGATCAGCTCCTTTCAGCCTTAGAGATGCCTGGCTCAAACTCCAAAGGTTTGAGAACCGTATCACCTCTCCTCAGCCATGGACAAAAGCAACCAAATGGCCAAAATTTGGAAGCAAGATATGCAGAATAAGAATTTTCCTCAACAGCACTCCTAACATCTTATATACAAAACTCAGGGGATGGCTTAGTCACAGCTTTTCAACACTGGTGGAGTGTTTTTGAGTACTACAAATGCAGTGAAAGGCCAGGAACCATCAGCCAGCTACAAAGCCAGGGATTCACAGCTCCACAGGTGGACCACATCAATAATGTTCCACAACCAATAAACACAGGCAGCCCTCTTGGAAGACTCTGAGAAGCCAGTCGTAAAGAGCAATAAAGTTTGTTAGCACTGCATCACACAGAGTTAAGATCAGCAGCATACACAAATGCGTTCCAGCTCTCTTCCCTGCATGCCTTTATGCCACAACACTTTTAGATAAGAACTACAGTTGTCAAAACCACATCACAAGTACAAGCCCATTAAAGCTGTACCACATGATGACAAATTCTCCAGCCCTGCTCATTGGTTTTGTCTGGGGCTTTGCAAAAATGTGGCAACTTTTATCCACTATTCTACAGCTTATCTGAAGAGGTGTCTAAAGGAATCCTTACAGTCACATTAAAAAAAAAAGCTGTTTCTGTATTTCTTTTGCCAGCCTCTTCTGTTGAAGTTCAGGATGAAATGGAATTGTGTTTTAATATATGTTATAAATACAGCCTCAGCAAGACCTTACGTGACCTCTACGTGTGATTTAACTATCACTGAGTCATGCAAGGAACTAAAAAACAAAATATTTAAAAAAAAAAAAAAAGGCAGTAACAACCAAAAAATGAACAAACTGTAACAGGTCCATTCTGAGAACAAGACACTATCTTGTTATACTATACTTATTTTCTGTGCCAAATGACACAGTACATCATATCTAGAGGCCTGGAAAATGACCTAAAAAAATTTGTCTGATAAAAGAGAGAGGGGGTTTTTTGGCGTGTTTTTGGGGTTTTTTTGTTGTTTTGGTTTGGTGTGGGGTTTTTGTGGTTTTGTTAGTTTGTTTGTCTTGTACAGACTTTACTTCACAACCAGAAGATTTATACTACTAAAGTTACAGCCATAAATGCAGCGCTTAAGCAAATTCCTGGTTAAGTAACTCAAAAGACCAAGGTCTTTTGACAGGGTTACAAACAGCATCCGAGGTTTTTTCTTGATAGGGGAATTTTGTTGCAGGCAGAATTTCCACATTTGTACAAGAGATTATGCTGCACATTGTACCCATACATTTACCATTTGACCTAAATGGGGCCTAATTTACTTGGACTGTTTGTTTGGTCCGGGTGGGTTTAGCCTGTAAAGAATATTGCTTTTAAACTCAGAGCCAATTTACAAGGTGGCATTTGCATGTTCCGCCTGTTAAGTAGACACTTAGTCCCTCTTTGTCCTCTTCACCTCCTGCCTGTAAAAAAGTAGTTTCCCTTTTAAGTAAAGCCAATATTCATGTTACTTCTTCAGCTTCTTTTAGATTAACTCATTACATAGGTCAATGAACCCTCTGTCCCACAGAGGCCAGGGTGGGGTTTTCCACTCTGAATGAGGGTTTTGTGTACAGAACAACTTAACTGGACTTCTTCAGAATTCAACACTCTTCAAGAATACAAAGAATTAGCAAAAACTCCCACAATAAGCAGGCCAGCAATAAAACTCCCAAGGCAAATTTGCTTCCATCATAGTGTTTGTTGCAGCCCAGTCTTTCAAGGCAACATCATGAGTGAGGAAGGAAGAAAAGAGCTGGGAAGAGGGGTTATTAGTATTATTGTTTTGCTCCTCTTCATGCCAATACAGCTTACATACAGCGGGAATTATTCCTCTCAGACCTTGCTCTAGCCTCTAGGGAACTAAGTTGAGCTGTCTAAACATTTGAGTGGTGTTCAAGCAGTGTGGTCATCCAGCTGCCAGGGGTTTTATACGCAAACCATAAATATGTCTTACAGACAAGAGAAAAATATACATACAGCACATTCTATAGAGGAAAAATGCTCATTTGGTTTTCCTTTTCCTCTAGGGACCCCTAAAAAAAAATTTATGCTTCCACCTTGGTGCCAGGAGTGAGGGGACAGGGGTTGCAAATCTTTGCACCCTCCACAAACCCATCCCACAGCACAGACCTTCTGTAGTCCCACTGGTGCTCAAGATCCGCACTCTGACTTCCTATCCAATAGTAAAATCCGAGAAATAATCACAATAATTCACCAGCTTCCCCTCTAAACCAATTAGAAACTTTTCAGTGACTTACCAAAAAGCGAGAGGATACCACACACAGTCCAGACAGTCAAGGACATGCCCACGCTGCCTGTGTTCTTCAGGATGCCTTTGGGAGAGATGAAGATCCCAGCTCCAATGATAGTGCCAGTTATGATGGATATCCCCCTCAAAAGCGTCACTTTCTTCTTCAACACAACTTTTCCCTCCTGGGCTGGCTGTCTGCTGTCCATAGAGGACAACTTGCCATTAGCTTGTCCCTGCAAGTAGCTTCCATTAGAGACCGTGGGCACAGCAGCTTTCCTGAACATGCTACAGTGCCACCAGCACACTGCTGGCAAGCACAGGCAGAAAAGTTTTCAGCAGAAACTCAAGGGGGTTTTTTTCCCTCTCTATGTAGCCAACTACTTGGTCTCTCTCTCTCTCTCTGTCTTCTCTTATCTTTCCAGCTGCTCCTACACACAGGTAACAATCTCCTAAAGAGTATGTGAGCCCTTCCTGCAATCCAAGCCCAGCTCGGGAACACCTGCGCTTTCACACTGCGAGCTGGTACTGCCCTATCGTTGGAAACCAGCTCAGCTTCCGCATGGACTTGTATTTAAGCTCTTGTCATACCAAGTTACTCTGGCTGAATGATGATGCAAATTCTCCAGGTTTGCATCAGCCATCTGAGAAACCACCGGCATTACTCAGCATTTTTCTTTTTTTNTCTCCGTTTTTTTTTTTTTTTTTTTTTTTTTTTGGTTGTTGTTTTTCCTTCCCCCCCCTCCTTTTCTTTTTTTTCCCCCCTTTTTAAACCGTAGGGACATGTTGTGTAACTGACCTGGGGGTGGTGAGAAGAACAAAGCACTCGCAAGCAGCTCGAGTTGAACCTCGCCAATCAATGCAAGCGTATCACCCTCGACACCCCGAGACACACTCCCAATT
>WEKY01026494.1:12650-62847 GCA_013390045.1 Picathartes gymnocephalus
TTTTTTTAAAGCAGCTCAGAGCCAGAAACAAAAGCCTGCCTAAACACAAAGCTCGTCAGACCACAAGGGGAAAAGAAATCAAACAGGATACGTCATCCCTGGGTCTAATCCAATTTTATTCTCGAAAAACTCTCAACAAAAGTTAAGTTTGCGGGGGCTGAACTTCTAGTGCCGCAGCTGATCAGCCTCTCCCACGTCCGTGTTACTAATTTGGAACTCTCTGTAGGGACCAGGACCCACCGTAAAGGAACCATACAGCCCCGGTGTCAGCCCGAGTTACTTAGCAACACCCCCCAGTCAGCCCGACGAGCACACAGGGGTTATTTCCACGGAATAGGCATTTTCATAGGTGCAGCTGCTTTCCGGGACACCAGGAAACAGCACGGCAAACACCGCTTCTTTGTCAAAATACACGGCAAAGGTTTACAGCCACCTCGCTTGTGTGACCGGGCAGGAGCAGGGCAACACACACCCCAGAGCACGGGATCTCCAGCAGCGCAGGAATCAGAAGGGGATTTTTGTGTTATCGCAGAGCTTCCCCCGAGCAGATAAACAGGTAATCAGATGCGTAAATACGTTTGCTGCACCTGATCATTCAAATTCAAACTAAGCAATTGAAGTGTTGAAAAGAGGTGCATTCTCCTCAAACAGCAAAAATCAATAGCCTTCAAGCACTTTTGACCTAATCAAGGGACAGCCTGTATAATACATGCCAAAGGGGAAAAATTCTTCGTGGTATAACTATTGCAGCTGCTAATAGCTTCAGATTATATCAGTGTAGTGAGACATTATTGCTACAGTTACTGCTCTTACAGGTATTGCTTAATTAGTACTTAGGTTTGGGGGTAAAAATAATATCAGTTAAACCCTTTTATCCTTCAAAAGCACTGTGCTCAGAGCACAACTGTGCTTTCAAATTTATGTGACAAGAAATCCTGGACTACTAACATGCTGCAGCTGTACAACTTCAGTGTTTTTAAAGCCTCATATTTTCAGCTGTAACTCACCTGTAATAGTTGGAACTGAGATAAAGGAAGGCATAAAATAAGCTTATCCGGTTTAAATGCACGGAGGTAAAAAGCAAAGTGATTGTAGCTTTTGACTGCACAAGCAGTCAGGTAGTGCCTGTCCGGTTTTCTGAGCATATTCTCCCTCTGCCTCCACCTACTGATGCGCTCGGCAGCTGATCCCTCACTTCCCTGCCCAGGAGCCCGCATGTGACTGCACAGACTGAGTGCAGGCAGGACCTTTCCTGTCAGCCCACAGGCCAAACCCAGCCAATTTCCATGGCACTAGTCACGACTGAGGCCAGGACTAGGTGGCATGTTGTGCCAAGTTGTTTCCTTTTGATTCATGCTCCACAGGCTGCCCCACAATAAGATCAGGCAACTGGATCAAATCAATCCAGCAAAAAAAAAACATTAACCAGAGAACTGAGTTGGGCTGGTGAGCTTTATTTTAAGTTTCAAAAGCTTTTTAATGAAGGAACACACATGACATCTTCAAACATTTAAGGCAGACATTCTTAACATTAAATGTTTACCCTTTATTTACACAGGAAGTTGTTTCCGAGATCAAACCAAAAGCTCCATAACCAGACGACCCCGAGGCAGCTCCTAGCAAGCCAGTTGTCTGCAGCAGCCATCCAGTACAAATGCTGGGCAGTATAGTGGCTTTCAAATATCATTTGATTACTAGCCAGAAGAACACATGTTTGCCCTTTGGGCATAGCAATTAACACTCTCCCACGCAGGGAAAAAGGGTGCTTGCTTCTTCAGTTGTATGGAGATAGCATGCATGCAAAGCTTAGGACCTTGTGAAATTCCCAGGGAAATTTATAAGGTAGGACCAGAGGAGGGCTGGATACAGAAAACTCCTTTTCCTAACTCCTGGCAGCTTGCTAGCGATCTCATTATTTGTAGCTTTCCCAGGGAGTATGTTTGGGTACACTGCTTCTCAATGCTATGCTCTAAAAATAAAAAATAGGGGCTTTTCTCCTTAGAGTTCCAGCCTTACTTCCAATAATTAGTTCCAGTCAGGGTAAGGAATACTTATTTGGTGTTGGGGGATTATTTGTTATATTCTGGGAATTTCAGTAGAGTTATCTACCAACTGAGCCCAGTCTTGAGGTCATGAAGATGGAAGAGGGTCATAACTCCACTTACAGTATACTCACAAAATCTCTCCTGATTTTTTGTATCTCACCAGCCACTTTTACTTCCATTATTCATCACAGAGCAAGGACCACTATGCAAACACAACAAACAATGCTCAGTGTCTTTTCAAAGAGCTTTTCTGAAAGCACAGGGCTTAACCTGTCCAACACTCAGAACGGCCCCATTCTTCCACAAAAGCTTCCTCTAAAAGCAGAACAAAAAGGTATAAGGTACAATTTTTCTTTAGACTGATGAAGAAGCAATGTTTCTAAAAAATATGTTCTGAAAATAAACCTTCAGCCTCTAATGGCATCTGGCATTGTGCATAGCCTTTTTATTGTTTCACTCTGGTTGTTTTTTTTTCCAATTCATAGACATTTTCTCCTGAACAAACACTTTAGAGCATAACTGAGATCATCACTGTGAAACAGCTTCCTTTTGAATCTCACCACCAGCCCTGATCAATCTATCTACTGCCTGTTCCAAACAAAAATCCTTACCAGAAAAGCCTACAAGTCCTACACCTACACTCTGCAAAGAGCTAAAGCATCAGCCAGAAGATTCAGCGACCCAGACTGGCTGCCTGAATGCCATCAGTGGCCTCTCACGGTGTGAATAACCATCCTGCCAGCTGCACCTCTCTTCTCAGTGCTTTAGCATCCCAGGGAATAACAATACCTCAGTACCTCAGGCTGAACACGCCTGACGCGGTGTTACCCCCGTTTATCACGCTAATTGAGTTTGTGCCAACATCTGGACACAGCTGTATTTTTCCAAAGAAGCTACAATTTTGGTATTTCCCCTGGGGAACGCTACAAAACACACACAAAGCATTCACCTTTATGGTAATGCTACAACAAACCCAGCAAAGTGCAGGACCTAAAGTTCAAGCCTGAACTTGAGTTCCCAACTCTCAATCCCACAAAAACTCTGTAATTTCGAGGTGTAGAGAGCATACCTTGACAATGTTTCCAGGCATTTGTCTATCTTCTTACTGCATCAAACAAATCCAAAGAGTCACAAGGCAAGCCTCCAGCCACACATTGCCATGCTGACTGGAGACATGGGAATAAAAGAGGAAGTACAGCAAGACTGAAAAGGCGAGGAAAGCCCCAAACTCTTATATGTGGGTGGCATGGCATGAAAAATGTTGTTTAGAAAACTGATCTGAGTCTTCTGTGTATAATGCCAAGTTGTTTGTGAGCCTCAGAGAGCAGCCCCGTAGGAAGGCAGTAGTTTGGTTTCAAATGTCAAAGGATGGCAAAATACCTAAAAGTATTTGTTTCATGCAGATAATCTAGCACTGAGAAGTTTTGACTGGCGATTTTAGCTCCTATTGTAGTGTTGAGAAGGAGTTTAACTAGTATGGGGGGGGGAAAAATCTGTAAGCATTTAAAAACTAAGGTGTCATTGAGAATAAACCATCAAGAAGTAACAAAAATCTCAGCAGGTTGGGACAGATTTTTAAAGTCTTAATGCAAACATAGAACTGTGAGAATATCAAAATACTTTGTTATCTCTACTACAGGTCAAATATTTAGTTAAAAATGGAACTACTGAGAATGTTGGAGGGTGTGTTATTTTGTAGTCAGAGTCTTACAAATTACTCATTTTGCATTCCCTTTGTGCTGGATACACACATATTTACCAGCAAAAGGAAAAATAGGAAGGAATTAAATACGTATCCACCTCACAGATTTTAAGAATAAGATAAAAACCTCTATAAGAAGTCCAAAAGCAATTCAAATATTTTTTCTTGTATTCTCAGTCAAAAGCTTCCAACAAAACGCAGGAAGCAAATAAAAATCTGATATCAAGAAGACTGCAAGCAACAGCAGTTTAGAAGGCAAATGCTTTTGAGTTTCCCTGTCTTCAATTTGCTGATAGCTGCCAGTCAATTTTAAGCTGGAAAAGAAGGGAAGAAAAAGGGATTTCAGAAATCTCTCCTATTTTTCTCACTATTAAAGCTCTCTTTCAAAAGACATGATGAATTTGGCTGAATGGTTTGACAGTTTAATGAGTCTTTTTTAAGCAGACAGGAATCATTAGCACCTGGTATCAAGCATGAGAGCTCCACATGAGAGAAAGCCAATTCTCACTGAAGCCCTGTGGATGTGAAAATACGAGTGTTTTATACCATCTCATTTTTCATATTCGTGATATATGCAATCACAACTTAAGCAATGCTGTATATAAATATTATTCTTGAGTTTTTCTGTGTTTGCATTTCTCATTAGCAGAATGAGACAACCATTTTCAGAGTCCCCATGTTATTTTACCTCAGCTTTTGGATACAAACACTGAGATACCCCATGGCACTCAAGAAATCAAGACCTC
Organism: Picathartes gymnocephalus; assembly: GCA_013390045.1. Classification (NCBI taxonomy): domain Eukaryota; kingdom Metazoa; phylum Chordata; class Aves; order Passeriformes; family Picathartidae; genus Picathartes; species Picathartes gymnocephalus. The sequence continues at coordinate 17,144 of WEKY01026494.1, forward strand.
AGGGTAAATTTCCATTAAAACTGCATGTGCCAGATACCTGGCATGATGGCCAGATTGCTGGCAGCTTCAGGGAGTCAGGATTTTACTTCAGATGACTCAGGCTAGACTGGGCATGTGAAGAGAATTAATTGGCGTTTCAGAAAAAAAAAATTATCTTCGAAAAATTCAAATAGAGACAGAATTAGCACTGAGAATGTTTTCTAGCCCATTTCTCTTTTTTTGCAGGAGAATTCTTCACAGTGGATAAAAAGCCTGTAATGTGAACAAAACACACAACAACTGCATAGATTGTCAAATTTAACCTTGGCTCTTTAGCAACTCCAAATTCACTTTTATTGTAGTTTTCATACAATTCATACAGTATCATTTTCCATTTGCTTCACTCTTCTTCAGATCAGGTGCTGAACTTTCTGTGAATCATGGTTTTCTAGTATAAATCAAATATTTATTTTTTTTAAAAGGGTTAATGATACTTATCCCGGTTCACAGGTGTGACAGGTAGATTCAGCTGCTGAATTCTTTCATGAAAAGAACCTATGCAAAATCTTGGAGAGGAGAATTCAAGAATTTAAGCAAAGTTTTAGTTTACTGACCACTAAGTAGGGAAATCTTTCAGATCCCTTGTCATAATCTGAAACCTGCTTCCTAACTTCCGCCCTTAACAGAAGGTCACCTGTCTGTCTCACCAGATTAAGCAAGCTCATTCCCTTTCTGCTGCCTACAATTTAGGCTAGATAGAGAATATATACAAAGTTAGTTGATTTCTCTTAAGCACTCTTACCCAAGAATAATTGTGATGGGAAATGTAGGGCCCATTTTGTTCTCATTGCTGTCTCAGTTGCCATATGCGGCAATGGGAATTTTCCCTTTTGATCCATTTAATGTAGTTTTTTTGTTGGGTTTTTTTTTTTTTTGTCTGGAGACCAAACAAATCTTGGTTGGAGTATTTTGCAGGTCATGAATGCAGCAAGGTCAGGCTTCAGTCGATGAGCCCTGGGGTGGTCAGGGCTTCTCTAGCAGCAATGGCACATCATCTCCATCAATAGAGATGGACAGAAGCATCTCAGTTAAGGGCTGAAGAAGTGACAGAGTCTACCACAAGAAGGGATTTAACCTGCAGATAAGCAAAAGCACATACCTGCCCAGAAATGTTTCAGCAGTGACTGGCAGTCAATCATCCCCACAGTCATAGCAGTTTAGTGTTGAAATGCAGCCTGTGGATCCTACAGGGAATCATTTTATTGGCATCTGAATACACATGCTATGTCTTCTTGAAGTATTAAAAACTCCATCAGAAAAAGCACTTGCTTGGAGCCCCGCCAAGGTGCTTCAGCAGTTTGTACTAGTGCAGCTCCATATATTATTCCCACATTTCAGTAGAGAGGAGCATTTTAGTGCTGAGGTCAGCCTCTGTTTTTACTTTGAAAACGAAGTTCCTATTTTCCATATTCACAATCTATTCTTCAGAGACGCTATTCAAGCATAGTAATTTTATCATGTTTTGTGACACTTAGTAAGAAGATTAAGAAGCCGATATATGGCAGATGGGACACAGTGTGTGGGCTTGATGAGGGTATTTCTGACCTGCCTCTTCTAGACTTTAAAATTTTGTGCAAAAAAATAGCTACCATGCCAGAAATATGCCCTCTTCCCCTTCCCCACATCTGTGAGGAGGTATAGTTTACCCAGATCCTGAGAGGTTCAGTCTCCAGGACAACAAAAAGTACTGACAAGGATTTCTAAGCACATTTCAAGCTCATGCTTCACGTATCAACTTAGGAACAGCCAACAGCTCCACCCTCTCTGCGTATAACGCACTACTTTCAGCATTTTTCCATCCCTCCCACCTTTAATCTTGTCCAAAGATTTAGAGAGGAGGCTTTCCTACCAAATGTTTCTACTCTTATCATAGGCTCTTTTACAACAAAAAGGACACTAACCTCAGAGTTTTATTCTTTGTTAACACCTCGCTTGCACTTCAAAGAGGAGAGTGGAGAGGGCTCTGTTAGAGAGCACGATTTGAGGGCTCTTGCATTAAGATAAATGAATATAATCAGTATTGTTCACACTTTTCTAGAGGCTTCAGGGCCCTAACAGTCCTCTCACAGGGGATGGTGGCAGAGAGGGATTCAATAGGATAAAAGACTCTCATTCCTCTTTAACACACACACACACACCCCCCTGAAATGTGAAGCTAATATACTGAGTAGAAAGCATATCTAGTCAGCTGTCTCTATAGCTAAAGCAAATCCTTCCCACGGCATACACTGTCCCACACTGAAGTGGCCCTTCCCTCGAGTACGCAACCCTGAATATATCGATATCTCCTTTACTAGGTACCCATCAGCTGAATCAAAATACAAATTGTGCTTGAGTTGAAACAGCACACTGAGATAACTGTGGTGGTTTTCGAGTAGCACAACACCTCCCTGCAAAAGGTATTCATTCCTGTGGTAGGCAGAAGGCTTGCAGAGAGGGAGCACAGAATGATGCTGCACTGTAAACCACGGGAATGCTTAGCTGCAGAATAGGTCAAAGTACTACAGAAATTTAAGTCGGGGAAAACTTGAGCTGCTCCTGTATCAATTTCTCTTCAGGTTACACAATGCAGGCTTTTATTTATTCTTAATGTAAACAACAAATAAATGTTTACTTGGAGGGGAGTATAGGTTAAGCAGAGAGATTATGTTAATCATCTGAGTACACCTTTTATTAATAACTATCTTTAATTTATAAAACCCTTCAGAGAAACTATGGAAAATAGCCCAATTCAGCTTACTGAAAACAACATATATTTAAAGGCCTCTCCTCAGACATGACAGCAATGAATCTGCTGCGTAAGGGATATCTTGCCATGAATTGTTGCTTTATTTTAGTTTTTCATCTTTATTTCTCACCCTTTTTTTTCCACCTGAAAGCACACACTCAATAAAGTCTGAACTACAGTAGGAACCATTCCCATTTGAATTTCTTCTTATTTTCCGTAATTTTTCATGCCCCTTTCCAGGGGGGCATTGAATGCCCGAGTCTCAGTGAATCTTCATGAATAATACAAAATTCACTCTTTGGTCCAGATACCCATCATTATCCCAGATAGCTTAACTAAGCCTGCACCAAGCAAAGCAGCCTAATCCAGAGCTTTTCACTGTCCTGCCTGCCCCTCAGGCTATGCCAGTTCTGCACACTGGAGGAGGAGGACATGACCAACCACCTGTGCACAGACAAGCAGAAATCTTGGTGAGGAGACGGCAGTTCCCAGACTGCCTTTTGGCATTGGTGCCGTTCTTGCTTCCCACCAGAGCAAAGTCAACTCAGGGTCCAAAGACAGGAATTTCTATTTTTCTCAAAGCAGAGAGAGGATGAGCAATATCATTAAAATAGGAACTACTCTATTAGCAGTAATTAGGGAGTAATTTCTCTGATTCTCCTCTTCCACTGGTCCTCCCCTTCCAAATGGGAAAAGCTTCATTGCTTCTTTATCATGAAGGGACAATAGAAGAGGCACTAACCCAGAAGTTCCAACAAATCCCATAACCAGAGAAGGGAGCTTTTTGAAGTGCTCTCCTCTTTGTATGGACAGCCTTGCTATTCTTCACAAAATGGAGGATACCACCATGAAGCACAGTGTAAAGGACTGAAAGGACAACATAGTAAAGAATTTTCTTTTCTATAATGTATTTCGGATTATATTTCCAATACTGCTTCTCCCAACAAGTGGTATTCTGTATACACTGGGCAACAAAATAGAAATTCTACCTCCTGACAATCGTTCTGTCAAAAAACTGGAAATGAGAAACGACGCTCTGAGTCACAGTCCACCTTCCTAACTCTCCCTTCATCTCCCCATGAAGGGTACGAAGACCAGTTTTTCTGTAAGTGTTCCCTTCCCTCTTGGCTTCTGCATGGCAGCCATGTATTTGGGAACCTATACAAATTTCAGAGATCCTTTTACATACAGTGTTTTATTTCTGTCTTCTGAGCTTATTCTACCTTACCCATCCAGATATGCAAAACCCACTGCTATAAACTTCAGGATCTCCTAATAAGTGAATTCATCTTGGGGTAAAAGATTCATACATTTTTGTTTCTACTTGCATGATCTTGCATTTAATTCCTCTTCTTCCCTTCTGATAATTAATGACTTGGGAGTGTGGAGAGCAGAGATAAAGGTAAGGAGAAAAGCCAGGAATTGTGCCAACCTAAGGTTTGAAAAAGTAGTTTTCTTCTCTATTTTGGCAGCAAAATTTCGCATTAGTTGTTTTGCATTCCTTAACTGTAGCTGCTACTACACTTTGTTTATAAGGGGAAGAGTATGCAAAAGTAATTCCAGAGATAAAAAGCAGGAATGGTTTAGCCTCTGTATTCTGGATTTTCATATGTCTGTTGGCAGTTTCAGTAATTGAAGCAGCAGATTCATAGCACAGCACCACAAAATATTTCATGAGCTGTAACTACTAAAGTTTACTAGGTTAAAAGGAAATCTGCCATTATTTTGTTCAGAAAATAAGTCCTGAAAGTAAAAAAAAAGGTATCTGGGAACAAAACCAAACATGCATTGATTTGTTTCTTCCCCGAAAATAAATGTCCAGGTGCTCAACTATCACCCAGAGAGTGAAATTTTGGCACACCAGGGAGTGTGCAACTGTGAATGAAGGAACTTCTTCCTTCCTCTGCAACTTGCTGACAGACTACTCTGTATATTTTAATAGAGTACGGATGATGTGCCCTTGTCCCTGTTCAGGAATGAAAAAAGCTAGCCATATCTCTATGGCAATATCCATCACATTGAGAAAAGGATGTGTTTTTCCTTGGGACAAGACAGATGTGCAGTTTAAACCTCTCAGTTACTACAATATCCTTCTTACCTAGATGTCAGCTGAACCGGCCGGATTTGCACAGTAGCCTGATCACATGAAGTGCAGCACATCTCTGGTATTTCAAATTAAGCCGTGTCTTTACAGTCATGCTCAGTACTTAACTTTCTCTGCATGGCTTTTCTGCTTCCATGCTCCCCTTCTGATCTCAAATTACAGAAATGTATTTGCGTTCAGGGCTCCTCAATATACTCCTGGTTCTTTTTTCTGCTCATCAGAAGGATAATTTTCTCTTCTAGAGTCTGATGCCATCCAGAAGAGCAAACATTAGAAATAGATTACAAGCAGGGTGCATTCAAATAAATTACACGTTTAAATGTGTCAGTTAAACTATAATGCTCAATTAGAGAGCTAATTATGTTGAAAATGCAGTTGTGTGCATAAATTGATGCCCACGCCCCCAGCCTGCCTGGCTGCTTCCATTCATATATTGTCCCTTTGTAAGTTTTATCTTTCATCTATCACCTGCTTTAAGGTTTATCTAAGTGCAGTCAGACACTGCCTTACTGTTAGTTCATTTTAAAATATAATTTCAAATACAATTCAACCTTTGCACCAAGTTTTACTACTTGCCATCAAAGTCTTCTCAAGGTCATATTCCCAAAATGCTTTCCTCTGTTTATGATGACTCACTTTCCAGGATGCTTTTTAATCACTCTCACTGGAGCATTTTACAAGGAAAAACTAAATTTCTTTTAAGTTTACGTGCACATGTGGATTTTAAGGATGACCTTTCCAGTTGACAGAGAAGCAGTACATGAAGCTACACATGAAACACTTACATTTAAAAAACACAGTCTTAAAATTGTCACTGAATTGATTAATACTAGTTAGGACCTGAGAATCAATGAGGAAGAAGAAAGAGTCTGTCAGTAGGAACTAAAAGGTTTCATTTAAGAGTGATATCTTGGTACAACAAAATACATCGTCGTACTTAATTCCTGACATATCGTCTCACAACCATCACATAAAGCATATATTTTCACATATTTTTTCCATGTTTCACCCTTCATTCAGTTTCTGTAGGTTTACCAGGTTTACTGGCAACCAATCTGACTGAAGTATTTATACACAGGAAAAACTCAAGCTCGCATAATTGATGAGATCTGAGAAAAGATAAATTATTTGTTTGGTGTTTCCAGACAGCTACATATTTCATTTCTCACAATATGAAAGAAATCATACAACATCAAATTTCATCAGTATAACTGTGTTAAAAATTTGGGCAAAATAAAGATAGTATGATAACACCAAAGGGATTAAAATAAACTTCACTTGAGCTCAGAATAAAATTCCATTTTAAGCAGGCAGCTGTTCTTTTCAGTTCTTGTGTGTGGCTAATGCAGAAAAACTAATGGTGAAATAAAAACTCCAAACCTGACCATTTTCTTTCTTTTCTAGGTTGTTCTTTCCCCTGAATTATGAAATGTAATAGTTTCATTTTAAGGTCTAAAACCATCGTCATACAGTTAATCCATACAGCTACACCATATGAACCATATTATTAGTGTTCTCAGTCAGCCTACACTTCCTGGTAATATATTTAAGATCCCACCCAGTAAAGAAAAACTGAAATAACCCCATGTCTGTAGCTCTGGGCATATATAGGTAGTAAAATCCAGCTCCTTGAGACTACCAAAATTATTCTGGATAAGTACTGAAAACAACAATGTATGAGCCTACTTCAACTTTGACAACGTAAGAGACAAAATGATGTATTGTATTACACCTTCTTTTATTTTTTTAAATTTGTTACCTTTATAGTCACTCAAGAGGGAAAGCTTTCAGCATTATATTCTGCTTTGTCCTTTCAGGACTTTTAGTAACTCCTCTGAACTACCTTAACAGCCGAAATCCAGGGCATGCTTTTTTTGGCACACACTACAAATTATTATATTCCACTTTGAAAATAAAAATTCTGTTCAAGTCTCTTTTCAAAAATGGCATGAAAATCCACATATCAGTTTCTGACATGTCATTTTGAACCCGTGGTCCTGGAACAGACTAACTGATATATATGGAAGCAGGCTTAGTATTTATCATTTGGTCCAAGTCACTGAGCAGTGCCAGTATGCCAGCCTGGAGAGTCAGAGACTGACACTGAGAGGGGCAAGAAACTGCTCAGAGATTTTTAAAGGTTCTTATGACTGTCACTAAGCTCACTGCTTCACAACAGATTGAAAAATGTGAGAGGTTTTCCAGCTGAGGTCACATGTGTCTTAAAGAGGATTAACATGAACAGCCAACTAACAAATGCCAGGTTTCTTTCTTTCCATTTTTAAAATCCTCTTTTGTTTTCTATCCCTTTTTTTTTACTTTTTTTTTTTGCCTTCTATTCTATATATTTCCCTCCTTTTGGCATAGCACATAAAGGAAACTGCAAGTCATTTAATAGATGCATCTAGCACAACAAAACTCTGTGCTACAGACTCTGAGGATGCAGAGTGCAAAGTGAATCTTACTCAAAGCAGAGAGTATTAAATCACATAACCAGTGAAACAGTTCAGGATCTCAACTGCTCATTTATACATTTCACTTGTGGCATGCTTATCTCTCCACTCTCTATTATCCCCACTCTGTATAGCAACAAAACCTGTTCAGGATTGAAAACACCTTTGGCTTAGCATCCAAAGTCTTTGCAGACAGAAATAAAATAGAAATGCTTTGGATGAATCACACTAAAGGGCAGCCTTCAAAGCGACACCTCCATCAAGGCAGAACACAGCACCCTTGTGCAGCCTCATCCCATCAGCTGGCCAGCTTTCACCCACGTTTCCAAAACATTAAAGGCATCACAGTTTGGCCCAGTTCTACAATTTTTTTTTTTCTCACAGAGAGTAGGTTGGCTGAGTATGGCAAGAAAATCAGAGAAACAAACATTGTAACTTGCAGATGTCCCCATTCTTGCAGATTAATCGATAGTGTCATACTTATTCATGTTGAAGCCTTTCCATGGCAACCTGATGTTCTCTTGGTGCACTCTCAACTAAAAGCTAAGAGAAAGAAAAAATTCCAAGCTTTATTTTTTGGTAGAGAAAAGTGAGACAGGAGGTTAATACTGAGCTGGTATTATGCACCTTTCTCTTCTGGGATCATCTCTTTTCATAACAAGTCATTTCTGGTTCCCCCATTAACTGCTGTACACTAACTTCTTAATGTCTTCATAGCATTTCATCATAGCAGTCCTTCAAAGCCTGGCAAATTGGATTCCCCAACAAACACCATCCACCTATAGGACATAAGCTTGACTCCAGCTGCAGTCCCAAAAGCTTTTGACATAAAAATTGCATCTGAATTACCCCTATTTTAATTGCCAGAACACATCTCCATCATGAATTTGCGTAAGTCCTTTTGAGGCATACTTAACTCTGGAGAAAACAAACAAAAAAAAAGTTTTCTATATTTCTGCTTAAAGTATATTTTATTTTAGACCATCCACTCATATTAAAACTTCACACTATCCTGCTCTTTAATTTGTTTCCTTTCAGTTTAGAGGGAAGTTTTCTTAGATGTATTTTTCAACCACTTTAAGGAAGTATATGAAAAAAGAAAGAGGAAAAAAAACCCCAAATCTTCACCAATATCTACCATAGGACTTTTTCCCCTCAATAATATCATTAATGAGGGGAAAAATATCATTCACAAAGCAATTTGACATCTGTATGTACTTAAACTATGAACATCTCAACACTTCCTTTTTAAATTCCCCAGGAAGTAGTGGTCGGACTTAACTGCTAAAGAAGAGGAAGATAAATTTCTGAATGGGACCTCTGAGAGACAGATTATATCACATTTCACTATTACATTAAGTTTTCTCCAGGTGATTAAAAAAAAAGCCAAAGGGAAAGGAGACCTCTGAGCCTCTTACACTGTTCATTTAGGTCAGAAAACTTTCTAGTGCTTAAATATTTGAAACTAATTCCTCCAGAAAAACCTCGAACAAGTAATACTTCACTTTTTTTGGCAGAAGTCTCTCAAAATACAAAGTTTGGATGAGCCAATCTGAGCTGTAGACAGCAAAAAGAGGTACATTAGTACAGTGAGAGACTGATCTCACTACAGTTGTAAATCAACAGATTAATGCTTTAGTGCAACACCTTCCTCTCCTGTCCTCTCTGGAAGTGAACTGGATACAGACCAATCCGGTTCTCAGATCAGGCTTCAAAAATTTGGATGTCATACTAAAATAAACAGTATTTTTCTCTGCTGTAGTTGTTTCGTGTCTTATAATTAATACATTCTTCATTCAATTGCTTACACCAGAGAATCTCTCTATTTGGACCTTGATGAGCACACAGTACTTTTCAAGAGATACTTGTTGGGTGTGCTTAAAGCTTGAATTATTTGAATTCTGTTCTCACAGACATCTTCAGTTCCTTATTCAGGTAGAGTTTTCTACACACAAGCACCATTTCAGCAGATTATTAGCCATGAACTTTTTCAATATATATCCAGCAGCAAATTAAACAACAACAACAACAACAACAACAACAACAACAACAACAACAAATCAGACAGATTTTATGGATGAAAGTAAATTTAGCAGTTCCTCATTTTGAAGCTAATGATGTTTGTACATTTAAATAGCTAGATCTACTATTACTCCTAATATGTGGGTAAGAAAAATTCAGCTTTATGTTCTCTTGGAAGGAGGCAGGGATGAAGGTCCACAAGCAGCTTCTTTCATCCAGTTGTTAAAAGGAATGTGCACTGGCTTCATGGCAATCTCTGTCATGAACCATCACGAAAATGCTGAACCTGGTGATATAAACCACCTCCTCTGCAAAAGTGACCCCACTTTTTTACCATACCACACAAGCTTCATTTAAGGAAAGGGAAGTAATCGCTATGTTTACATCCAGCACAGCAGTGCAGAAAGAAATGCCTGTACAAGTCTGTGTGATTTAACTATGCTTGCTCCAAAAGCTCATCCAGTGAAATAATCATTGACTAATCTCAGCACATAGCTGCAGAGACGCTGATGGCACGGATCATTGATTTTACGTGACTATCAAGGAATTGATTTTGCTTTGAACAGAAAGCAGTCCACCCTCTTTTGTCTGTTGGCTTCAGTTATGCCTGTTATCAATAAGTAAGTTGCTTATATTTCTTCTCTCATGAATTTCATCAGAATCTTGTGCTGGTGGAATAATTTTTGTTGTGAACACCATTACATCTTGGTGAATTATATATGGCAAAATAGGCTGCTTTTAGAGTACACGTCAGGTTTTCTAATGCAAAATTTTTGTATTTTTCTCAAAACCCCCCTAATGTGATTAACAAGCAAAAGGGAATTTTTCACTCTGCTTTCAAAATGAGGAGAACACTTATTAGCCTCCAAAGGACTGTGGACCATAGGAGGAGGATCCTTCAACTTCTCTTTCCACCACCTGCCACATCCTCTTTCTTGCATTCACAGCCAACATCTCCAGTCCCACTGCCTGCCCAGTGACTCCTATACTTTACTTTATTCCACTAGGTATATTTCAGTAGTATAAAGAATCATCAAATCATTTAGGTTGGAAAAGGCCTCCAAGGTCACCAATCCAACAATCCAGCACTGCCATCTTCATCTTTAAACCATGTCACTAAGTGCCACACCTAGGTGTTTTTTGAACACTTCCACTTCCTTAATATCCAATCTAAACCTCCCTGGTGCAATTTGAGGCCATTTCTTCTTGTCCTATCACTTGTTACCCAGGAGAAAAGACCAACTTCCACCTGGCTACAACTTTCCATTCCTCTCCCCCAAGCCTCTTTTCTCCAGACTGAACATCCCCAGCTCCCTCAGCCACTCCTCACCCATCATGTGCTCCAGACCCTTCCCCAGCTCCAATGCCCTTCTCAATGTCTTTCTTGAGGCAAAGGGCCCAAAACTGAACACAGAATTTGAGGCTGCAAAGCCTTGAAGGCAGGGATTTTGTCTTTAATTTACAAATATAAACCAATCAAGACAAGAGAAATTCCTCAGACCTCTCTTTACAGAGGCACACACAGGCATCTTCTCATCCTGGTACACACGTTCCTGTGGCTGCTCCAGTGCAAGCATCCATCCTATGGATGCAAACGAACAGAAATTCTCCATTACAGAGAAGTTCTGCCTGTGAGATTTTCAGGCAGCCATGCAGCAGCCTGTCTCTCTGTGTCAAGTATAAACATTCTCACACTCGGAACTACAACAGTAAGAGAAAGAATTCTAAACTATTAGATAGCATGGAACACCTGCTCTCTTATACATGTTTTACTCATGATTGGTTTAGAGAATTATTTACACTATTTAGCCTATAAGGTTATAGAGTTTGATTGTTAGCCAATCATGTATAGTTTGTCACGATGTGCACTATAAAAGAAATCTGCTTCTAATAAAGTTAGAATTATAGCCTGATGAAACACTGCAGCCTCTTCGTGTGTTCTGTTCATGAGAACAGCAATACCATCCCAGCTGTTCACTGATTTGGCAGACATCTTTCCCATCTAAAATATAAACACACCAACAAGTCTTGGTCAGTTCTCAAAACCCAGCTGGACCTGAGGCTATGGGAAACAAAGCCACAAAGTTTCTTGTCCAGCTCTAACGATGGACCCTAAGCAAAGACTTCCTCATAACATGGGAAGCTGAGCAAGACCACCACTTCTTCACTAAAATAGCTATCTGCTGTGTAAAGAGTGGTGACCACTAAAGCCTGTGCCACCTTCTGTCTCTTCCCCGAAATATTTTGCAAGAGGGGCTCTTTAGGCCACTGTAATTCCTGTACTTTTGAGAGGAATTACTGCTCTTTTGAGAGGACACTGTCCATATAACAAAGTTTTCAATTACAACCAAACCCGTTGTCAGTGAAAAGGAGAACAAACTGGCCCAAGTATGGATAGCAAAATGCCCAGTGTAGAAAGAGATTCACCACCTCCACCGTGTTAGCATCATGACATATGCCAACATATGGTACCTCAGCCATTCCAGTGGTGGCAAGATCAACAGGAATGCTCAGCAACTCTGGCTTTTTTTTTTTTTTTTTTTTCTTTCTCATTTGCATCTTTTTTTACAAGCAATAGAAACCCTGCCTGGAGAAAGTGAATGCATTACGATACTCCTCCTGTTCTTCTTTCAGGTATGGGTCGTTGGATGCAGACAGAGGTTAGACTGGGCTCACAAAAAGACACAGAATATGTAGAGTGCGCTCCAAGAACTGTCTCTTTCAACCTTTGACCTGTTCTGAGTTAATATGAAAACCATGAGTGATTAATTTTTTAAAACTTGGAAAAGATGATGCCTAAGACATCTCTAATTAGCTCACTGGTGAGGCACATATGATTCTGCTGAGTCCTACATGGCAAATAAGTTATTGTAGAATTTTAATACAGCAATTACCAACTGCCAATTCAAGATAATGATTAACTAATGGCCCATTTAAGATGCATGTGTAAGTGCATCAATGAGGGGGATAAGTTGCAAGCTACAGGAGTAGAGGCAGAAGAATGAGGTATTTGCCAGATGAATTACTCCTTAATGCTTCAAGGAGGGTAAAAATAGAGTGTATCCACTACAAAGCTTCAGCATCAGATAAAAGTGGCACAAGAAAAACAAGCAAAAAAAAACCACCAACGTACATGACAACTCCTAGCCTTAAACTGAATGCAGTAGTCTGACAAATAGACTGGCATAGGCATATCTTTGAGCAGACAAAACACTAATAACCAAAGAAACAAACACAGGGAAAAGTGGAAAGGAGACTTTTGGAGGGCATGAATAATTCAGGAAAAAGAGGAACTTGAAAACATATCATTTTCCTTTCCTCTTCTTGTCTTTCTGACCTGTCGCCTAGCTTCTCAGGTTTTAAGGCATATCCTTATAATCCTTCCGGACCATAAAAGGCTCTCACAACAAAAAGTGATGTAGTTATCTAGCATTACACAGCCCAGCTTTAAACCAGAGTCAGAAGTCACTGGCTATCTTTAAGCTCCATCTCTCTAGGAAAAGCTTTTCCCGTGGTTGCTAACTATCAGAGGAAGTAATTGCGTGTACTCTAGTGTATGTCAAGACATTGTTATCTAGATCAAATCCATGGCAACCTTATCTCTAGCTACACAAAAGTATCACTATGTATTATTATGACAAAGTGATGGACAAAATTTGGCAGAAAGACTTTTTTAAGGAAAAAAAAAATGCAAGAAGCTACCCTTGGTGGCAAAGGAAAACCCAAAGCAAAATTACCCATAAAAGCATGGCAAGGCATAATTTGCTCATACTTGGTATTAGTGGACCATGGGAACATAAAAGGAATCACAGAACAAACAACTGATTGCTGCATGCCTTTGCCCCAGCCAAGGAAGTGGCTTTGAAAAACAGTCCAGCTTTCTAATGAGTTTCACAACAGCACACAGAAGTGTTCAGAAAAAACAAGAGGTGGCAGTGAGAAACATTGTAATGTATCAGAAAACTGCAGCGTTTTCACCTAGGGGCAGATGCTTCGATAATCTTTTTTGCCTTGAATCCTCTGTTTTCGTCTTAGATTATGAACCAAATATGTCCACAAAATTCTGTCCAAACTTTCGATCCCTGGTGTTTTATACAGGACATATAAGTACATATAAAAACAGAACTCCACACTACTTAAGATTAGCAGGATGACAACCACTGAACTTGTAGACAGCAGGAAAATTTCTGCATAAGAATTATCACCAGAAATTTCTGAACAAGTAGTGGTTAAGTGAGAAATGGTGTAAAACAAGAAAATTGAACAGAAGTAGTACAAATTATAAGAAAAATTCCAGAGTCAAAGTAGTACTAAAGTATGAAGCAATCACACACTAACAGCAGCGGGGACAACTTAGCACCTTACTCCTCAGGTTTTTACCAAATGACTTTGCAAACAGATCTTCTCTTTAAAGCTTGGTTCGTCCTGTCTTTAAGGTCTACTTTAAAACCAACACATAAAACAGGGCAGAGGGTGGAACTCTACAATCCAATGCACACCTTCTGTACCGCTCCTCTGCTGAAAACTCTCTATATGAGTAAGCATGGGAGATGGGCATTTTAGAAAGCTGGAGCATAACATGATACATTCCTCACTTTCTCATGACAAATGACTCATACTTGGGTCCTTTTTCTGGAAATTGCCTATCACTGCATGTCAGGTCAAGAAGATTTGTGGTCCAAGAGAAAGCATTTCTATGTCTTCCAGCTTTGCTGTTAGCAGTTCTTTGCCCATCACACATTTAAACGTACTTAAATCAAAATGAAGGTGCTACAGGATTGCTCATCATATTTACAGGTAACTAAATAATATTGTACATGCGCTTTTCAGTTTTACCTCCACATCATCTAAAGACCAGTATTTTCATTTTCACATAAATCTCTTTGCTAATTTAAAGAATAGCTGGAGAAAAATCTAAAGCACTGTCACATTCCCATTTCTTAGTCTTTTGGTACCTAAAATTCTCTCCCCAAACCCAGCAGTATATCAAAAGAAGAGTAAATATTACCAGAATAAAATGCAAAGAAAGAGAATCAGCTTAGGCTACAACTGAGGTCAAAACATTCAGCAACTTCTAAAAGTGTAATAATTACAGTAAGAAAAGATAGAGAAAAGTCTATTGTGCAGGGGAATCTTAGCCCCGTGTGAATGACCAGAGCCAAAGGCTAAGCTGGGCAGTAACTTTGCTGCTCTGGCAAAGGATTCCAGGGATAGGTTTTTTTGGAACAAAAAACTGTTAAAGCACAACCACTGCAATGAGGCCATGGCAATAAGGACTTGTAATCTTGTGTCCTGTGGACAGCTTTTGATAGCAAAATCTCTAAGACACCCGGCCTTTTTTTTCTTTCTTAATTGTTTTTATTTTTATTATGTCAGGCAGTAATTTTTTGTGCTAAGAGTAATATCAGGCAATACTGGCACCACTATTTCAAGCTGTAGAAAAAGGAAAAACTGTACAGCCATCTACATTCTGCATCAATGCAGTGTTAATATTAGTGCTAGACAGTTGACACCAGCAGTAGTTTTATCAAAGTCAAATAATTATATGGTTAGCTTTTCTTCAAAATACATTTCATAGCCGCTATAACCTGCTAATAAGTTTCTGCAATACGTGGAGTTCCTCTGGAAGTCACACACTAGGCAAAATAGGTTTGATCTCCCTTTAACTCACTGATAAGTTTCCAAAATTATGTTCTAGTCCAATTACATTATTCTTCTGGTAATATACCAGGACATGAGGGTGGATATCAAGTCATTACTCAAGCCTGCAGTTACACCTCAGTTACACCTTACTTTTTCATCACTGATTCAAGGGAAAGATGGTATCACTTTTCAAACCCAAGAAAGAAAGAGGGAAAATTTCCACTCTGTACAGCTAGCTGCTTTGGGAAGACATAACTGAGCAGATAGCAGCTCTGAGCATACTCTTGGCTTCAGGGCTCTGGCAACCGCTGACAGCCCTCAACCTGTCTGCTGTTCTACCTCCCTCACCCAGGCAAGGCACTTATTTGGAAGAGACATGTACAGCCCTGTCTGCTGTGGAGACATCTAGATTCCAGTTCTTGAACAGCTACTGGAACATCTTGCCCTTTTCCAGCCTTCAGAGGAACAGACTAGATAGCCTGCTGTGTTTTCTCTGTATCATTCATCCATAAGCAAAATGTAACAGAAGCAGTGGTGGGTTGCATCCCTCCACACACGGACATCTCCTGATAAGTTTGCTTCTTTTCCTGACCTCCTTCCCCTCTAGCTACTTCCCTTGTCATCCCAGCTGTCATTTTGCTGCAGAAGCTGAGCTGAAGCTCTCCTGAAGTCACAGAATCACAGAATGGGTCAGTGGGTCATCTGATCCCACCTCCCGGCTCAGGCAGAGTCATCCCAGAGCACGCGGCAGCGGATTGTGTCCAGACAGTTCCTAAATATCTCCAGTGAGGGAGACTCCACACCCTCTCTGAACAATCTGTTACAGAGCTCGGTCACTGCATGGTAAAGAATTTTTCTCTCGTGTTCAGGTGGAACTTCCTGCACATCTGGGGCTGAGCAGAGGGGCGGGATCACCTCCCTGACCAGCTGGCATTGCTCATTCTAATGCACCCCAGGACACCCTTGGCCTTCCTGGCCGCTAGGGCACTGCTGGCTCATGGACAGCTTGTTGTCCACCAGCTCCCTCAGTTCCTTCTCTGCAGAGCTGCTTTCCAGCAGGTCACTCCCAGCCTGTGCTGGTGCAGGGGGTTATTCCTCCCCAGGTGCAGGACCCTGCACTTGCCTTTGTTGAATTTCAGATGGTTCTTCTCTGTCCATCTCTCCAGTCGGTCAAGGTCCTTCTGAAGGGCTAACAGTCCTCTGGAGTATTGATCACTCCTCACAGATTTGTGCCATCAGTGAGCTTACTGAGGAGGCATCTGCCCCTTCATCCAATTCACTGATGAGTAAATTCATATGGAATCCAGGATCTGTTCTCTACTACTGTCCTTCCTCCTCCTCTTCAGGATATTGAACCCCACTGTTTTGTGGACCCCACAGCCATTACCCAGAGAAACTGTGGATGCCTCATCCCTGGAAGTGTTCAAGATCAGGCTGTACGGGTTTTTAGCAACCTGGCCTAGTGGAAAGTGTCCCTGCCCATGCTAGGGGTGTTGAAACAAGATGATCTTCAAGGTCCCTTTGAATCCAAACCTGACTGATTACCACACCCCAAAGCCATTCTCTTCCAGCTTAACAATGAGCAGATCTATCTGTGCATCATCCTAGCTGCTCGTTCCAGTGCTTGGAGCAAGAAGTTATTCCTGATGCCCTCTGGAAATCTCTTTGACTGTTTGTATGCTGATGTCATGAAAGAAGGTCTCAGGGTAGATTAATAAGCTTGCTGGTAAAACTGTGTTGTTTAATAGTGAAGACAGCAGTGTTGGGTTAATGGTTGAACTCTATGATCCTAAAGTCCTTTCCAACCTAAATGATTCTATGATTCTTTCAAAGAAACAATAAATAAACAAATAAAGCTCCTAACACATCCCAGATCCAGTGGGCTTCGCAAATTATTCTTATCTACACACCTCCTCTTCTCAACCAACAAAACATCACCACATGCATGCTAAAGAAAGACATACTAAAGTGAAAAAGTTTAACTGTAGCACACGAAATCCAGGCTCAGTGATACTCAGTTGTTCTGCAGCTGCTTTCTTTTACTGCTTGTTTCTTTGTGTTATATCTGTTTTGGTCTATAAAAGAGACAAAAGTCCTTTCCTACATCAAATTTATTCTGACTAAATCCACAGAAATTTGTAGGGACATAGCACCTCCCGATCTGCAGTCAGGCTTAGGCAAGTAGTCAGGATTTATAAATCTGGTGGCAAAATTTATGGCAGCACTTAAAAATAATAGAGTTTAATTAAAATGAGAGACGCTAGGGTGGATTTTCTCTTCCCCTTATTATACTTTCGTGGCCAGGCTGCTGTGGTAATTGAGGATTCATCTTCTTCTTATGACCTTCATCATAATTACTTTTCTTTGTTTATTGTTCAAACTGAGTTTTGTTTCCATCCTCTGGTTAATTGTACAGATTTTGATCTTACTAGCGGCCTGGAGAGCTTTGTTTAATTCTTCTACATGTTAGGACCAAAGAAGAGAGCTACTTAAAAAGAAAAACTGGGGAGTACAAAGAAAGTTCAAGATGGGAAGGCTGGGAGGGGTGGAAGCAGAATAACAACAATAATTGCCATTAAACACAAACTTCATCAGCAAGCAGAGTTATTGAGGTATTATTCCAAAGAGAATTCTCTTACCCCAGTAGGTCTGCCTTTCCTTACTCAGTCTGGAAGAGAGTTTCTAATTGTATTTTCATGAGGCACTTGCAGATCTTAATTTCCTGTGTAATAACTTTAGGTCACATTGTGCCCAACAGGAATCCTCACATTACCAATTTGTCTAAACCCAGAAATCATTTATGCCACAGACTCCCCTCTTTCCCTCATTTTCACTGAAAAATTTCACCCAGTTTACAGAGTGTTACAAGACTAAATGCTTATGTGCAGAGACAGAAAACTATGTTGTAACCAGGGAACCAATAGATTTGCAGGTTTTATTGGACTATGATACAACTAATTTGAAAACTGGCATAAAGTTACACATTATTTCTCTGAAAATTAAATGAAGTTATTTGCTTTGACTGCGCAAAGGTGCAAATGATCATGTTGGCCATGCACTTAAACCCCTCAGTGGCAGACAGCTGTTCTTAGCCAGTACTTAACCATTGTATAGGTATAAGGTAACTTATATCCTTTTTTCTGTACCATAGCTTTTGCCTTTTTATCAGCTGTAGCAGCCGTCATTTTTAAAGACAGCTTTGATACAACATGGAACCAAAGAGGAACCCATTTAAACAACTTCTCAAAACGCTGCTGCGATGTTTTCATATTTGTTCACTTACACTTATCCTAAGAAAAGCCACAGAACAATTTAAAGAGCACACAGTCCCTCTTTATGAACTGAAAACCAATGCATTAGTATCTTCTATTTATTAAAGAAATTATGAGTTCTGATTTTGAAGTAGGCTGCAGTTAAAATGTGTCAGCCAAGGTATTCTTCCCTCAAAACGGGGGTAGCCAAATTGTCATCCGCAAATTTGGCCTTGCTGATGTTTTAAAACTTTTTTTTTAAGTGTTAGCAGTTATAAAATGCTGTTCTGTCTGTAAGGGAGGATCAGAACCTGTTGTACTAAAGATCCTAATAAAGCAGAAGGGCCAAGAGGTCACAGTTAAATTCTCACTGCCTTATCATATGCCTAGACACTGATGTCTCATCTATTTGCCATGCTTTCAGGTATCTTCCTGCCTCAGCTGGATGTTCCAGCTGGGCATGGGTATGCCAGAGTTCCTGTATCACATCTGCCAACCATTCAGGCGAAGTCTCCAAGGGGACAGGGCTGCCAGCGTGTGTACAGCCCCTATAGGAATCCTTCACCTCACGTTTAACATACGTTGAGGCATAAATAAAAATCAGATTAGTCCCTCTCACAGGTATAGGTGTCTACTGCAGTTAAGTACCTGAATCACTTCTGTTTTATTTCTTTTACTGCCTTTGAACTGTAAGCTTGTAAAAACATTCCTTGTGGCAGTACTACTCCCGACACTGCATCGTCCATCACAGTCCATTGGCAATGGGACACTCAATATATTGCCTTAGAATATAAGTCAGATTTCCTCCTCTTGCCCTTGTATAATGCAACACACCAAAAAGGCAGCAGATCTCAGTAGATGGAAGTGAGACTGCCTTTTAGATTGAGTGTATTTGTTTCTCAAATTTGTGTATCTAATGGACAAGACTGGGACAGATCTCATTGCAAAGTGCTTCAGAGCAAGGCATCATTTAAAGAATCAGACTGCAACTTCCATGGCCATGGTCCAACTGTATCCCAACCCCAAAAACAGGGAGTTCAGGCACCTGGATTAGCCAGCAGTTGTGGCATGTTCGCCCAGGCATCTGGAAAGGGGATCCATGACTCCAAGGCACACTGCAGAGTTCCTCTGCAAGTTACCTACATGCCACTGCTTATAACATTCAAAGTTAATCTCCTGGCCAGAATTAAGCCTGACTCCTGTGTTCAGAAGAAATAAGAAGAAAGAAAGATTAGAATTTAGAAAACAGAATTATTTTCTCTAACTAGTGGGGTTTCAGGAGGCTCTGGCAGAAATTACCAGCAAAGACACTTGCTTTGAATTACAAAGAGCATCAGTGAAATAGAATTGTTAAGCTTCCAAAATTGCTTTCATTTCATCTACACCAAAGAAATCACACAATGCTCAACACTTCTAATTTTCAATCACAGCTAGCCAACCTTGATCCCATGGTCTCTTATTATTTTTTCCTTCTCACCGTACCAAGCAGATGTATTAGTTCTCCCTTTTTAACGTCTTCATCCTGCATGATCTAGATTCCAATGGCCAAACTGAGAACTTCTGTTACAAGCATCAGTTGGATGAAGGTCTTTGTACTGCTTCTATTAACAGAGAACAGTTGATCATTTATTAGTGATGTGTTTTCAGCTTGAGACCCTGCTGCTGTTTTTCATCTAAGAGACAATTCAACCTCTTAGACACTTTTACACCTCTTTTTTTTTTGGCCTCTTATACATCTTTTACATTGCCCAGAGCTGAAAGGTCAATACACTGTGCATTATAACACAAATAAGACACAGATGCAAATCTTATTCCACAGCTGCATCCTGAAAGAGTTCCCTACAGCATTTTTCTTTAGGTGGAGATATTTATGACCAATTCACACACATGCTTTCAAAGACAGTGAAGGGAAAGACAGACCAAATATTCAGTTTATAGAATAAGGGTATATTCAGAAATAGGTATTGTAGTAATTAATATTCACTTATCTTGTAGGTGTAGATGTTGCACACATGAAAATCAAGGTTAGTAGTCAGGGTTTGTATCAAGTTATCTTTAATGCCATACCTTCGTGGTCTATTTCTTATATGACTGTGGTTGTAGGCCTAGTTTTCCTTATGGAGAGCACAAAATTGTTTGCAGTTAAAAAGCACTATTATACTTTACGAGATGGCAAAAGAAGAAAGGCCAACATTTTCAAGCAAGCCTCGAATGTTGAACCCGTGAATGTTCATATTCACAGCTTTCAGCTCCTCAGGCTACTGCTTCTCCTGGTTTTATGACCATTCTGAATTTCCCAAAAACCTATCATTATCTGTCAGCATTTAAGTTTAAATGACTAAGCTTCAGCACATCACATAAGGTAGAATTCATTATATTCAACTATATATTGTATCATAGGCTCTGTTAAACAGATAGCAGAGAAAAGGACATTTTTAGGGCCATGGTCATTTGACCTTTTTCACATATCTACCATTAAAATGAAATCATTTGTGCCCCAGACATTCATCCTTTTTTTTCACTGCTTGCAAATGGAGTCCAGCCATTTATTGACATGGAGACACACAACAGAAGGTCTCCATTTGAGCAAATGAATCCCAGCCAAAGCAGCAAACTTCCACTGTCCCATGGAGGGCTGGGTGAAGGTCCCTGAGCTGGCAATGACCAAGCTGTACAGAGAGCCACACAGCAAAATTAGTCTGGGATCCAGGAGTGGCAGAGTGCTGCACTCAGGACAGTGAATTCTGCTTTCCAGACAGTTCTGCTGAAGCCACCTTCACAAGGAATGATCCTCCAGATGAAAAAAATGGCATCTTATTCCCATTTGTTGAATATAAACAATCCAATACCATTTATCTTCAAGCGAGGCCCACTAATACACTATGTATAGTGACTAATTGCTGCCAGAATGCTTCTGGGCATATAGTCGAGTTTCAATTATATTTTACATGTCTAGGAAAAAAAGGTTATTATTCACAATGCTAAAAAAATGTTCAACAATAAAAAGTAGATAAATGTTCATCGAAATGTGGAATTGGATTTTAAAAACCTGGTACAAAGCTTGTATTTCAGTATCTCTGGGTAGTTAAGGGTAAACAATTTTTTCATTTTTTTTGAGAATCATGACAGCTTGGTAACTTCATAGCTATAGATCATTATACTTCATTTCTAAAATAGAGGTCTGCAATCCTACATACCACTTTATGAAAACACAGGTTAGTTTACAAGATCTCACATTTAAAGATTTCAATAAAGAATAAAAAAAAAATGTACCAAAAAAAGTACAGTTCCAAACTTTCCTGCTACAAAGGTCACTATAAACAAATATTGAAAAGTAACAAATCACCCTCTAACATTATATAATTAAAATCTTTCAAATGAAAAGCGGTTATGTAACCATTTGAGAAAGGAACTGCTGTTATGTTTGGTTGTGATTTCAAAGGAAACCATTTTGCAATTTGTGACTTCTACAGAAAATGTTCTGACATTTATGAGATTCATTTCTGTCTCCTTTAAGCACTAATGTGTGTAGGAACAAGAGTTATTAAGACTTGAGGATCATTATTGAAGATCTTGATTTTTTCTTCCTTTAAAAAGTACCTTACATTCAAGGTTAAAATTTAATAACTGGTGAGCAAAATACAGTTCTCTGCATTTGTTTCCTCAACTTAAGGATATATCAATTTTCCAGGAATATACTTTGGATGTAACTTCATGTGAAATCAAACTGCATGTACTTTGGGAATGTCTCCAAACTATAACAAATTAATTGGAAGTTAAAATCCCTTTGGAAGCTCATGACTCTTGCAATTATGTCGAGACTTTACTCAGAAAATTACCTTCATGTCAGTAGTTTCCAAAGCAAGTCTTGATCACTCTGCAAACAGCACTACATCTATAGCAACTGTCAGTCCTGTAAACTTATCCTTGGGCATCAGAACTCAAACACACAAGTCATGTATTTTGTTGCCAGAACACCACCAAAAAGACAAGGATGGAACGTTCTTGCTGTGTCTTGAGCAAGGACAGTCATCCTCATCAAGGTTTGACATCACACATCAGATAACGCCTGATCCTTCAGATGTCCACTAGGGTTGACTACTCCTATGTGTAAGGAATAAATTTCAAGAAGTAATGAGAAATGGTGGAGAATAATGGGGTGAATGGGAGAACAGGAAAATGCTTTAGACTTCCTGCCCATAGCCCACATGCTCAGGTGGGGCTGGCTGACTTCTTCGTTTTGCGTAT
This sequence comes from Picathartes gymnocephalus, assembly GCA_013390045.1. NCBI lineage: Eukaryota > Metazoa > Chordata > Aves > Passeriformes > Picathartidae > Picathartes > Picathartes gymnocephalus. The sequence goes on from WEKY01026494.1 coordinate 39,632, forward strand.
TTCGTTCTGCTCTCACAGAGGAGCTGGGGGTGGCCACACTTACACACTCGCACGGTCCCTTCTGGAAGCTTCACTCCTTCGGCTAATAAATACAATAACTGAGTATAACATTTGTTCTGGAAAAAATCCTCACCTGGCAGGAGCAGTAATTTTACTCCTTTATAGATCACATGCCCTTATAATTATCAGAGCTGTAGCAAACTAACTCCTGCCCTACAATACAAGGCACCCAACATGTCAGTGCTCAGCAAAACACTCTGGGTTAGGAACACTGTAAACAAATAAATGCATAGTCCTGTAACAGCTTTATCTCATCTACTTTAGAATTAATCAGATATTACTCATTTGTTTTGCTTCCGCAAGCATCACGGGGAGGAATTTACAGAATATCTTCTGTGGAAAATTAAGGTCGTTAAAAGCCTGAAAATTCTTTTAGACAAGAAATTTCATTTTATTGCAGCTGTTTCACACCTGGGATTTTATTTCTTACATGAACAATACATGATAGAATAATTTTCTTAAAAGTAAGTAAATCAATTGCTCTTATCCATATTTATATGCCCTTCTCCATTTCTTTAAAATATGTGTCATCAGCCTAGGATGTAGTTCAATATGTGCAACTTATGGAACATATTTTATAATAGGATCCATTTAAACCCAGGAAACGTTAAAAAAAAAGCAAATATTTATCTCTTTCTGTTCTTTCTATCTTAATTTCCTGAACTTACGCTGTCTATAAAAGGTGAGCAGCTAGAAAATACAGCAGGTGACAACTGGAAATGTTTTATAATTTTTTATAATAGGAAATGTGCCACAGCAAGTCAAGCACTAAGCACTGTATGGATTTTGCTCTTCTCTAGGTAATTCCCTTGCTCTGGAGTATACAGAGGATTTTGGTTTTATAAAGAAGAGCTTTTGCTGTTTGGCTCACTGATGACATATTATCAAATTTGATTCTTTTGTTATTATTTATGTATATTTTATTGCCCATCAATACCTTCAAGCAAACAGAGTTCAGATAATTTAATTTTATTTTACTAGAGAGGAACAAAGTCGTTGCCTAATCAGGACTACATAGATACAAACATCTGAGTGAAAAGCTTCCAAACTTCCAAAACAGGGTTAGTTTAGTTGAAGGATGACCAGAGTTTTCACATACTTCTCCTTTTACCAATGTGTCCTTAGTAAGGCACATATCAAGACTGCCACCTGGCCAACACGTTTTTGAGTTGGGCACGATACCTGCATGCAGAGAGAGCTCCCAGTCACTGAGTGACAGCAGATATTGCAGCCACTCATCCTTAAGAAAACACATTCTCAGTTAATACCTGCAAGTGCTCTGCTAACAGGAATTTCCAAAATCTGTATTATAGTGACTTCAACATGCTTTATTGATCTATTTCAGTTCTTTATGGGAACATGGCTAGAAGAAGCTGGTATGTTTTATATAATGCCCTGACCTTCCCCTAAGCTTGGCAAAATCTCAGGCACAGCTGAAAGTCTAGATGTCATGTTAAAATAGAGTTTGAAACGGCTTTTGAAAAATCATTCTCTGGCTAAAGGTCACTGAATACTGTTTAAATTAGATAAAGGGACAGGGAATTAAGATTATTCACCTCTGGCTGTTTTCCTGCTTCACAGAATGTGAGGACAATTAATAATGCCAAGAGCTTACAGTATTTATTGATGCAAAGTGCTTAGCAGAAATATCCATTTTATTTCCAAGACACCACAACAGACTGAACAGGTTTGTTGTTCTGCCTGCAGAGGATATCATCTTGTTCCTTCATGATTTTTGAAAGCACTACATTCACAACTTCTTTCCTGAAGAAGAGAAACACAATCCAAATTCCCCCTGCTTCATTATCTTGTAATCATAGAATAGTTTGGGATAGAAGGGAGTTTTAAAGGTCACCTAGTCCGACTTCTCACCAGTGAGCTGGGACACCTTTCACTAGACCAGGCTGCTCAATGCTCCATCCAACCTGGCCTTGAACACTTCCAGGGATGGGTCATCCACAACTTCCCTGCGCAACCTGTGCCAGTGTTTTATGACCCTCACTGTAAAAATGTTTCCCAAATATCTGCCCTCTTTCAGTTTAAAGCCCAAAGTTGGATGGCTCCGTGCACACTGCCTGGGTCTCACACTCATGTACGTTCTTGTTGGAGAAAGAGAGGCAGGAGCTGCAGAATCCAATGTTATTGTGATGCTTCCCTGAGGCACACACTCAGAATAAGAGATCAGAATGAGAAAAAGGATGGAGCACAAGAAATAATAAAGCTTCAAAGGTCATAATGAAAGCATTTGGTTGATAAATTCACTTAGAGCCCCTCAGTCACAGTCCTTACGGAGGAAGCTGAAAAACTATAAAGCTGAATATATGAAAACAGAAGTTGGGCAAGACTGGCCAGGAGAAAAGGGGTCAGAATAGCCAGGCACTTCAGGACTTCGGAATGCCTTCCCTTTTCCCTACTCTCCTTCCAAGGTAGGTCATTGTGGATTTTAATCCCTCGGTACGGTGTAATTAGACACATTGGGACACACTGTGTAGCAAGGGTTATGTGGAAAAGAGTCTTGTAGCAGTCTGCTAGGAGTCTAGCCCAAATCTGTCCATGGCTGTGCGCCTTTTCCATCCTAAACACCATGCAAGCCCACAGGAAACAGCAGAGGTTTTCTATCTTCCTTGAATAATCTGAAACTGAACAAGAGAGAGACATTTTAATTGGAAGGATGCGGGTAAGAGAAGCAGTGGAAGAAGTAAGAACACACCCAGCACTACACCTGACTAATTCAGTGTCTAGAACTCACTTCAGAGAGATAGATTGAATATCTGATGAGCTTTATTCACAACTTCTGTACTAAATAAAAAAAGGGAACACTAAAATGAAATTTGGCACAAACCAAATAGATGTTTTCCTGTGCTACATTAACCTCATCAAATCTTTCTTATGCTAGAAGCCAAGTGATTCAATCAATTTGGGATAAAGAAATAATCTAGTTAATAGTTTTAATTAACTGACAACAAATAATCCCTTATCCATTTAGGGGTTCAGCAAAAGAAATAGAAAGTGAGCAAATGAAATGACAAGTGCAGTATTTATTTCAGAGAACTAGCACAGATTTTTCCTATCATGCAAGTGTACTTAGCATACAACTAATCTGAACCTAGTCCTGCACTTCTGCTTGTCTTATCCTGAGCAGACTAAAAATGAGTGAAGGTATACATGAGCTATACCTCTGCTAAGGTATATATCGGATTATTAAAAGAATAATAATCTTGTAACTTTAAAATATCAGGATATGAATTAGCTGTAAGGAAAGCATGGGGTTTTTGACAGAATAAAGTTTTAGAGTGTAAGGATGTGCTTCACTGGGACTGTTGCTATTTCCCACTCTGCCCTCCTGCCTCTACATTCTGGCCATCTGCATCTTTATGCTCAGAATGACTGGGAGTTGAGAGGAGGTCCTCTCCACATTTTACACTCTGGCATGGGTTAAGCACAGCAGTATTTCTTCTGTTTCTCACTAACTAATACATAGAAATAAGAGGCAATGACTGGAAAACAATCCTAAAAATATTAAGAGAACCAAGAAGAAAAATTTCCGTTTCTGATGAAACCTTTCACAATATGGCTTGTCCCATTTACCCATATCTCCTCTATTTTCTGATGTTCTTCCTCATTATTCATGTTTGATGAGCATGTACTTCCATAACATCCTACAGCTAGATTCTTTCAGCTCCACTTCCAATAAAAGTAGCTTCTTCAGCATAAAAGAAAAGAACGAGTGTCTGTCTTTTCAATGGATTTCATACCAGGGGAAAGGCAGTACTATTTACTATTTATTTTGTCATCATGAGCATAAGCAGAAGTTTGAGCTACATCTGTATTACCATGCTTGGCAGGAGTGCATATCCTCTCCCACTTCTGCATTCTGCATCCCAAGTGATCTTTTACTCCTGAAATCCCATTTCTATACATAAAACACCTGCATACACCATAGTTGAACACAGTATGTACTCTAGATGTAGCTTAGATAAAATCCTGAAGTATGCAAACAGATAAATTTCATCAGGCAAATCAATTTCTATCTTACTTGAATTTGGGAAGTTGATTAAGAAAAATACAAGCATAATTAAAAAATGTTAGCAATTTCTTCTTTACCAGTGAAGACCTTGGCTGTGACTGAAATTTCTCAGATGCTGTCAAGACTTTTCAGATGATCTGGATACCTCAGGCTGTAATCTGCAAGTCATCAGGAAATCATTCATTTATCATTTTTAATGAAACAATATAGAGACTCCTACAGATAAAAGCAAGCCACCAAACAAGCTCAAATTACAGCTAAATTTTTTAAGTTAACTATTTTGCATACAGTGTCCAGGACTTACTGCAAATTTTTGTCCATGACAGCTGATCCTTAGATTAAGAACTACTGGGATACCCTAAAACTGGGTGACCAGGCCAGCCTTGTAGCATTTGGATGGTTCACTGCTACCTGCAGCTGAATGAACACTGTCTTTAAGATATGAACAGGGAAAAGATCTCCTGAAACACGTTAGAAAACTGCAGTGCCAAGCCAGCAAGGTGGGGAAGATGTCAGAAAAACTGAAAAAGCAGGAAGGAAAGGAGTTTCAAACTGCAGCCTGCCCCTCTCCTTATGCTGAGGGCTGGAGAAAGCATTGCACAGCTCAGGCTCATCTGGTAGGAAGAGTTTGCTTTTGCAGTAAACAAACATAGCTTGTGGCTGTAAGTCAGGCAAAGCTAGAACCTTTGATCCTGTAAACCTCAGTCTCACTGAGAGCAAGGAGCAGCAACTCCGGGTCCAGGAAGGACATTTTAATGAGGGGTAACCTGTGATCACAGGGCTCTGGCAGACATGCAGCAGCAGAGGAAAATTAGACAGCTGAAGCTGCTGCCACTCCCTGCCTTCCTCCCCCACCTGCCTAACAGATGTTGCCGCCCTCAAGGCAGGGATGTCTGTTCCACTCATGGATCAACTCCTAACTCTCCCCACTTTAGCATATTGAGGTAACCTGGCACCGAAGTTAGTTGACAAAGCTGGGATGGAGCACATATAGGCAGTAACAGCTCCAGCGGTGTGATGCTAATTCACCTCTGCGGTCCTTACAAAGCCTGAGCTGACAGCTGAAAGAGCAGGATGGCAGTGGTTCATCCTGGAAGCAAGCCCCAGCAGAGGGGGGCGGTTTGACTCTCTCTATCTACCTGCAAATTTCCTCCAGGCTTCAATTAGATCGGTAGTTTGGGGGAAAATTCACAAGCACAGGGAGATTTAACCTCCACAAAGATGCCGAGTCCTTCCTTTAAGCGCAAAGTCAGCCCTAAATGTGTGTCCTTTTATGCTATAATTCAGTGTTTTGGTGGGTTTCTAAGGCTAATCAGAAATAATAAATGTAACGCTTAGTAACTGATATCCACATATCAGCTAGAAGTCCAATAAGCATCTTCTAGAGAAACTATTTTTGCATAATATTTCAACTAAAAATTCACAGATTATTTAAACTATTATGAGGCTATCTAAAATAACTGCTTCAGTAGGGGTTTGTTTTTCAATTTGCATTTGTGAGTATGTGCATGGTCTTCTTTATGCATGCAAGAGCTTTGGCAAAGTTTGCAGGATAATATGCAAAATTTCCTCTGCCTGTATTGACTACTAACTCCTCCTTCAGCACAGACCCTTCTTTTAGTCTTTCCTTCTAATCATTGCCCTTGGGACTGTATTTTTATAAGTAGCTCCCTTCAGAAGCCATCCTGGACAGTTAAAGACAGGATACTGCCAGAAAACTAGTCAGTAATATAATGTAATTAAATTGGCACTCAGGGTGATTTGTATTTAAATCTAATTGACAAACTAAAACCACAAAGGTTAGGGGATATGGATCTAACAGTGCCCATATAAATCCTAAATAGATCCAACATCAATGTGAAAATATACCAAATAAACAGTAAAGTATAGAAAACAGCTAAAGAAGCTGTGCTTCATCTCTGGAAAAGTTTTCCAGAATGAGTTTTGTAATTTCTTCTCTGAGCCCCTGTGTTGGGTTTGTGTTGCAGAGCAGAATGAGTTAAATGACACGAACAGTACACTGGAATTGCTGAAGATTGTACAGCAAGAGCTGTGAGAAAAGGCTGTGAGAAAGATCTGCAGAAGCTGAAAAATATACAAAAAGAAGGAACTGCAGAAACTGTGCCCCCCTCCCAAAGAACAGAACAGCCTGCTGTGATAATTGTGCAAAAGAAAAAGTATGCATTATGGCCTACCCTGTACTAAATCGCGTGTGGTCAGAGCAATTGGAAGTTGTTGTGTAGGAGCTGAAGGAGTACAAATATCTGTGCCTTTTGTCAATAACCGTCCTTGCATGGCCCCCCACACTGGAGCAGTTAGTGAAGAACGTGGGAAGCCCATGGGAAGAACACACGTTGGAGAAGTTGATGGAGAACACTTTCCCATGGGAGGGACCCAGGGCAAGGACTCCTCTCCCTGAGCAGCAGCAGGAAGAATGTGTGATGAACAGACCAGAACCCCCACTCCTTGTCTCTCTGCCCGGCTTGTAGGGCAGGAGGTAGAGTGTGGGAAGAATGATTTTAAGTTTTTATTTCTCATTATCCTGCTCTGATTTGATTGGTAATAAGTGCAACTAATTTCCCCAAGTCAAGTCTGTTTTGCCTATCGCAGTAATCAGTGACTGATTTTTCCTTGTCCTTTTCTCAACTCATGAACCCTTTGTTATATTTTCTCTCCTTTCTTGAGTTGTGGAGGGGACCTGGTGTCCAGCCAAGGTCAACCCACTACAGTCCTTTAACACTGGTAGCTCTTGGGAAACCACACTGAGTTAGGCTGACCACTGCCTTGTGAAACATTCCAACACCTGAAACAGATTGGTGTGGAACAAATAACAACTTCTTCACTTCTGTCCTGCCTGGAAGCTCCTTGTGCTTTTAAATGGGTGAGCTGGAGCCATTTGCCCAGAATTTCTACTCCCAGGCAAGGAGGTGGCAAGAGTTCTGGTGGCTATAAAAAAAATCTCAAGACCCACTTCTGTCTCAGTATGAATCAAACTGAAAAAATAGTTTTGCAGCTATCCCAGGCACTGTATCCCTGCTGAGCTCTAAAAGGAATATTCTAAAGGCAAGATGCTGTTCTTTACTCATATCTATCTAAACAACAGCCAAAAAAGTAACCCTAGAAAAGACAGCCATCCCTCCCAAAAAAGCAGGTAAATTGTTTTAGTGGGGAAAAACCAAACACTGTTAGGATATGGAAATACCTAGAACTCATACACAGACAACAAAAACTTGAGCACATTGAACTCAAATTTCTGCTCCTTAAAGAGTTCCTGTTCTATTTATACGTGGGCCCAATATTAAGGGCAAAATTATTTATAACATATAATAAAAGCACAACTCAGGTCCTTCTGAAAAGTTAGTGATATTGATCTTAGGCTCTCTATACAAGACAATATCTGTTGCTTTCCTACAATGTTATTCTTTTCCTCCTCTATCAGATCAACTGTCAAATAACTTGGTCCCTCTTTTTATTCTCACTCTTCAAACACTCTAAGCATTCCAGTTACACTAAGACCATCAGATTTCATTGGAAAGATGAGCAGACATCAAAAGTCCGAGAGCGCTTACTAGAGTCAACAAGAAACACTGTCTTCCTATAGCCTGTTTCCGTATTAAGCTCCAAGTATTTATTGCCACTTCCCGTGATCACATGCCAGAGCTTTCAATAAATCATTATAATGAAATGTTTACTGGAAAGTGGCAACAGTAAATGAGTGAAAATATGTCCAAAGAAAACATTCAATATTCATAACCCTTCTCCTATCTAGGGATTGCTAGAAGAGCAAAACAAGTATTTCTTTCCCTTTTTCCATCTAAGAAAAAGACGCACAAAAGTCTTCAAACAAAGCTCAGGGGAAGCATTAGGAAAGGAACATCATCCAGCAGAGCTAGGATAATCCTGCAATTATTATTCTGATCTGGAATTCCCAGCAGGTTGACAGCTACCTTTCAAGCAACACTGTTGAATCAGGTAGTCATGCGTTTCCTATAGAAAAAAAAAAGGAAACCTTAACAAGCTATGCTTAGATGCAATGGCACAAGAAAATTTCTAGCTGTCATCCCCAAACATTTCTCCAGAGAAAGCTTTTGTGTTTACATTTCTCTGATCCCTTCTTGGATCAAGCAGGGGTTTGTGCTGATTAGTTGATTGGTTATAGGTTCCTGCTTCCACTTTGTTTCTTCTATATCAAGGACTAGCCTTGTTTGTAATTCTGATGCAAACCACAGCACTCTGCCAAAGCTCAGCATTTCAGGGATCTGCCTTTAGCCATAATTATATGCTCACCTTTGTGCTCTCCACTTTCAAGGGTGGCAGCTGCTATAAATTATCACAGGTAGAAAAAAAAGTCACAAAACAACAGGAGCATTCTTGACGGGGCACTGAACAAGATACAAGTTTGCCTACTGGCATTTTCTTCCTGTATAACCCAGACCAGGAGGTAAAAACAACGGCTGCCTAACAAGATAGCATACAGGGAAAAGGTTTCCATGAATAATGCAAGAGAAGAGCAGTGAGTGGACAAGTAAAGTAGGAAAAACACACCAAGATGACCAGTAGGATACAGGGGTCATGCAAGACATGACCAGATGATAGTCAGAGAAATTATTTTCTAAAAAGAGTGCAATTTTGTTAACTAAATATCGGTAACTTCTGCTCCCTATGTATTTCCTTCAGAGGTAGAAAATACAGATCTACTGATGTTCTTACTTTGTTATTAACATAAGTCAGTGCTTTGGTGATCTTGCCAGGTGACTTTCCTTAAGGGCCCCCAACATGTGCAATCAAAACAGACAACTTGAGAAAGAGAAAAAGAGAAAAGAAAGGGGAGCATCTGATCTGTGTTGCTCAGGCAGGTCTGGAGGAGAGGATTCCCTGTCCATGGCAACAGCACAAGCAGTGGCAGGTCAGCATGGGGTGCCACCCATCTCATGCAGCATTCCCAAGCACTTTTTCCAGCCTGATTCAGTCTTTGGTCTAACAGATAGATACTGATACTACCAAAAATATTTATGCAGGCTTTCTGAAGGAAGCTCATGTCCATTGACAAGGTCAGCTTCAGTGGTAGCTGAGAAAATACTACATCCCATCATTTCCAGACCTAGAAAGAACTGAGTCCTGTACAAAACAAATACAATTTCATTCTCATAAGCAATACTGACACATAACAACTTTGTGTCTAGTTTAGCTGTCAGCTGTACATCTTGGTTTCCTTTCTTTGAACACTGACATGGAAGCCTTGGTAGTGGAAATCCAAATGCTCCTAAAGCAAGCAGTGCAGGCTAAAAGCAAAAATGTATTCTCTAGATACAACTGCACTTCAAACCCACTGTAGCACAGACTTGGAAGTTTACCATTTGATTTCTGATTTGATTTCCATCCCAATTTCTAAAACTAATTCCATCAGCAGCATTCTGACCAAGCAAATGCCTTCCTACAAAACACACATAAATTTAAGGTTCTAGGGGTGCCAGGTATTAGTGAATTGCAAACCTGTTCCATTTTCTTAAAGCTAACTATTCTCTGACCCTTCTCTTACAGTACTGTAAATCAGGAATAACTTCAGTGAATTCCCATGAGTTACAGCCATCTAAGATAGAGCCAGTGTGAAGGTAACCTCTATTGCTAAACAATCCCATCTCCTACCCTTGCAAAATAAAAAGCAATTTCAGGTGTCTTTTGCCTGCTTAACAAAAAATACACTTGCAAATATACTTGCAAAGAAGCTTTCAATCACTGTCTCCAAGTACAAAAGCAATTAAAGTTATTTCAGAAATGCCTTTGGTGAGATAGGTAGGTAGGAAAAGCGGCCTCAGCAGTGTATCCTTCTCTGTGAGCTCTGTAGTACTGAGGGAGATAACAAAAGTTTCCTTTACCTAATATTCTTTCTAATTCTGACCCCAGTCTTGTGATTTCAGTTGATCTCCATTGCAGGCTACTGAAATAAAGACTTAATGGGACTTTAAGTGGGGCTTACTAAAAATAGCTGAGTGTTATCTACTTCATCAAGAGCTATCATAAAAGATGTATTAGGTCGGAAGCATATCCTGCTGTAATTGATGGTGAATTGTTGATAAGTGAAGAACAAAGCAAGTTTCTTCCTTGCAATGTGTCTGAGGTGTAAGCATGAAAGCTGAAGAGAGAAACAGAACTTTTTTTTTTTTAAATAAAACATATTAGAAACAACTATACTTACTTTAAGGATATAAGCGCTTCAAAAGTGATAAAAAATTAACATGAATATGACAATATGCACAAATCAATTGTGTTGCTTTGTCTGCAAGATCCCTTAGTCAACATGCAGAAGAAGCTTTCCTGCATTTTGTATTACTTCTTTCTTTGAAACATCAAACATTTCCCTCAGAAGCACAAGGACTGCAGAACAGAGGCAGATGAGATGCTCATACTCAAACCGATTCACTTCTAGCAATATCAAGTCACATCCCAAGACCTTTGGAACCTCACTGGTTTTATACATAGACAAATCCACGGTATGGTAAGGCGCAAACCCAAAATTTTCTGGACTAAGCATTCTCAACCAGTGATGTTCCTACAGCACTCCCTCTTCTGACACTGCAATACCTGAAGAGAAAAGATGAAGGAAGAGATGGTGCCAGCCAAGGAGCCAATGGACATTAATCCATCACCCTTCAAGAACAAGGAACAGTTTTGCATAAAGCTGGGCTTCTTTCTGAGCATCCCGATATTTAATCTCCATATCAGAGCCGTAGCAATGGGAACAAACCAGGCTACAAAGACAGTGAGTTTTGCTAGACTTGGCACGTATGAGCTCCAACTACCTTGGGGTTACAAATCCAAGGCAATGAGGAAGCCAAGCTGTGGGCAAGTAAAAGTGGTTTTCCTGTGACCTAAAGACTCCCTGAAAAGCACACAGAAATAGGCAATAAATCAGCCAAGGTTCTACAAACGTGTTGTTACGGTCTGGTTTAAACCCAGCAGAGCAAAGAAAATGCTCTGTGTATAACATGGAAGGAACTTTGGAGGTCCAAAATATGCCCAAAAAACATGATTAGAAGCCAACAGGGTTAGATGTTGGTGCCAAAAAAAAAAAAACCAAAAAAAACCCTACATTTTATTTAATAGTAAAAGAGGCAGAGAGAAATGTCTTGGGGATGGTTTTGGGGTTTTGATCTGTTTTGTGTTGTGCCCTGGTGTGGCACCACCCCACCCCCCATCCTCCCTGGCTCTGGGGCTATCATGATGAATGGGAGCCAGGGCACTGTTTCTGGAGGGAGCTGGGGGCAGGGTGAGAGGCAGCCCCTCTCCTCCAGCACAGGTAGTTCGATTGGAGACGGATGGCCGGTATCTTGGAGCAGGGATCCTGCTGTTTCTGTGCGTTTTGCCTGATTCTTTTTGGTGTTTTTGCTTCGGGACTGTGACTGAGCTTGCTGGCTTGGCTTCTTTTGCTGCTGTGCTGTTGGGAAGCCCAGAGCCAGTGCATGTTTGGGGGCTGAGGGACAGGGAGAGAGCGACAGGGGGTAGATGGAAGCATATCACCCGTCCGTGGGTCCCAAAGATGTCTCTTTGCTCCCCTCCATCTGCTCTTCTTGGTGGTGAGGGTCCCCTGTTGCCGTGCCATGCTGTGCCACGCAGAAGAGTATAGAATAAATATATATATATTAATCCAGTGGATTAATATACTTTTTGGACAGGTGGGAACACCCACATGTGTCCCTTGTAGGGGGCCAGTTTGACACCATCCCTTGCAACACTGTGGATCTGTTGCATCATGCTGCAGTGCTCTGGTGCAGGGTCTGGGGACCCCTTGGGGGGGCCTCTGATGGGCCATGACACCCCCTCTGCTGTGGATGAGCTTCCCCGGGTAAAGGACCCCTCAGCTGAGGTGCTCTGCACAGCAGAGGGTGGGTGTTCACTGCACCTGTGACCAGAGGCTTTCCAACACACCCCCAAAGCCTTTCTCCCCACCCTTTGGTGTGAGGGTCTGTGCAAACCTGGCAGCTGATAGCCCTGGGGCTGTGCTCTCTAACCCGAAGGTGCCAAGCTTGATCCCTGTGTGAATGCATTCTTTTCTCCCCAGACCTGAGTTTACTTCATCTTATTTCCATCAGCGAGTGGTGTAGGGCCTCAGTCAGGGCTCCAGTCAGGGTGTGGTGGTCTTCTCTGCAGCCTTTGTAATACGGTTTTTGCTAGGCAAGAGTCCTTAATGAAAATGTTTAAGTCATAAACGACAATATTTCAGTCTCTGTCATATGTCAGTTTAATTATGGACTGGCATGTATATTTGATCGCTTATTTAATGAATGAGTGAATTCAGGCTGGTGTTAAAGCGCACTGTTTGTGTCTTGAATGTTCTGTTACACTGTCAGATTTTATTCACACCATTTGAGTAATAAAACTGACAGAAATCAAAGTTTATGTGAGTACAAACAAGGAAACTATACAGTGCCAATTTGTGCAGTGATACTAATGGGGCCAGATGTCCATTTTCTCTTCTCACACAAGCTGATACCCTTAAAAAAGCAAAAAAATAAAAGATGCAGGGAGGAGGACAAGCCAGTGAATGAATCCTGATATACCCACCTTTAAAACACCAAACCCAGCAAAGAGGGTGACAGGGTACAAAGGAGGCCTGCACTCCTGCACAAACCCAGATGAGTGCAAGTCAGTGTGAGCAGCCGTTCTGTGCTGGGGACCAGGGAGTAGTGGGGGTAGCTGGGGAAGGGTATGACAGCAGCCCTGGGGGCTCTTTGCAAAGGAGATGGAGGCCAAGAACAACCTCATCTGCCACCCCAGCACACATCTGTGAGTATTAAGCCTACATCTGGACTACGGTGAAACACACCATAGAATCCTGGAATGGTTCAAGCTGGAAGAGGACCTTGAAGACCATCTCTTTCCAACCCCTCTGCCATGGGCAGGAACACCTTCAACTAGACCAGGTTGCTCAGAGCCCCATCCAACCTGGCCTTAAACATCCAGATCCCATCTCTCCCTGTCCACTTTTCCTGTCTCATGCATACCTGCCCAAGTTTTACACACTGATACAAAAGATAAAAGAATCAGAAAAGGCCATGGTTTTGCTCAAAACTGTTTTACAAAATAGTCACCCTGAATCAGCTGGGACTCCAGCCAACCTCACATCTTGAATTTTCTTTGAAAAGCAAATAAAGAAACTTTCATAAGTGAAGGATTAAAGAGGAACGCCAGATTATTGTTTGCATGACACCTTCTTTTGTTAAGGTGATCTACAAATGAAAGGTGGACTCCTAACTGAGTGATCAGAAGAACACACTGCTGAGCACCGAATTATTCAGAATCTAAATGCATCTACTTGATATCCGAAAGGTTATCTCAGTTTATAGCACAAACAGTGGGAAGATCAGAGCAATTGTCTCGCAAGCACAGGAGCTTTCTGTCCCTGTTATCCACTAACCAGGAAAAGCATCTGACCTACACAGCAAACAGAGATGATTAAGTTGTTAGCTGTCCCAGGCAAGATAAAAGGGGGAAGTCTCTCTGTGCCTCCAGTTGCACAGGTTCAGTTCAGTTCCAGAACACAGACAGTCTTGTCAATTCCTGGCCCTATAAATTCATATAGTCAGACTCTACCCCTCCTGAAACAATCCCTTTCCTCAAATGCCTTTTAAAAACAATTTTTTCTTCTGATAGATCCCTTTTTATTGTGTCATCTAGGCACTAGGGAGGAATTAAGCTTATATTTTCTGGCTTTTCCATGCAAAAGAGATGAGACGAGATCTAAAACACATTCTTCTCTTTTTCTAATAAAAAATTAGGGTCTTCCCTCCACAAGTCAGGGCTTCCAAAAAACTGCAAAAGTTTCTGACAAAATGTTGGCACTAGTTAACAGCTCATAAAATTCTCTGACGTGATGGAGAGAAACCAGCGGTGAAGCTACTTTTGACACAAGATGACATTTACAATAAGCATTAATTAGCTAGTAGTTTTTTAAAGTTCTTATATGAAGCCATGTTTAAAAAAACAAGAAATTGGTTATTCTGTATAACGGAGAAAAATGTGGAGAACTGAAGAGCATTGCATCCTTAAGGGAGTTTGGCATAAGCCAGTCAGAGTCAGCCACAACAAATTTTAGTACCATTCAAAACCTCTAAAGTCAAGTATGAACTGTTGGACTCATTGCTGGCACAAAGAGTAAATCTCTGTGGCCTGAAATATTGGTTTTATAAATACAAAAATACTGATTAATATTCATCATTTAGATTAGCTTAGGAAGTTTCAGTGCTGAGACAGTATTTCTTAAGCATTGTCTGATTTAACCTTTCTTTAAAAAAACAGAAAAGGGTAATTCTATAGCTCACAGATTAACAGGCGAGAAAGCTTTGATTCTCCTTAGCTGAAACTAAAAATTACAAAGCAGTCCTGTTCATCTGCACTCACTAGAAAATTTCAGCCATCCCAACCCAGTTCCATTTTGTGGCTATAGTTCATATCTGTAGGGTACCCTGAACTCCTGAACTTCTCAGAACCTGTACTTTAGAGCTGAGGAAACCCAAAATAATGAAGAAAATCTGGCCAACAGAAACACATAAAAATGGAACTTGTAGGATTTTACTTTTTATGCTATTTTTGTATGCATTAATGTTTTTGTACATGTGCCCAGAAGCAGCACTTCATCAAGAAACAGCATAAGCCAAGGTAGTTGTGTTTGAAAACTTCAATTTCAAATTAAATTCTAAGGGAAACTTTTGCTTTACCTATGTATTTAGATTATCTCATTTCCTCCAAAAACAGGGTTTCACTCCTCTACTCCACTTTCCTTTATTAGTGAAAGAAAGCAGTTTGTGAAATATGCATGGACAACACTCTTTAAAAATGTCAATAACTATACAGCAATGCATCATTCCTCTGACAAGATGGATATACCTATATCTGGTATCCCATATGCTCCTGGACTTTAAAGTTAGAATCAATGGATAGAAACAGAACACAGAATTGAAGGGGCAGTAAAAGAGATCAGGAGAGTCACATATTTGTATCAGAGAAGTCCCAGATTCCAGCAATCATAAAGGCATACACAGAGAAGATAAAACAAAGGCAAAAAATAAGAATAACCAGATGGAATACTGCTGCTGAGAGCTCCTAGTTTTGTCAGCTGTCTTACAAGCTTGACTTACAAGATCAATTTTTTTTTTTTTTTAACAAGTGTTGTATTATATTTACAATATATTCAGATTTCAGAGCGACAGGCTCCATCCAAAATTTAATCAAGTTTGTTTCACTTGTTCTCCTGCAGGAAAGATGTCTTTCCTGCATAACTCTGTCTATTATTTTCCTCCATTTTTCAATTCAAAGTCATCTAAGCATGTCATTGAAATTCCATACCCTTATTTTTAAATGAAGGATGTGTGCTATAATTTTTAAGAAGATCTGTATTAAACTGTGTCCTATAGAATAATTTTATATTACTAGATATCTCACTGGCAATCTAAAGGGTATCTTAAATTACCGCTCTAAAAATGCATTTCAAACTCAGAAGGATATATAGTTCATAAATTTTGAGCCACTACTAAACTGTTATGCAAATGTCTTTGCATAATGGGGACTTTAAACCATAAAGAAAGAGAGCATTGGTTTTATTCTCCTAGGAATTTGTTTAACAAAAAAAACCATATCATTAGATAATATTCAAGAACTGCATGTTATTCTAAGCTATTCAGAACCCAGGTTTCTCAGGGAATACAAAAAACTTCACATTTGTTTTAATCTCCACTACAGATTCTACTTCCTAATAATTTGCCATGAAGCAATGGAAATTTAATTAAAGACAACCTTTAGTACTGGGAGAGAAGAAAATTTAACAAAAGGTAAACATTCTGAAAGAACACTGAAAAGGGAAGAACAAACTTTTCTTCTATTTTAATTTAATTAAAAAGTTCTTTGCTTTTCCTTAAAAAAAAAAAAAGTGAAAAAAATACTTTAAAAAATTATAATATAGCTAATTATAATTAAACAGCCTTCCAAAACCACAATGCATTGCTCAGTGAACTGCATTTCAGGCAGTGACTGTTTAGCTGGGGATTTATCATACCCTCCATTAAGTCGCCTAAAATTAACATTTTACTGATTTGCCAAGAGTGAAAGGTTAGTTCCAGACCAGTCTTTTCTGTGATCTCATTACAATTCCTGAAAGAAAAATACATAACCCCTTTCTTTCTGTAAAGGTGTCCTTTCCTGTCCCAGGACATCCATCTCCTGTTGCTGGTACTGCTGTTCCCTACTGGAAGGTTTTGCACACAGGTGGCGAATGTATGGCCATGAACAGGTCTGGCAGCAGTTTTCAGTGTAGGGTAAGTGTTGCTCATTTCTCTCCTTCATCATGAAAGGTCTGTAATAAGATTTGCCCCACACTGTAAATTATGTGATCTAGAAAGCCAAGAAGTTTGAATGTAGGTTTGGGATGAAGTAACAACCCACCCTAAATCACTCTTTAAAAAAAAAAAAATTCTGTATTTTAAAAGGCTACTCAGAGGGCTCTCCAGCTTACTGTTTCAGTCTCATGAAATTCCCATTTCAATATCATGCTCCAGTCTGTAGCTGCTCCCTGCAGCACATCCCCCCAGTTCCTCCCTCCTGAAATGGAAGGACATACAAACCCAGTTTTAGCATATTAAATAGTCCAGCTATTGCATCTTCACCGGGACTTGAGTCTATGTCTTCATTGAAAGCACATCCTAATGAAGACCCAGCCCTCTGGGAAGTGAGGCCGCCCATCCCAGCTGCCATTCACCCAGGTACTCAGCACACACCATCCCCCAAGACAGGCCCGCATGAAGGACTAGTACAGAGATCGGCCTGCAGGTGCCAATTAGTGCTCAGATGTAAACTGACTCAGTGGCACTAAAGAGGCATAATCCAAATTTTTTGTGTACCAGCAATTTTCTGCTTTCTTGTGCCTAACCTGTAGCTATTACCATGCTTTACCATTAAGACCGTTTTTTTTTTTCCTCAATTCCAGATATAATTACTGCTTCCTTAGGTTCCTGCCTTTTCTTACTTTTTGTCTTACAAACTAATGATCCATCAACTAATATTAACTTATTTGCTCTCCTAAATACCTATTTTCAAATAATAGATTGTGGAGGAAGGTGACTACCGTAGCCCTTTCTCTGTACATTTCAAAAGAAGAAAGCATTGATACATTAGAAATGAAAGGCTCAAATATCAAGATAGCTCTAGCCCTACTTATAACTCACAAATATATTTCATCCACCATATTAAAATATTTAACAAAATTTCTGCAGTATTTATTTTTCCTTTCCCTTTCCCTTCCAGTATCAGTTATTTTCATTCCAAAGCCTATGAATTTTTCTCATTTTCAGATCAAACATTCAAAGCCTCCTGAAAATGTAATACTGCCATAATGCCACATTTAAAAAAAAAAAAAAAGATAAAAAAAAGATTAAAAAAAATTATTGAATCCTCTGGTATTTTTTTTTCCACCTTGAAAGAATTCTTCCCGTATGCCAATACAAAAAAGGAAATCCAAACCACAGACAGCAGACCAGGTTACCAATTTGAGATGAGTTCAGCTGTGTGACACAGGGGCTACTCGGATTATAAATTTCAGAAAATAAACTTTCCCAAAGTTAAAGTGACTCTACTGATGAGGTTCTTCCTGGAGAGTCTTTAGTGATGTTAGACATTACACATGTAAATGTATTATGCATAGCATATTCATTTATGCCTAACATTTATTTATCAAGATAGGCAGAAAAATAAAGCACAAAATAGCTGGTAGGACCTTAAGACAATCTGAAACCTTTAATAACAAATTTAAAAAATCCTCAAATAACTTCCATGTTAGAAAAATAGAGAACTTCAAACATATAACTCTACGTTTCCTTTTGTATGACAGTTAATTGCTAACAAAAATATCTTCATCTGTCAGCCGTTAACAGTAAGTGAATGGAACTTCCCACAAACTTAATTATAAGATGCTTCATCTCTAACCTAATGACCTAATCAAAAGATGGCAGAGAAACACTTGCACTGCTTGCACCAGCCACTTTGTCCTTTAATCCATCAGCGTGACAAATGATCACTGAAGAACCATCTCTACATGCCTGCATTCCCAGTAGCATATAACACTTTCCCAATCAAGGGAAGTGCCCTGTCATCATACTTCACGATCAGGCTGAATCACGGACTTACAACTCTTCCATAGCACCTCCTGTAAGGGAAACTCTTAGTGAAAAATAAGCACTGTTTTAGGCAATGCCTTGTTCACATACTTAGGCTCACGTTTTCCAAGTGGCTGGCAATAAAACCAGATAACATTAATATTTCATGCATTACCTATTAAACTCGGAAAAGCACATCCCATTCTCTCAGAAACTCCAAATTTGCTACAGTTACTGAGGGGGGTCACAAAATCAGAGGTGCCGATGGAAAAATGTGTTCCTTGTCCATCTCCTCATGCTCCCTTAATTTAGGTTTATGAGGGGTTTTTAATGGATTCCTTCCCTCCACACAAGCATTCTAATCCATGCTCTACAGTTTTTGTGGATTGCCCCTTCAGAGCACATTTCCTTTAAAGAAGGAAAAAGCTGGAAGATACAGTTCTCCCAAACAGGGGCAGGTACAGCACAAAGGGAATGGATAATAAATATTTTAAAAATTTATTCCACTCCAGCCTCAGTGAGTGAATGAGTTAAAATTTCACTAAGAGTTAAGTGATTCCAATATTAATTCAAGTTTGGGCAGAGCATCAGGTAATCACCAAAAGCAGGAGGTCACCATGCTCTGGCCTTATATTTCTGCAGTGGTTTTTCAAGTTACAACACCCCTCCCCTGTGAGCCAAAGCCAGATGTAATCCTGCTTTTACTGCCATGGCAAATAATAAAAGAGAGGACATTAATCTTCAATTTAAGGCTTATGACAGAGAAAATTTTAATGGAAGTGAAATTAAATATTGACATTTATCACAATAATTTGTTCCATAGCCTCTGACCTGCAAGACAATAGCAGGATAATAAAGACTTCAGGACATGACTGAGCTGGGAGAAGAATCCAAGTAAGCAGCCTGTCAAATATGAGATTTCTTGTTTTACAGACACAGAAAATCCAGTGGTGACTATTTTATCTTTGAGATATATACACACACAAGCAATCCAAACAGCATTCATATCTGTTCATTTCATGAATATATGCAAAATGAGGTCCTGAAAAGTCTCTTTAAAGGAAGAAAGTTGAATTGCTACTGACCATTGCAGTATACAAAACAGCCAGAATGATCCTTATGAGAAAAATGCTTTAAAACTTTCAAGATCTAAGCTTAACTTCAAAAATAGTCTACCATATGAAGGAATTATGTTTTAAACATTAGACAGGATATTATAAAGGAGATAATAAGAGAGTCTTTTTGACTTAATGGTTCCATTTATATTGAGAAAAACTGGAATATTGCAGCTTCCCTTTCAAAATAATTTTTAACGCTAGCTATTAATAACACATTGCAGGCAGGCAGGTCTGTATTCATCCAATGTAATTTCACTGTATTTTGCATCAGGTAATTGTAAATGCATTTTTTTAATGTTAATAAAAGGATAATACCAGAGCATATAATTGCTAAAAGTCTCCACTCCAGAACTTTGTAATTAAAATGCTGCTCTCATATCAACATGACAGAGCTTGTGCAGCCCAAGAGCAAAAATATGCTAATAAATACTCTCTGTCTACCATACAATCCCTGTGGCTTTGCATTCCTGCAGGAAGCCTCATCTAGTAGCAGGAATCAACTCTGGACTTCATAACCAGATCCTTGCCCAGAACTGTTCTGAAGCTGTGAGTGTAAATTGGCTTTAACATCACAGGGCAGGATAACTCCAACATGTCAAGCCAAACATTAGCTGACTTTTTCACAAGAATATTTTCCTAAGGAGAGGAAGCAGAAGAGGCAGATTAGCACCAAATCCTGTGTTTAGGCACTGAATAGCATTTATTTAAAGATACCTTTTTTTTGCAATTATGCCATCCTGTGGAGAGGGTGGGACAATGAAGCCAATCATACAGGCCTTAATTAGACCAAATTCTACTGATTTTAAGACAAGGTTTGCCTCTTTAAAACTCAAGGCTCAGATATTTCTTCCAACACCTAGCAGTTGATCATTGCTTTTCCCCTGAAGCCTCATTAATTGCTCATATAATGTCACTTTTTTTTCCCGGCTTGTGTAACAACTCCTTTTCAGGTTCCTTTTTTATTACCTAAATCAAGGTATTGGCAACAGCATTGTCCTGCCTTGGCAACTTCTGTAGATTAAATAAACGTTGCATGAAAATGTGTTTATCTGTTCTAAATTTGTTGCCTTCCATTTCAGTACCCCTTTGTACTTTTATAGTGAGAAAGAGCAAAAAGCTAAGCCTTTGACTGAGCTTTTCCACACCAGTTTGTCTTTCATACAGCACTTGCATCTTTTACTTCATCCACCTTCCTTAAGTAGGTCAGGCAAGCCTTAGAAATATCTCTCTCTTTGGTAGCCCCTCAGTCTCCAATAATTTCCATCAGTAAGGGTCATATTTACCTCTTTTCCACAATTTTCAACTGTTTGTTCCTATGCTCTGGTCTTTTTGAATCACTTCCTAAGGTATTGGTCATGTCTCTTATATGGGTGCCCATTTCTCTTCTATATAGGTTATCTTGTTTTACGTGGTAAGGCTAAATGTTGCCAATGACTACAGCTTCTCTGCCAAAAGTCATTTATCGCTCTCAAGAGCCTGTTGGCTTTGGGGTTACAAAAACAGTGTTGTTTACCTAATGAAGGAGCAGCTTATGTCGTGTCAGTAGTTTTCAACACGGATTTAATTTAAAAAAAAGCTGATACTTTCACAGCCTTTGCTGTTCTCTGTTAAGGACAGTATGATATCGTGCTTACATTTAGCGCACCACTGCCCTTAAACCTGCTCCAGAGCTTAAGGCATAGCCTGAAAGATCAGTAAGGTGGGTCTAACAGTGAGCCCAGCACTGAACGTCAGGGTGGAAATGGTGTCAGCAGTAGCAGCTTCTCCTTGGCCTGAGCACTGGATTCATGGCTGTTCATGGCTGCTCTGTGTGGATCTAATGTTCCTTGGCCCCGGCCAATTTTGAAATGCCAGAAGACTTTCTAAGCCATATTACAATAAAACTGTTATATACAAATTTTTTTTTAACCTTTTTTTTTTTCTTAATTCCTTTCTTTAGGTGGGGATTTGAAAGGGGAGGTTACTCTGGTATTTTTGAATCAGCCAATTCAGACACACAATCACACATCGTAGAGATCCCACAGCTGGAGAAGATCAGATGTTCATCATCTGATGATAGGTCATTTGTAAAAGCAGAACCTTAGCTATGGAGCAATCTGCCAAGATCTCACTGGGCTCTTCGTTCTTAGAGACCAAACTCCACATAACGAGCAAGTATAGTATTTTATAAAAAGGAAGTGAAAGATGTTGGCCTGATTATATTGTTAGTACTCGTGGCTCTTCCTCTCATCTAGTTGTGTAATGTATTTCAAATACTTCAGTGAGAAATTCTTTTGAAATATCATGGACTGGATTAGATTTGCAATATGTGATGACAGATGAAAGGTAGATGCCCAAAGAGAAAAACAAAATAAATTAGACACAGGTGCCCAGCACCTGCCTGAGGACTGAGAGCGGTATTATTGGGGCAGTAGACAGCAAGGCAACATCTTCTTTGGAGAAAAAAAAAAAAAAAGAAAAAAAAAAGATGGTGTATTAGCCAGCTAGGAATGAAACAGAACTTGTTTTGTAGTTTCCTACCTGCTGACAGTTTCTTGGGGTTTTTTCATAAATATTTATAAACCATTAAAGATCTCTTTGTAGATCTAAGAGAGGAATTCTGGCATTTGTATGTGAAAAACATAGATTTGGACCCTATAGAAAACAGAAGAGACCTATCAGAGTGCTATTTGTGGCAGCTGTCATCTTCATTTTTGTTTCTGGAAAAGAAAAAAAGACATATCCGCCTTCTGTGGAAATTAAATTGCCATTCAGAAACAAAGAGGTATCAAAGGAATGAAACTTGGCTTTCTGGGGCAAGTTCACACTGACACAGCAAGGTGTGTGTAGAGGGTTCCTTTAAACCATATAAGCACAGTGAAATGGTGTTGATGAGCTGAACTAATTAGCTCTGGTTCGGCAACAGGGATCTACACACATGGTGCATTGCACGAGGCAGTCACTTCCTAGAAAAATGTCTGGGGGAGAAGCTGCACTGGGATGATTTACCAGGCAGTTGAACTGTTTCTACCAGTGCCACTATGGAATTTTCATCACTGGTTTTGGTGGGAGCCAGTTTATGCCAATACTTGAAATTTCTAATCAGCACAACCTAAAAACAGGTCCACTAAACATACAAAACCCAAAAACACAAACGCTAATGATCTAGTAATCACTTCTGCACAAATGCCACCATAACAAAATGGATAAATCTATATTATTTGTTTGGACTACTGAAAATGAAGGATATCTTACCATCTCTCCTTGCCTTGCAAAGAATAACTATGTTTTGCTTGATTTTTCTGAACAGGCTGGAAAATTACTTTGTGGCAACGTTCTTTCATTTACATCTCATCTCTTTAGAAACATTCCATTGACCAGATTTCACCTGTAAATATTAAGATGAAAAAAAAAGAAAAACAGCAAAACAACAAAATAACCATGGTCATTAAAGCCATCCAACCTGGGGAGAAACAGACTTCTTGAGAAGGAGTTATTTTAATAAAGAAGGGTATGACAGGGGAAAAAGTATTTTGTAGAGTTAAAGCATGCTTGCAGCTAAATAACCTCTTTGTATAATTAGGACTTGCAAAGTGGCAAAATGCAATCCAATTAAGTGAGTTAGGTTCATGTGATTAACATCAGTCCGGCAGTATTGCTCTCATAGTTCATCAGTAGCTTTACTAATTAGGACTTGGCTAAGCAGAGACATCTGACCTTGCTTTAGCCAGTTCAGATTATTGTTTATCCTTCTGAACTCTCACTGCTTGCTTCTTTCCTTCCTTTCCTGTGATATTCTGCTCCATCTGAAATTACTTCTAGTAATCATCAACATCAAATTATTAGCACTTCTCTGCTCACTTACTGATGAACACAAAAAAAAAAAAAAAA
>WEKY01026494.1:69640-110564 GCA_013390045.1 Picathartes gymnocephalus
GACATACAATGTCTTTCACAAATAACAGAAAAGATTAATAGCCATCTCCAGCTTTTGAAGCTCTGTAGCTTCTAAGAACGTTAGAAAGACAAATATTTTGCTGCTTAATTGCTGAGTAACTTAAAAACCAAAGTAATTGGAATTCTTTTTTCCTAATTAAAAACAGGGAGAATAGAAGTTGTTGTAAGGCAACATTAACATCTTGATATATATGACAAAACAAAAACCACACTTACTTCCAGAAACTGGGAAATGTGAAAATTGTTACAATAAGCATAGAAGAGAGAGACTGTCATGCACTGAAGATTCTTCGGGGAAGTTTTTACAAGAACAACGAACATTTTCTTGTGTGATTCTTCCAGTTGGCTAATTTTCACAGCTTGTCGCTGAGCAAACTCCAGGCTGCAAGCACATCTAATGCAGAAGGAGAATTTTCCTTGGAGAAAGGTAGGACACTCTCCTCTATGTGCTGAGGGACACAGTACCTTTGAACAACCTGAGGGTCACATTCCTGATCCGCTTTGGGTTGGCTCCTAGGCTGGAACCTATGTGACTTTTGGGGAAGAATCAGTCAAGCACAAGTTCAATAGTGGGGATGTCAGTGTGACAAAGTGGTCAGTATCATCTTAAACACATGAATTTAGGAATAGTAAGAGTGGATTACAGAGGAACAATGTTTTATTTGCATTATTTGCATTAGGGACTGGAACAATTATTACTGAGTTGGCATGCATGTCGGTAACATCAATCTGCAGAGACAGTTTGCAGACTAAAAATGGATAATAATTTTATCCTGTCATAATAGATACAAACCTGGACTTTGTTTCTCTATTGATAGTAAAAGCTCCAGATTTTACCGCTTTACATGAATTTGACAGTATGGTTTAGAAAAAAATAACCCCTGATTTATAAGATAGGAAAGATCTCAGGTTTGCTTTTGTTTTAAAAACCCCCAAGTTTTAACAGGAATACCTTTCAGCAGACCAGGTTGCTCAGAGCTTCATCCAACCTGGCACTGAACACTTTAAGAGATGGGGTGGCAGGAGGGGAGGGCAGGATTGAGAGGTGAAGAAAGTGAAACCACCCATATAAAAAACTGTAACCTCCACCCTTGGCAGGCCACTTACCTTATGTGATGCTGCATGCATGAGCATTTAAGCTTTTAACTTCTGCTAATGGAATTTACTATCATTAATGGCTTTCTAAACACCTCTCATTACATTTAATTCAGTGCTCAGTCATTTTTCAGACCGGTTTATGACTTGGCTGGGGGAGGGGGAGGTGTTTAGCATGAAAAAATGGAACATATTAGCAGTGATAGGAGTGACAATCACTTAAATTAATATTTGATTTTTTAACTTCCATAGCGCTTATACCCTTCAGTTTCGTACTCCTTTAAAAACCCATTAAGGCTTTTCTGTATTATTTTTCATTTATTTTGAGAAGGATAAAGAAGTACTGAAGTTTCCAGCAATCTTCTAATTTTGAACATCTCTGCAACTGTATCTCTTTAAGCAACTTCCCCCCGTGAAGTCTGGTCTTAAAAGACAGAAAGACCATATAGCCTATTTGAATATAAAGTAGGGTATAAACTGAATAGAGTGACTGCCAGATAAAGCATTCCAGAAATTAGATTAATAATAACATGAAAATGTATCTTTCTGAATTCCTTTCAAATTAGTTCTCTGTAGCAGAAAGGATTCAAAACAGAATCATTTGTTGAAAATTCTGGTAGCTGCCATCTATCAAGTTTGTAAATCTTCATAAATTTGCTAGTTAAAAAGAATGTGTGGTTTATATTTGACACTGGCAGAGTTCCAGGTACTATTAACCAGGCAATCCATGAACACTTGGGGGAAAAAAGAAAAGAGAAAAACCAACACAAAATAAACACCCAGAAAAAAATTATGCCCAGGTTTGCATTGTTCAAAAGAAGATTTAAATAGGGTTTATATGCACGAATGTAATCTGATCTGTTTCTCCTAGTGTAATATGATATTTGAATAAAATACAGTTTAAGTAACCATTCCAATAGCTACTAAATCCTTTGCCTAAATATCAGCCTCTACACGGGGGAAAGGTTTAAGACGTGCAGCCCAAAAAATGCACCAAAAGGTCTAAAAAGGAACTTTCAAGAACTTCTGCCATCAAAAGAGATGAATGCCATCTACCCTTTGAAGATCTACCCTTGCACAAGAACAGTAGAACACATTTCTGGCAAGTTCGTTCTTCTTCAGCTTTCCTTCTCCTTCTAAAAAACACCCATGACTGTGAACCACCATGACTCCGTAAGGTCCTCATATTTCCACACTGCCACTGTAACAGCCATGTGAACTACCAGACCTGTTTGTGCTTATTTCAGACAGAACCCTGAGTTTTATTACACCACACTGAAGAGAACCTTGAACCCAGAAAGCAAAAACAATTTGGCTGGAGGCAGAAGCGGGAAGGTGGCAAACGTTTCCTCTCACGGCCCTCCGCTGCATATTAAGGCTGCATCAGTTCCTGTGGGGTACATAAAAACACCACATCTCCTCTTTGTAACGACTGAGGCACGGACTCTGGCAGGGAATCTGAATCCTTCAGTCAAAGAAACGAGCTGGTTTTATGCACTTCTCTAGGACACAGTATTTCCTTGTATGGTAATTCTCACTAAGGGACCTACCACACATTGCCACATCAGAAACACACTTTCTCAGTGTCCTTACCTGGGGTGATCACACGCTGTTCAGGTGTTTGGCGGCTTCAGGCAGGCTCCTCTCCATGGGGCTCTGCTGCCTGGCACCTCCTTCCCCCCCAGGTCAAGCTGCTCTGTGCTGCCATGTGCTTCTGCAGGCACGTCCCACAGCCGTAACTCAATTTTATCTTAGCTCTATCCACCTCCCAAAATGACTTTTCCACAATATTTCACTATATCTAGTCTGGAAAGAGAAATTTATTTATTTATCATCTTCTCATGTCTCTCTCATAAATGACAATTGTCTTTAAAATGTCAAAAACATTTTAAATACTCGCGGGTGTTGGGGGAGTCTCAGTAAAAGGTAGCTAAACTTTCGGGGGAAACACTTAAAATTGTCTGTGTACCACCAATCACAGCTATTAAAGCTGTTAATTTTAGTGATCATTTGCCTGAGGTAGTGTGGAGGTATCTGTGCATATGTGCATGTCTGTGTTCATAATTCTTCATTAAAAAGTCACAGTGCTAATAGCCTAGAAACACTTTATCTTTTCCTTTCCATCATTAACTGATTGTCAGCAAGGCAAGTTTCTAACATTGTTCCCCTTCAAAATACTGCAATTACAATTGTCCTTAAATATTTTTGGATTTTGAAAGCAAGCAGATGATTCAAATCCACCTCAGCTTTTATTTTTCTACTGTCGAATAATAGTTTGGGGAGCATGCAGTCCTTTCTTATGTGCTCCCAGCAATGAAAAAAATGGAAATACGTGACTGTTACTTGCTCTGGACAAGCTGTGTCTCCTGAAAGCCATGCGAAGCTCAGAGAGCTGGAAGTGCATTACGGGAGTCAGTGACACTCTCAAGTAATGGATCTCAAGGTCACATTTGGCTCGGTGCCTCAGAAGGCTCACCAAGAAAGGCTGGGAAGATTACCTTGGAAGTATGTAATTAAGTGATAACATCATTGCCCCTGTGCTTTTCAGAACAATTCACTTGTGATGAACAATTTCTTCTCCAGCCTCATAACTGAGCCACTGAGCATTCAATTATTCTATCAAAAAACAATCAGGCAACAATATTATTGTTGTTGGAATTCCTAGATGAAAAAAAAACCATAAAACTTGCCAAATGGAAACAACCAACTACCCCCCACCTCATGTTGAAATTGTAGCAGGTAAAAAGATTAATGAAGTCGTTTCCGTTTTATACTTCAACACAATCTTGTGTAAATTACAGAAAATAATAAAAATAATGACTTTTCAAAGCTTTCTTGACCTTTCTCAGAAGATATTGCTCCCACATCAGCTTTTCTGCATCCCTAGGAGCACCTTATTCAACCAGGTCTGAGGAAGACCACAGAATTGGTGCTCAAGACTGTGGCTACTGTGCCTCAACTTTGCCCTTCAAAATAAAGGACAACATATTCTGATCCAACTTACACAGGGTCAGAAAAACAAGATTTTAATTAGAACACAGGGAAAAGGCAAAGCTCCTTCAAGACAGCATCTCCTGATTTTTGTTTCTATGTTGCCTTTCTAAATGTCTCCTTTTGTAAGGACGACATGCATGTTCCCACACATATATAGGATGTCACTTCTTTACTATTTCTAGGTATTTATCTGCCAGTCTGGTGGTGCTGAAATTCGCATTATATAGAACATAAAATGATGCATAAATTAGCAAAACTGAGGGTACCATCACCTCAGCAGTCTTGTCTTGCCAACACAAGCTGTGTGAAATATATTCATTCTGTGTGTTCTGAGAGCAGCGATTTTATTTGGGTAGTCTGCTATGAGAGCTAAGAAAAAAGATGGCAGTCCAGTGATGCAGCATGGTCCAGCTTTATGTCAATAAAGAATTGAATTTTTTCAAGTTTCATTCTCAGTCCCTACTTCTAAGATTAGTTTATCTGTGGAATAAGAAGTGAAGCAGAACACGGAGAATGTTCCAGTCCCACCTCAAACAATACACTGAACATTATTGCTAAAACATTTATGCCCTCATTATGCTACTTGCTAGTACTATGACTTCCTTTCTGTATCAGTATCATGAGAAAATATTCCTAGAGTCCTGAAAGAACCAATCTCATCTTCTTGAGTTCAACATGTGAGCAGACCTGTTATACCAGATCCAAAATGATACCCAAATACTCTCATAATTCCAAAATTGCTCTGATCAATGGCAATGAGAGGAGGAGGTACGAAATTTTCTTGACATGAGAAAGTGTAGTTTGCATGCTATAAAATACCGTGAGGATTTTAATAACAAAACTGGGCATTATATACTGGCTTTCAAGTATGACTGATCTCATCAGAACTGAGACAATCTCAGGAAAACCAAAGTAAATATTTAGCACAAATCTGGTCAAGTCCTAAACATTTAAAACAAGCTTTTAAATTTAGAGTCTTGATCGTTGGCAAAGCTGGAGCAAAATTTGTTATATTTGCAAAATTGCATAAGAGGTTAAGGAATAGAATCTGACAACAAAAGTAGCTACTGGCCCTTTATAGTGGTGTTTGTTCTAAAATTTAAGTGGACAACTATTTCAGTGAAAAAATCCTACCAAGATGAGAGCTACCAACTGTAGCTTTCAAAGATATTTTCTCCTGGTATTTTGGACATTTGGCATTGTTTTGAAGTTTGAATGCAAAGTGGTAACACAGAGAGGGAAAGAAAACACCCCACATCTCAGTGTGTAACATCACACTGACTTGGTGGGACAATATAAACACCATGTTGACCTCACAGTCTTGTTGCAGGGAGAGATCTAAAAATACCCCCATGTGTTTTACAAACCAGGAAATATTTATGTGAAAGATGGGCAGTGAAAGAAGATGCAATAAGAGCACATTAGAAAAAAAAATCTGCACAAATTTTTATCTTATTGATAGCTGGAAATACAAGAATTTCTCTATGCACATCATGATCACATGTAGGAAAGCCTACCAAGCGCCTAAGATCAGCCCTTTATTGGATGACAGTTAAAATAAAAATAATCGTTAAGATATTCATTCTTAAAGTTCAAAACATACCTATTTCTAACACTTCAGTCTCCAGTCTGTGAAGCTTTGTCAACATAAGACAGGTTTTATCACCAGAGATTTATATATAGACCCTTACTATTTTAGATCAAGCCAGAAAAACTACATTTTTGAATTTTTTTTTATACCATCTCCTTAAAAGCCACAGGCCCTCAACTAACAGGAAACAATCACCAACACCCCACAGCAGTCACAGCTGTTTGTCTGCACAGGGCAGTGGATGAATTCTGCCATCCTGCCTTGCCTGTCCTCAGAGCAACCGGAGTCACTGGGTACGATTCAGGTGTGCCATGACTCCTTGTCCATCCACTGGCCGGCATTTCATTCCCAAGGGAACCACAGCACAGGGAGCGGGACACATCAGGTGCAGGTGGTTGCAAACAGTTCTCTGGCCCCAAAAATCATCTACAGGCTCTATTTTTTTTTGTTGAAGGCCAGTTGCACCCCAGGTTTAACCCCACAGCACCCACACTTTCACAGTGTCATGACTTCGAACTCCTCTGACCACGTCTTCTGCACTGGGGGTGAGGTGGGAGAGAGATGCCACAGGGCTCCTTTTTGGCAAGCCTTCAGCAAGAAAGTCTAACAAGTGGCTTAGTAAAATATCTATTTTGAAAAGATTGAACAAAAAAAAGAAAAGAGAAAACAAGTAGTTCTCATGGCCCTTCCCACACTGGGAACCCCACATTTATGTGGCATCAGACACACCCTGGATGGATGATGCACAGTGTCATCTGCGGAGAAGTTCCTCCTTGCCGGTCATTTGAGCTACTACATCATTTTCTCACAAGGAAACAACCCTCTTCAACATTTCTGCTGTCAAACAGAAAGGATGTTGGCTCAAGAACTCACTGTTGCACTGTTACAAAAAGGCCAGGCCTGACAGGCACCTGCGAGTGGAAGATACCCACAGGTTCCTCTGCTGCCATGAGTGGGCTGAGGTGATGCTGAAGCAAATAGGCTATAAAATCACAGAACCATTTAGGTTGGTGAGGGTCCTTAAGAATATTGAATCCAACTGTAAACCTAGCACTTCCATGTTCACTGATGCTCCATCTAAGAGTACCCCCTACATATTATCCTCCTACCTGGATAAGGGAAAAAAAAGAAATCCAGGGGTGTCTCAGCATGATGGGGGTGGGGGGAGGGGGGAACAGAGGCAGGCAAGGACAACTCAACCCCAGTTGTTATGCAGAAAGAGATGGGAACACTGCTGAAGGCATCTCAGGGAAGGCTGAGAGCCATGGCCTTTGGCAGAGACAATCAGTAGCTCGCAGGAAGAGGGCTCTGAAGCTGGCTTACCACAAGAGAAGGTCATACAACAAAACACCGGGACCTGGCCCAGAAATTTTCCCTTTCATACTCGTGGGGGGAACCACTCACACTTTGCCCCACACCACAGAGTTCTGTAGGAACTGGGCCACATGCACACAGCAGGGGAGAGAGGAAGGCCAATGCCAAGGGTACTGTCAACCTATCTAAGAGAGCCTGGAGCTCTCAGAAACACAGCAGGTCTGCAGCCACCCAAGTAACAAAGAGCAGTCAGGAATACTAATGTCAGACATCTTAATTTTTCTTAACTTTCATGCCCATTCTTTATTAAAGGTTGCGATTTTCGCTAATTTCTTGTGTTTTTCGTGTTCATTTCACAAACATGGGACTACTAATATTAGGTAAATCCAGAGGCATTATTTTAATTCTGAGCTCTTAGAAAGTAATTTTCAATGCAAAGCATGTTACGAAGAATAGAAAGGAAAAGTAACTTACTATACTAAAAATAATGAGAGAAGGAGGAAAAAACAAATATCTCTTTGCAAGTGTTTGGATTCTTGCTGATAGAAAAAAATGAAGCATAAAAAGAGCTGTAAGATTTATCCCTTGCAAAAAATCTGGGCTGCACAAACACTGAGAAGGGGAAAAAGCAAATATATGGCCTGTTTTTCCTTAGTATTACAAATACTTTCATGCTAATCCTGTATTAGGCAACACACTTCAGTGCCACATGATTTTGCATCAAAGCATGGAAAGGAGGCCTCTGCTTTTTCTATCAGAGAATACATCAGCCTCAACTGCTGCACTGGTCAGCCAACAGGTGATATGTGATCAACATTAGCATCTTGATGTCACTGTGTCACCCATGCATGCATCTGATAGCTGCTACTTGATAACAAGACCTGGAGCAGCACAATTCTGCAACACAGATCTGTTTCCCCTGAGTATTCCTAATGATTTCTGCAGGAATTATAGAGGAATGGGCTCAGCACAAGTGAACATATAGCATAAGATATAATGCAAATATTGGGAGTCACAAAATGCAGAAGATAAACCCAAAGTGTTGCACTATTTCTATTCATTATAAAAAATATTGAAGCGTAGCGTTAAAAACCAGCATGGTTTTGCCTCTTGACAAAAGTCCACAGGAAGCTTGCACTCTTTCAGGAAAACATTAATAGTAGCTGAAAAGTGTACCCTAGCCACATTTCTGGTTGTGGGTGTAAGTGCTGCATCCTTGTTTTCTATTGAAGGGTAAAATTCAAAGCACACAGTCAATTAAATAGAATGCTGGTTCCTATGACCTTCTTCCTTTGAAGCGTCTGTCTGCAGGGCCATCAAAGGAGGCAACTTTTTCTGTTGTTGTTGTGGCAGATGTAACAAATTCTGTTCCTCTGAAATATTCTAAAAGCTCACAAAAGGTCATAACAATAGGTGTAAGGGCTGGATGGGAGGAGAACCTCATCCTATCTTGCTGCTCTCCTGCAGGTGAGGCAGGATGAGCTGTGATGGGGACATGCTGTTTGTAATTTAGCACTGAAAAGACTGGGATGGTCCCAAGTGTGGTGAAGGATGAAGGAGTTTATAGGTATTTACAAGCTCTTAAGAAAGCACAGGTTTGGTGGAGACTGTACCAGAGGGCTTGAAACTGAGACATCCAGGTGGCCTTCAGAGATGCAAGGTTGCTTTATTTCTCTGCTGCAGCAGGAGCTCTCTCCCTGTTTTCATGCCAGATCACAGTGCTGCCACAGGGACTGGAATATTAATATTCAGGGAAAGACCAGAATCTGATTTTTTTGTGTTGTTCTTGTCTCTTGTAGGAAAAAAAAAAGGCAAAAACTATTTCGCACCGTTTTCATGAGAGCTTTTCTAAGCTCAAAGTGTTACATTAAAGCACTAAAGAGGATCCTCTATTTGCCAAAGCTGTAAGTTCAAGTGGTCAAATTTGAGAACATAGCAACAACACATGCCAAAGATATAGTCTAATTTAATAAATTAATTAATCTAAATTAATAACAGATTTATTTTCTTCATTTTTGTCAAATAAAACAATGCAGTAAAAGGCTGACTACACATCTCTCTGCTAGGCACTCTCTCTGTTAGATTCTTAATTATAACATCTAATGGCAGGGATCTAAAGAGATATCTCTTAATAAATCCGAATACATCTATATGTCTCATCATGACCTGCTTAGCTTGTTAACAGAGCCTGAATCATCGTATTGAGAGTGGTTTAAATGAGTAATTTTTGCTCATATAAGTGAAGCCTGTTAAATATCATGACAGGTTTTCTCCAAGGATTTGAAACCGACCCACATCTTACACACTAGAAGAAGTCATCATGCACCACTTTTAATGAGAGTCACACTAATTGCCTATGCAGTGCAAAACAAACAGGGATTTTTTAAAAACAAAACAAAAACAATAAAATACAAAGAAAGAAATGCAGACTACAGGCTCAGACTTGAAGTGGAATCCAAGCTCTTGCTCTGACAATATTAAGTATTACATCTCCAGGGCTGAGTAAAACCACAAATAGAAATAACCCTAACATCAGCTATTAAAAACACTTTTTAAAAGCAGCTTACTTGAAAATATATATATAAACCCAACACAGGGTAACAGATTCCCTCCAAATTTTATGATAAAAATGAAGCTGATGTCCATTAGGTTCTGCTATAAAAAACACCCCATTCTAAGGATCTGTTTCTCCTGAAACATATTAGATCCTAATTTCTTCAATCTATTCAATGCATGGCTTTTGCAAAACTGGTAACCCTCCTGCTGTAGAAGACTGAATATTTTGGAGGGTGCTAAACAATAGAATAAAGCTCAAGAGGCAAACATGCAGCAGGGCCATTACCTTAATTCATGGGACGTACATAAATTCAAGTCAATTGAGGACTTCACCAGGACAGCCTGCACTGCATTCAACCCCCAAGTGAAAATCTGCCATTCCTTTGAAGCCAAAGGCAGAAAGAAACTACTGAAAATCCAGATTTCTTCACATATGAAAGAGCTAGGCTAGAAAAACATGCTAACTCCTGAGCTGAAAAATCACTCCTGTTTATATGGGTGGATTTTGTAGACATATTAAACCAGAAAGGTGGTTTCCCTTCAAACATCTCTTTCCTGCCTACCTTATTTATTGCCATTTCCAGCAGGTTCAGATCACCCTAAATCCATACAGCACCCTGCAATTTCCCCTCGAGCTTCCCCATAAAGAAGGTCCTGAAAGCTACAGAGAAGTCACAGGACATAAATACAAGTCACACAAGACTTTCCCCACCAACGATAACCTAACCTAGAAACAGATCTGAGAGAAATCTCCCAGCTTCCTCACGGAAGGGAAAATCTCAGCAACCGCTGGAGTGAGTTACACATCAGCACCATCTAGCCTGGTTATTTCCCACATGACAACATTTTGTTTGAATTCCTGGCACCCTTGTGGCTGACAGGGACTGTTTACCAGCTGGATGTACTGTCCTTGGGCCAAGTTTCAGAGTTGTGCCCTGAGAGTCACTTCCCTCAGTGGCTACACAGACCAGTAACAAACAGGAGAGAGAGAAACAGCGTGACAGCTCAAACTGGGAAAGGGATGAAAGGCTCATGGCAGGGAACAGACCTGTCCCTGATGGAGTGATGTAGATTTACAAGGACTCATGGTTTGTTTCCAATTACCTATGCTCTTGCTTCCTCTGTCCACTTCTGTATTTGTAGGGAAGAGAAGCTTGCCCCCTTGATTTTAGCATACTCCAGTTCTCTCTACTTGTCCTCATTTTATTTGAAGCCTCCAGCTCCCTCCTGTGAGTTATGCCATGCCCAGGAGGACAGGGCAGTCTGTGCACACTGGTGCCACTGGAGGTGGTAGCCAACTGATGGCCATTGTCCTAGCCATGCATGTCCTCACTGGCCTCAAAATCCTCTTTTCTACTGCAGTTCAGGTGATAGGCTTCTTTGAGAGCATGACTAAAACCACTAGAAAATACAGCTGCTTCTCCTGCTTCGAACCAATCCAGTGAAAGATGTCCCTTCCCATGGTGGGAACTAGATGGTTTTTAACCAAACCAAACCCTTCTGTGAATCTATGTCTAAACAGATGCCACTGCTTGCAAGCCAAGCAACTGAGTACTAAAAAACCTTGCTTTGGAGTTGTGTCTGTACAAGGCAAATAAATGGTCACCAGAGTCAGGGGTGCAAATCTGTGCATTTAGTGTGTTGTGTGAAAACTGTGCTACATGGCCCATCCCCATGCTCCCCCCAAAAAATTACCAAAAACAGAACAAAAAACCATACCTCTCATTTGCAGCTGAAGAAATGAAAAGTAAAGGAGTAGTCTGATACTAAAGGATTAAGTAAGAAGCACTGGATGCCTATTTAAAAGAGGGTCCTCAAATGCAGTACATCAAGAGAGTAGAATCTGAAGCAAATTCTGTATTTGTGCCATGTAAAGAAATTTTCTGTCTGGGTATAGGTAGGCTGTGATATTACTGTGCTTTCTGCATTCTAATAGCTTCTGTTCAGGAAGTGATAAATAGACTGCATTTGACAGAGGGCACGGGAAGTGGGGCAGTCTGTAACCCACACTGCTGAATCCCTCCCTATCTGATTCACATCACAGCATTTTCCTTAAACAGATTACAAGAGAAAAGCACAGAAAGACAACTTGGTCATTTGAATTTCAAATGCAATACAGTGGGTGGCAGAAGTTAATAACACACATTTTACAGCACACTAATTGCACGACAAGCACTTCAATGTCTTTTCAGAATTGTTTTTCTCCCTTGCATCTAACCCCCTTTCCTTGCCTTCAGGTGCATCAGCACTTCTTCCAGATTTTTCTTTTTTTCCATATTTTATCAAATTAATGTCCCCTCTTCCGTCCTTATCACTTCCCTTCCTAATCCCTGGCTGCAGTTATCCATCCAAACAATCTGTCAGATGGATTTTGTTTCTCCTCTCTGCAGCAAAGAAAGGCTCCATTATTGGAGCAAAACCAGGTTTAGAAGCCAATGTCTCTCAAGTTGGGGAATGTTCAAGGACTATTTTTAGTGTTTAAGTTTAATGCCACATCTGAAAGGACTTAAAAAATACTTCTGAAAGTCTAGAATTTTCATGCATGCAAACAAGTTTCTAATACAGTTCTCCATCAGCTTCCAGGGAGCAGCATGCTTGAATCCAGAAGTTCAGACACTTACCTACACATACACTCATCTGCTGCCTGTTAACACTCACAGTTTAAGCACTTTTTTCACCAACAGCAGCACCTGAGTGCAATACACAAATATATTCTGTTTCATGATAAAAAAGTAAGCCAAGATAGCTGTAAACAGCAGCTTACATTAGTTCCAATGCTGTTTTAATCACTTCAAACACCATCTCAACCTTCTCTCTTTCATAAGATAGTCTGCTGATAGTCTGGAGCCACTCTGGATTTAGCAATTAAGTAGAGACAAGCACTCTTTCAGAAAGAGAAGTAGTCTGGCTTCCTGCTATGGAACTATAAAATCACCCAGTTCTTCTCTGAGTCACCACACATCATAGTGGAAGTCAGCCTTTGATTTTGCAAACTCAAAGATGTTCAACATCAGTTCTCAGAAATTACCACATATCCCTGGTGTGAATGAGGTAGCTCAACACGGTCACAGATGTTTTGGTGAACGCAGGATGTGGATCGGTTAACTGCACAGCCTCATGTACTGAGGCAAGTCATAAGACCAAAACTTGAAATAGGGAAGTGGCAAAAACTGAAGAATATTCTTCTCCCTCTAAGGCACACCCACAGAGATTCATGACTGAATGTCAGAGGCACAAATTATGACTAATTTCAGAAGAAGAGGCAAAGGGGAGCGTGACAGCTCAACAAAAGCCACAAGATATGCTCCACTGTGCTCACTCTCACCAGACAGCCCATTTCCCACTCCAACATACACTGCAGCTTTATCCAGCAATGCTGCACCAGCCTGGCAAGATGCATCAACCTGGCTAATTGTGGACCTTAGCTTTACTGGCACAGATAAAGCATATTTAAATACCGTAGAACAAACTGTGACTACCATACCATGATTTAGGATGAAAAGGAGAAGAGATACCAACAAATACTGTGGTGTAATACTTTATGTGGCCACAATGTAATTATCCAAACTGACCTTAATGTAAACATCTGAGTTAATGAACTTCCTACCGTGAAAAGTATCAGAAATGTT
The DNA here is from genome assembly GCA_013390045.1 of Picathartes gymnocephalus. NCBI lineage: Eukaryota > Metazoa > Chordata > Aves > Passeriformes > Picathartidae > Picathartes > Picathartes gymnocephalus. The sequence continues at coordinate 82,840 of WEKY01026494.1, forward strand.
TAGTGACAACAGGTGATTAGGACTATGGCTTAAGTCTCACAATGCAGTAGCTCAGAGATCTTTGCTTCAAGATTGCTGCCAAATACTGATGATAACACTTTTTAGCCACAAGCTCAAACAACTTTTTAGTGATGTGCATTTTAGTGCTCATAGAGCTGCCAAGGTGTTTTAGCACAGAAGTGACAGAACCACCACGGGATTAGGAGTTTCCATCTGTGTAATGCATCTATTACAAAGAGAAAACTATTTTAAGTAAAAATTCAGGACAACTGTCTTGACATAACTCTATGCCAGCATTTTTGCATGTAACCCAGTCTTCAGGACAATAAACTGTTTTTTTCTGCAAGAGCAGGAGCCATACGCAGTGTCAGGTGAGTTGTCATGCTCACTCCAAGCTGCAAATTGCATTCAGGCCAAAAACAGAATTATATTTAGGACTTTAAAACTGTCTCCAGACTAGCTACTGGACTTTGTTCATATGATGATCTATTTGGAGGGATGCAAGAATTGCCCATGTGCAATATGACTATCTAAATTGTATTACAATTTATGGGCAACCGCAAGAAGTTCTTACGAAACTGATAGTCTAGGACGCAATTAAGTCAAATGAGACACCATTGTATCTGAGAACCGTTTATTGGTAACAAAAAAGCGAGTTGCCCTGCTAAACAAGAGTAGAGAAGAGAAAAGGAGGAAGGAAAAGGATTGGCGGGGAGAGAGAGCGGGGACAGGTGAAAAAGCGGCTGTGACCACCGGAAGAGGAGGGAGAGGCGCGAAGGTCCCAGCGGCAGGGAGTGTGTGCCCGCTGGCTGCCGGGGAGGCTGCAGAGCGCCCGCAGCGGCGCAGCCGGCGGGCCGCACACGGGGCTGAGCGGGCGCTGCGGCGGCAGATGCAGAACCCTGGACAGGGTCGCGGCGGGCTGGGTCGGTGAAGCAAGGTAACAGAGGCAGGCAGGAGCACAGCGACCAAGCAGGCAGGGACAGGAGCACAGGGAGGCAGGACGGCTGGCGGCTGGGACAGATTAAGGCATAGGGCAGGACACAGGCTAGGCACAGGGCTCGGAGGTCAGCCGCTGTCCCGCCAAGAGCCCAGCAAGAGCGAGGGCGAGTAAGAGAGGGCTAGCAAGGGCCAGCGAGGGCAGAAGAGCCAAAAATCAGGCTGGGGCCAGGGAAAAAAGGACAAGAAACATGCTAGAGCCAGGGTAAGAAGCCCAAAAGGTCCCAGAGCTTGTGACACAGTTAGTTTTTATGCCCCCTGGCTCCTCCCAAACTGTGCCTGCTGACAGGAGACCACGGGGCCAGTCCAATGTCCCACTGCAGTCCCCTGGTGGAGAGCTTTTGCTCTCCGATTGGAGAAACCTCCCTGGAGGGTGCACTGTCCTTGGTGGTCTCCTGCTGACTGCCCGTCCCATGTGAGATATGGAATGGTTGCCAGGCAAAGCCTTCCCCAGAGACAAGACTGTCTCCAACCATCTTCTAGTTGCCTCCTGCAAGCGGCACATGTGCAGCGCCGCCCCAGCATGCCTCTGACAAACAGTGTTGAGACAGATCCGAATTAAATTGGCCCCTCACACATATTCCAGAGGTTTTAAATGACGGCAGAAGTGTTCAAGGTCACTCCAAGAAATTCATGAGAAGATATTTAAAATAACATATCCATCCTCCTGTGGAGAGCTGCCAAGAGAGGCACACACTAACAGCTGGGCAGCAGCCCTCCCACTCTCCTCAGGCCAGCGACGCTTGGGGAAAGAGATAAATGCCAGCAACCTGGGCCTGCCCTGCCTTCCCCTTCTGCAAACTGTGCAGAAATCTTAAAAACGTTTAGATCTTGTTCCAACACCCTTTCCCCCAATCCCATGCAGGCAGACAAGCCAACCCAACCCATCTCCTGCATGCCTCTGCTAAGCCTCGCAAGCCCTTTGCTGTGCTTCCGACTGTGCTGCCTGTAGCCTCATGTTTTTACCTTGTAGACTTGCCTCATAACCACCCTCTGTACAGTTTTAGTGCTTCATTAAAGGGTTTTTTTGTCTTCAGTAAGTGTTTTTGCAAACCCAAAACTGTATTTTTAAAAAGCATATTCCAGGTTTGCAAGTCAGCACAATGATGTGACACCTCAGCCTTGATACTTAGTGCAACTGAAGGACGAAAAAGGTCTTCACATATTGATAGAATACTCTTCTCACTACTTTTCTTTATTTCTAAATCTATTTACTGAAAAAACCCTTATAATGTTACAATGTTAATTGTTTAGTGATACACCACCAAAAATCAAAACCATGTTTGCCCCAAAATGTGGATATTTATATTCAGAAACATAAGGTCTTACAACAATTGACCTATGCCTGGGAGTAAGAGAGAATAATGAGAAAACTTGTATTTTAAACACAGAGTCTTTGTCTTACAGTAAGTTTGTCGTTCAGCAGCTGGCCTTAGCAGAATTGTCTCTGCACAAGTTTGTGACCCAAAGCCACCCAAAACACAATGGAAACAAAGCAGTTATGTATACATCTCTCCCACTCCTGCCCTGTGCTGTTGTTTTTTTGAACAAAATGGAGGAAAGGTGTGCATGCAAAAAGGGGTCAAGTGCACTCACAGTTCAGAAAAGTGGGGCTGAACATCTTCCAGGTCGCTGAGCACAAAAACAAATTTCAGTCCTACACAGAACTCGTTTCATCTGTCTACAGAGTGCGCCTCACCTCAATGAAACTCAGCCATGACTGAGGTGGTTCTCTCATCTCTGTATTCCAGCACTTTTTGTCACGAGAATAAAAGAAAAAATGTCACAGAACTGTGAGAACTGCAAAGGGCTCATCTATATGATAGGATTTCCCTCAGAGTAACAAGTGGTTGTTCACCAGAGTAGTTAATGCCTAAATGCTGACCTTACACCCAGGCTCTCACCCCAGACTGGCAGTGAAGATGATACCCAGCTGTAAACACCCGGTGTTTATTAGCACAACGTGGGACTGAGGGGCCCCTGTTCCCTCTCAGGAGGAGATTCCTACACTTGAAACTGTTTCTAAATAAGCAGGGAAGGTACCAAACCTCCACCACAACCTCAGTGCTGCTCTGTGTAGGGCTTTGGTTACAATGGAGTGGAGGAACGGGCGGGGCTGGAAGTAAAATTTGGCAATTTGGGCTTATTTAATACAGTGCCTTCTGCTGCTGAAGGTAATGCAGGTAAAAGCAGCTCACAGAGAATGTATTAACTGATTGGGGATTAATACTTAAACACCTTTAAGAATTTTACTTCTACCAAAGCCTCTTTTAGAACATGAAATTGTCCTGGTTTGAAAGACAGGTGTCTGCCAAGGAAGGTGGGAACCTCCCTTGAGACCTCCTGCTGTCCAAATTATAATAACTGAAATTACAGGGCTTTCAGGCAAAGAGATGGGGAAAGGAATTACAGTCCTTTACTTATCTCTATCTATATATACATAGATATAGATATAGATAGATATAGATGATATAGATATAGATATCTCAAGACCAACAAACCAACAAGGGCAGCAGCAGCAGCAAAGGAAGCAGAGGCAGGAAGCCGAGCAGAGCCTTCTCTGGGCTGTCGGGCACTTTCCCCTTGGGTGCAGTTCCGGTCACCGCCGGCAGGGGCGCTGGTGGCTCCCGGCCGGGCAGGGCGGGTGCCATGATTCCCCCGCGCCTGCAGGTATGACAAAAATACATACATCCTTTAGGTAAAAACAAAACTTTTTAATGAAAGTGAAGTGTACTCCGCCTGGATATGAGGTGAAGAACCCACAAAAAGCAAGTTGCAAAGGGAAGCTTCTTCATGCAGGAGAAAAGGCATATATCATGTTGGCTCCACAGTCTTCTTTTCCTCCTGACCAGCTTCCTAGGCACACACCATAGGTCAAGAGCCTCAAAACAGAAAACTCCTTCTAGAACAAGTAAAAGCCAAAGTCCCAACAAGGTTACATTTTACAACCAGGGAGAATGCAGGAGCAGACCATAGAGGGTCTGGGCAAATACAAAATGATATTTTTGGCTTCTACCCAAAGAGGTAGAAGTCCCAAAGAGGTAGAAGTCCCAATCACGTGTAGTTGAAAAGCTAAAGCAGATATGGGCAACGTAAGCATGCTGGTACTTTACAGAAATTTAACTTCTCGTCATGGGTGATGATGGGAGCATGAGAACAGAGCACTCCCATAGCAAAGGTCTGGTGCCCTTCCTGAAAGTCACACTGGCTTGTCATTGGACCACCAAATTGCTTCAGTACAAAGGGACATCAAATCAGCAAAGCTATGCTGTAAGTAGGTTTGAGGCAAAATTTTGCTCACTTCAAAAAGGAAAAACATTTCAGACTATACTCCTGTAACTATGCCACGGAAAAGGAACTACTTTTTGTAGGCTTAGGATTTTCCACATCAAAGTAGGGCAGTTTTCAAAGATACTCAAATAAACAGCCTCATGCTTTTTGATACACAGGGCAAAAGGAAGATACAGCAATGAATGAAATTACAGCAGCATTCCGTCACCCTGAACCACCCAAGAGATGAGAACAAGGACCTTCTGTGAAAAATGTATCAGTACATAAACCAGTTCAAAGAAGACACATCCAGAAAATGCAAACATAGAAGGGTGTGTTTTCTCATGTCCTGCACAAAAATCTATATACACTAATAAGCACTAAAGCAGATGAAAAAAATGGTCTCGGAGTAAGAGGTCTGATTGTCTCAGAGACTCTCCACTCTTGCCATGGCCTTCCAAGCTTCATTTAAACCATATATTTTGGTACAGCCCTGAGTGCTCAATGGTCTGGAAAATTGCACAGTAAATAAGATGGCTGCTGATGTCGACTTGTACAGAAATATTTGCTGTGATGGCCACAGAAATGAATAAAGCTTTCACTGGCTGCAGTGTTTCTATTTCCCTAATGCTGCTTAGGATTTGTAGAAAGATCAGTCCTTGGTGAGATGTGAACTTGGCTAAACAAATACTTAGAGGCCCATTTGGAAAAGCTTTTGTCTAGCTTCATTTCCTTTGTTTAAGCTCAGGAAGAACTGTGAGCCCCAAATTTGCCAATACACTTCTATTAATATTTGGAGAATTAGCTTTTTATATTAGCAAAAAAGTACAGACAGTCAGAAAGAGATTTTGTGAGCTCAGAATAAAAATAGTGGTGAGCATTTATTCATCTGTAAGTCTGTTTGCCTTGGATAGTTTTTCATTGATTTTACTGGGGTTCTTCCAGCTCTATCAGCTTGAAAAGCTTTTAACAAAGAAAGGTACTGCTTTGTCAGATGGGGTGCTTCCAAGGTTTCAAAGCAAGAAGCTCCCTTTAACTTTTGTGTTAAGCCAATATATAAAAGGGATGATCAAGGAGGGCAGAATTCTACCCTTAGCAATCTAGATCTGTATACTCACACATCCCCAGGGACTGCAGCCTCCTCTTCTATTGCCTTTTTCCCCATCTGGAAATGAAACTCAAGATAATTTTAGTAAGGAGGTAATATAAGAGCAGTTCTTTATTTGAAGGCCTTCAGTGGCAGTTATGGAAAGATGTCCACAAAAGCCCACCCCCTCCAGGGGTGAATATATTTTTATAGAGTTTAGGAAATTAGCATAATTAATAAAAAGCACCAATTAGGAGGACAAGTGGTGATGCAATTTCCCCCCAGGTCAAGCCCCTTCTCTGAAGTTCCCCCCTCAGCACTAGCTGTACTTTATTCATGAAAATATTTCTTGAAGAGTTGTTCTCGGCCTTGGTTCCCAGGAAGAACCAAGATAGCATAAGGAACCTTGTAGTCCCACGGGGCTTGGAGCTCTCGAATTTGTTTTGTCTTTCTGCTTAAGGAAAGGCCATGGAAAAGTACTGGGAAAACTAGCTACTAATAAAATAGGCTACAGAGCTACAAATATATGTGCAAAGAATACAGGGAATATATAAAAGAAAAAAGGCAAAAACCAAACAGCATCTCTTCCTCACACACTTGCAATGCTGAAACAAGCAGATGGAGATCAGGACCCATGCATGTGGCAGGTCTGCCACATACACACTGAACTGTGTCCTGGCCTCCTAGGTAAGCAGCACTACCCTGGATTAATTTAGGAAGAGAAGTGACTTAAAAGATGGAAAAATCATACAGAATTAGGTAGCATGTTGCTGCAACCTTACCCCCTTTTGCATTAGACCTAATACATTTCTAAAGAGCTATACCAAAGCATCACGTTAATTTGTGCAATAAAACATTCAAGAGGCCCTTTGTTTGATGGATTCATAAGTAAAATGCAAATTCCACTGATGTAGCAGAAATCATAAATCAGTTGGTAAGAAAAAAGCTGGGGGAGGTGGGTAAATGTGCTGAAAATCTGTCCTGAGCAGATATGTAACAGATGGGAAATTTCACCCACTGACCACTCTCAGCTATCAGAGGTCCCGCAGCGCCTTCTGGAGTATTAAGGCTGCTGTCTTAAGCAATCACAGGTGGTTATACGTTCCTTTCCTCCACTCCCTTTACAGCATCCATTACTGAAGTTATCCTCTTGCTCTTGCACCATGTGTGTTCCTGCTGGCAGCTGCTGAGTTCCCTCAGATGGGTCAGCAATCCTCTGCAGGGGGAATATTCTTATATCCTTTATATTCTGTGTAGGCAACTCGTAGTGTCCCGGTTGGATCCTTTGGGGTACAGGGCATATCTTAGATGTCCCATGCACCATACACTGTGAAAGTATCTTAGCACAGAGTTTAAGCTAAAACCACTTTCAGAGCTTAAGAGACTACCTCTGCTGGTGATTTAATGCAGCTTGGTGTGTCTAATCACAAAATCTATGTCTCACAAAGGAGACCTTGTCATACTAAACAAAGGATTATCCAGTGAGCATCAATGGAAATAAACTGGCTGCTTGAAGAAAATCTCTTTAAAAGCTCTTCTCTATTACCCATTTCCAAAACTAATTGGCGTGTACTGTATTACTCATATGAAGGATGTCACTGATTAAGGTCCCCATGGAATCTTAACCTACTTTACCTAAAGTTTCAAGGCCAGATTTCTGAAGTGCGACCACTCATATAAGTGCTGTCATTTCCAGGTATAAAACCTGAGAGATTTCAAAGAGAACTGCTTTTAAGAGAATGTCAAATCTCTTGATTTTTGAGAATTGGCATTCAGTGTCCAGCCCACTGAAGTCAATTATAAACATTTTGTTCCTTCTAGTCAGGGGACAATTTCACATGCTCACCTTCTAAGTTTGTCACAGGAAGAGCAACTGAAAGCAGACTAAACAGGCTGGATCTGGAAAAAAAAAATATCTAAATGTAATTTCTTGGTGCAGTTTGTTTCAATTTAATTCATAAAAAAATCTAAGTGATCCTTTCAGAATGTATTCTGATGTCTCATATTTGCCTTCTTCACCAAGTGTTGGATAAAATACAGGTTTCTCTGCTTTAATGGTGTTTTATATAACCAAGTCTATCTTGTGCTAGCTCTAAATTAAGTTCAGACCGTGACTTCTCAGTGACTATTATTAAAATGAAAAGCACATAAAATGACTATCAAATCATAATACATACATAATATTCATTTGACTTCACAGAGCAAGATAAAATGTACATACATAATCATCAACTTCAGTTTCACTTGTATACCCAGTTTTTTCATTTAAAATTTCATTTCGTAGTACAGTCTTTATATTGTCAGCTAGCCCTAATGTCTATATTTCAGCATTTGGTTATGGATCAGAATCACACTTTCAAAACAAATTTCCCAGTCATCTTCCCTTTCGTCAAAGTTCAGATTTTGAAGAAGAAGTGATAGTGTTTGTTTCTATTTTCTCCCTACTCCTTCACGTGTTTTTCCTTTGCCTCTTGGAATTCTCCCAGAAACATATATTTTGCTGTTTGCATCGCTCAGTGCTGCAGTGGATCTTCTTCACTTGGCATTTGGAGCCCTCATGCTCGGAGCAGGCACTCATCACTGCTATAATAATGCCTACTAAAACATTTCATGTCCAAAAATCCTATATGCAAAGGCTGCGCAAGCACAGAATGTGGACTACCATTCTGTTTTCTTAAGCATATCATAGGGACACAGAGCTCATCTCATCTCCTAGAACAACATAAATTGGAAAGAAAAATTCTTCTTGAAGGGTTAGTTCTACCAAGATACATAACCAGTGCATATCATTTATAGGTGCAGGTTTTAGTTCATTTACAGTAATTTTATTCATCAAAGTTTCAAAAAGATATAACCCCTGCTTACTTCTCTCTGTTAGATTGAATTAGGTAAAGTGTCCTTTCCTCAGAATTTACTGGAAAATTATAATAGGCATTTTCATTTTTCATTTATACATATATACACACATTTTTCATATGTATGCATGTTTAGAAACACACCTATGTTCAACCTCCAAGGAAAGCATAAAGCAGAAGCTCAAAATAACCTTAACGGGAGGGTGGACTTTGATAGGCCCTGTCATTGATTTCTGTCTATTTTAAACCTGTATCATAAACTAGGAGTGGAATATGTTTGTCACAGGGTAGAACAAAAATATGTATTTTACCTTCTGTTTTTCATAAATTGTTTCTCTTATTGCTGTACACAATACATAATATTTAATACAGCTTCAAGCAGAAGCACATGGGCATTGTTGGTCTCTGTGACTAATAAGAACATGAGGAGAAAGTGTGACTAAATTATTAGCTGATATAGGTTTACCACCACACCCATCTTTTGTGTTGATAGGATGGGTCAAATGTTCATTTCAAACAAAAAGAAATCCTTCAAAAACAATGATTTTGACTGACTGATAAGGAGGCTCAGCATACACATTTTCAGATCCCTTTAGAAGCTGTATTCTGCAATCAGAATAAACTATACCTATAATATAATAAATAACATCTGATCAAAAGCAATGACATTTATTGGTTATTGCTGGTCAATGTTTAAAATTGAAGCACAGAGCTAGACAATCTGGTTCAGCCCTGTCATCCAGTATTGTAAGTGATGCTGAAAATAGCCAAAAGCAAAGCAAAGCTTGTCACCCAGCACATCCCTGACTCAGCAAAAGCCTTGGAGAAACCCTCCAGAATCTCTACCAGAAACTTGCTTCTTCACCATATTTTGGCAGACCTCATCCTCCATTTGACAGGCACAACTGCACTGCAACTCGAGGTTTATAACCACAAACAATCAAAATCTAAATTTAGTAAATTATGTAAATTTTCACAGTTTAGAAGTTAATATGGTGTGGTGGTTCTCCATTTCACTGACAACTTGGGGGACAGAACTTCGAGAGCATCAAGAGGGTTAAAGCACTTAACAGCCCCACTGGCCTCACTCTAGAAAAATAACAGCAATTATTTAAAAAACTGAATGAAACAAACACCTAGACCTTTTCTTCACTAGGAAAACAAAGTGCTCCCAGCTGGGTTAGCTGGAGGGAATGATGAGTTGGTGATGAAGCAGACCAGACTAAACCTTCTGATTCTCAACACATCGCGGGACAGGACTGACAGCCCTCTGAAACTGCAGACCTTTTACCTCCTGGTGCCAACTTCTCTGCATCTCCTTACCAACAAGGCCACCCTTAAGAGACATTTTGACCACCCTGATCTACCTGGGGCATCAAGTCTGCTTTGAGCAAGAGGCTGGACAAGATAATTTCTAGAGATCTCTTCCAACCTCTTCATCTGTCCCATCTTCACAGGTTTTTCTTGGACAGAATTTACAGAATAACAGTGTTTCAACAACAGCTATATTAATTTACCTTTTCACTACAGGCATCTCTAAAACTAGAATTAAAAAAAATACTTTTTGCAGTGTTTAGACAGAGATAATGGTGTAAGACCCCAGCCCAGCAAGCCTCAGGATAACATTTCAAAATACACTATCACTTTTAGAAGAACTGGTTAGTGTACAAACAGGAAGAGTAAGTGCAAAAAACAATGCTCAAGCAATTAAGGCCATTGTTTGGAGTGGGAAGAAATTAATGCCAGGTAAACATTTCACTGAGCTGGGTCACAGATATTTCAGGAAGTGTGGCAAAAAGGTGCTGTGTTGATTTCTCAGCTATAACCAATATGTCTGAAGTGTTTTGTGAGATTAAAAAGAGTGCTAGAACTCATTTTGCTCCAATAATGCCATTGTAAACAAGTGTGGGGCCAAAGCTCAAATGACCACTCTTTCTAGAACAAAACCTATTTTCTCTCTCACTTTCTTTTCTCTTAATTTTTTTCTTTGGGTTTTTTTGGGGCGTTTTATTTTGTTTTGATTTTGGCGCTTTTTTCATCAGAAGATATAGCTGAAGTCTTTCCAAACCACTCCATTCTACTGATCACAGCTTAAATTTCATAACATCAATTGAAAAAAGGTGAAAAAAGAAACAACCCATGCATGAAGCATGATTCTTAAAGTTCTCTTGCCATCTTCCTGTTGTCTGTCCCTTCAGAAAGGTTTCCACACTATCCACTAGGGTTTCGTGACTTCTCTGATAACAAAACTGACATATCCTGGGAAAGGGATCAGAGTTCTCCACCCAGAGTTGCCCCATATCATAGTGTAAAGCTCTCCCAGTTGTTCCTTTTGAATTATTTGTGATTCATAAACCAAACCACATATCCCCACTGCATTCCCTCTTTTTTTTTTTTTNTTTCCCCTTTTTTTTTTTTTTTTTTTTTGGAGGATTAGACTTCTAATCTGACATCTTCTCAGATCTGGTACATCTCTCCATCCATCAAGTGAAGACAATATCATTCTGATGTAGGGCATTTATGCATAGGTTTAAACAGTTCATGGTAAAGCCTGTCTTTCAGGGCCCCTGTGTTTCATTTATTTTTTATTCCAAGTAGGTGAGAACTACCTGAAGGAAAAAATTCATGCAACATTAGTGAGGGAGAGCCTTGTGTTACATTTGGCAGAAAGAAAACATGACCTAGCAATAAAAATATGACTGGAAACCCAGAGACTTGAATTATAGACTTCATTTCTCATCTGACTGGGCAAGTCGTGTTAAATCCTATGAGTTCCAAGTGAAAACATTTTCTCATTGCTAATCAGTGCTCACAGTCCTCCAAGATTTCCATAAAAAAGATTGTGCAAACTACAAAGGTCACCCAGTCATATGTTTTTTTCCATTTTACTCTGCTGTCTTAAGTTGTGATAAATACTCACTGATTCTCCTGTAGGACATAACGGTGGGCATAAAACCTCCTGCACTGCTGTGACGTGCTAGCTGTTCTCCACACTCAACCTCTCGCCTTCAGACTGGAGGTGAGTTTACTTTTCCATTATATAACACACCAGGCATTTTCTGAGGCACACTTAGGATCAGTACTGCTTTGTTAAGCTTGCTTATTTCCTCTATAGACTCGATGCATACATCCTCCTGATTCTGCAGCAAATTGAACTCAGATACAATCAAAGTCATGCAAAGGCAAGAGGAAGAGTTACACACACAGCATGAGGCACCTAATGACTGAAAATAAAATACAGATCTCCATTCCCACTAACCCGTGTTCTTTTAATTTCTCTAGCTGGTGAAGAAAACCTGAGTTGCTGGTGAGAGCCCTGGTGAAGGATCTGGAGCACAAGTCTGTGATGAGAAGCAGTTGAGAAAACTGAGGTTGTTTATTCTGGAAAAACAAAACTCATGGGGGACCTAGTGACTCTCTACAACTACTAAAAGGAGATTGTGGTGGGGGTCGGTCTCTTCTGCCAGATAACAAGCAATAGGACAAAAGGAAACGGCCACAAGTTGTGCCAGGGAAGGTTTAGATTGGCTATTAGGAAAAATTTCTTCACCAAAAGGTGTTCAAGCATTGGAACAGGCTGCTCACTGAAGTGGTAGCATCACACCATCCCCACAAATGTTCAAAAAACGTGTAGGTGTGGCACTTAGGGACATGGCTTAGAGGTGGGCCTTGCAGTGCTGTGTCAATGGTTGTCCTCAATGATCTTAGAGGTCTCTTCCAACTTAAATGATTCTCTGACTCTACTCAGCTATAAATCAACAACTTTTAATATCTTCATTCATGACATAGACAAAAGGATCAAGTGCACCCTCAGCACATTTGCAGGTGACACCAAGCTGAGTGGTGCTGTTGACACACCTAAAGGACAGAATATCATCCACAGGGATTTGGACAAGCTCTAGGAATTGGGCCCATGGGAATCTCATGAGGTTTAACAAGACCAAGTGCAAGATGCTGCGCCTGGGTCATGGCAAACCCTGATGTCAGGCTAAATGATGGAGAACAGCCCTGCCCAGAAGGACTTGGAGGAGAGACTGGACATGCCCTGGCCACGTACATTCGCAGCCCATAAAGCCAAATGTGTCCTGGGCTGCATGCAGAGCACCATGGGCAGCAGGAAAGGGAGGGAGGGAGGGGATTCTGCCCCTCTGCTCTGGTGAGAGCCCAGCTGCAGTGCTTCATCCAGCTCTGAGGTCCCAGCACAGGAAGGACATGGACCTGCTGAAGTGATTCCAAGTTAATTAGAGGGATGCAGCACCTCTCCTGTGAGGAAAAGCTGAGAGCTGTGTTTGTTCAGCCTGGAAAAGACTAGGGTAGCCTGATTGCAGCCTTCAGGTATGTGAAGGGAGCCTACAGGATGAAGAGAGACTATTTACAGTAGCATGTAGTGACAGGACAAAGGGAATAGGCTTCAAACTGAAAGACAGTAGGTTTAGGTTAGACAGTAGATTTTTAATTAGATAAAGTTCTTTGCTGTGAGGGAGGTGAGGGACCGACACTGGTTGCCCAGAGAAGCTGTGGATGCTCCATTCCTGGAAGTGTTCAAAGTCAGCTTGGATGGAGCTTTGAGTAAGCTGGTCTAGTGAAACATGTCCATACCCACAGCAAGGAGTTGAAAGTAAAATGATACCAAAGCAGTGACAAATTCTGTTTTCCTAAAGACAAGAAAAAAGGCAAGTGTTATAAATGTCATCATTTTTCTTTTCTAAGAAACCCTTTCCTTCAATCCTCTCCAGTTTTTCTTGAGCATTCATTTATTACTTGGTCAAACACTGAGTGACTTTGCTAAGCTTTACTCATCTGGTCACAAAGAAAACCACAACATTGAGAAATACCTCAATACATATCTAAGCCCAGACAAACTTTAGGTCTAAATAAAAACATGCAACTACACTTTGTCAAAACTATCGCCTTCATTCTTCTCTAACTTTTATATTATGTTTTAGGGAGGAAAAAAAATGCCACAAGCTGCCATTTCCAAGGGTTAAAAGACAAACTGGTTTGAACACACTCAGTAATTTAGGGAAAAAGTCTTGAATAAAGTGAAGAATTTCTACTTGCTCCTATCCCCAGATATTATTCATACCAGCAGGTTCTGTTTTGTTCAGAAGAGAGAAAGCTACTTTTTGTATTATAGCCAATTCCAATTAAAGTTTGAAAAATTAACTTTACTATATAGACTGGGAAGCTGATAAATCTAATTGGCACTTTAGTCCCACGTGATCACAATTCCAATCACAGCTGATTCATTCTATTGATTTGCACTCTGCTTCACTAATCCTCTCAGCATGTCCCACCATGCATAGAAAAGACCAGCACGGGGTCCTGGATTCTAAGCTAAAATCAAAATTTAATAAAAAACATTTAAACATAACATATTAATATTAAAATCCCTTACCTTTATGCCACTTATGTCCCTATAGATGGTTTCTTCACAGCCCTCTAAACTTTCATAATCCCCTCCTTCACACATAAATCTTTCCACTCTGTCATGTAGATGCTCTAGGACAAAAGCTCTACAATTTTAGCACATCTTTCTTCAGAACTGAGTGAACTAGGTTGGGCAATAAATGCCATATGAAAACAAAATGAGTTCTACAAAGTGACAGGATAAGAGTCCTAGACTTACAGCCCACTTTATGCAAGCCATCATCCTATTAAACCTTATTACTGCTGCTCACTGGTCAAGGAATCTAAACAACGTGTATTAACACAACCTCAATCAGTTTCATCTTATGCATGTAGGAACACATTTTAAATTCTGTGAATTGAAGCTGCCGATCATCCATCACGCTATTCTTTGAAGAGCTGGCTGCATCATCAGACAACAGTACAATGCAACAACAAAAGATGAAGTTTTGTGTGGATCCAGAACTACTACAAACGACAAAAGGAGTTCGTTTAACTACTGATTGATCCCCTTCTGCTACCTGTAATTGTTTCATCTCCTTACCAGCTTACTCCAGTGAAAATGCTGCTTATTTTATGCTTTTGAACACATTTTCAGGAGGGTAAGGAAAGGACAGCATTGGGAAATTACAAGATCTTTGTTCTGCATGACAGAATTATGACAGTATGAATTTACAAATAGTTCACTTTTTTGCAGAGAAATTTAGTTTCTCTGCAGAGGTTTATATGCCTTAGGAATTCAGAGACTGGATTTGTTTGGCTTTGTGCAACATTCACCATCTGGCTTCTAGTGTCCCTTCCATAGAAAAGTTTACTTTCCTGTCAATTCTGTGTATTTGAGATGGTTTTAATCCTTCTTTTGAGATCCTAGAAATGGCTCCACGGAGTCTGGAATGTAGCAGCATTTAGAGAACTTTGCTGAGTGAAAATTAGTCATTTATTGTGCTGTGTGCCAGCTGTACTTTTGCCTGTTGGGTCTGTTTTCCTCACTGCAGAGAGGCCATTGAATAAAGAAAAGCATGAAAAACCCCTCTATTCATACAATCTTGGCTGTGTATGGAGACCACTGGCATCTCGCTTTCTACTTTGTAATGAAAGGATAAGGTGTCTTCAAAACACAGAGTTGCTAAGGTGTCTTTGGCTTTTTGGCCAGTATATCCACAAAGACACAAAAAAAATCCCCAAATTTGAAATACCTGCCTCCTTATGATGGCAACTACTTATCCAGTTTGGAGTCCATCCTGTCATAGTGGGAAATGTTTTTCCCCATATGGCGGTTCATTCACTCCACATCAAAATACACAGTTTCCACCCAAAGGAGGGCATTTCCTGTTCTCTTTTTTTAGGCAAATCTCTCTTCCTACTTTCTCAATCTTTCCTTGAACACCCTTCCCCATTGCCAATCTTAATCTACGCTTCCTCCAAGTCCACTTGGAAATGGGAAATTTTCCTTTCATTTCACTGCAAAATAAAAAAGTAAAAGGAAGAAAGAAGTTGAAACATGAAAAAAACAAAGAAGATTGCTAGAATTGCAAGCATCTTGGGACAGTTAAGATGTAGAGAAGTCAACATACCAAACCTACTCATAGGGGAAGGAAAGTGCAACACTGCCACATGGGGCAGGTGTCCATATCCATGTGTTACATTCAGCAAATGCAGGTCTCAGTTTTCCTCCACTGCCTTGAAAAATTATCCTTTGTCTTCCACTGAAAAATGAAAGACATCTTATGTGGGTAAAAAAAAAAAGAAAAAACAACCACAAGGAAACAAAATGGAACAAACAAAAAAAAAGGGCACAGAAATCCTGTAGAATGCTGACACTACCTGCAATTTTTGAAATATATTGTTCTGTAACTCAGGAGGAGCATTACAATTACAGTTCTGCAGGCTCTCCATTGTATATGAGAGAGTGGCAAGAGAAGATGACAAAGCCCTGGCAGAGCCATGTATCTTACAGAAATCTCTAAACAAGCTGTTTAACTGACCTGGCAAAGAATTGTTTTCTGCTTAGACAGTGCAGATTGTTGTTTCCTTTAGATTTCAGACCTGGGTTTATATACCTTCTGTATAAATAATACTTACTTTGTCTTTATTAGACCGATGGAAATATGACTTTGAATTTCTGTGGGTTCAATCCTTTATTCCACTTCAGAGTTTTGAAAACACACTGTCCCTGTATTTGTCTGGAGAATCCAGGCAGTAAAACAATTCAAGTGCTGCACCTCTGAGTTGAAGATAACATGCTTGAGTAGACACTTCTATTCCTGCACTCCACATTAAACCCTTCTGGAGGCTGAGATTGGTGTCTGTGGGCACCTGGACCTCAGACAGCTATTCTGCATATCAAATTTCTGTATTTAGTGGTGGATTTGGCAGTGTCAGGTCAATAGTCAGACTTGATCTTTTCCAACCTTAATGATTCTATGATTTTGCTCTGCTACTTAAATGACACCTTGGGGACAGCTTAATCTACCGACAAATGAGTTGTCTACTGAAATGGGAGTAAAAATACAGAAAGTTTAAATTAGTCTTTTATATTTTTCAATCTAGTTTCCCAAGATTCTTAAGTTGGATTCACAAACACAGGAACAACTCTCCAGACACCACAGTTTGCCTTTCTCAGTTCAGCCAATCCCCCCACTGTTAATTCCAGCCTGGGATCTGACAGTTAAAAGAGAAGTGAGAAAAAATTATCCTCACATCACCCATGCAGTTGGACTAGATGATTGTTTTATGACCCTTCCAAATCAAACTATTCTACTCTACATCTGGATTTGCAGCTAAAGTAACAATATTTTTCATATACTACAGATCTTGGAACAATAATAATGTGAATTGCAATGGTCTGTGAATACCTTACCACACATTCCAGCTCAACATAGGCAAGTAAAAACAATCCAAATATGATTTAAAACTGTGCGTCTGGGCTCCCAAAAAGAGTTTGATAATGTCTTTGTCCAGGAACAGAGAACATATATGCCAATGGCTGGGCACTCCAAAGGTCTCCTTGTTTCTTTGAGCTCTGCATTTAAGGCAGAATAACGCAGTCCTTTAATACCTGAACACACCAGACTGAGGAGAGAAAGCGAAACAGATGTGATTTAGACTACAAGCACCACTTGAGTTAAAGCTTGATATTTAAAACAATGTCTGATGTTATTAAACCTCCACACATGTTTATTTTATGAGCAGAGAAAGTATCTTTGATCTTTCTACACAGCCACAAGAGAAAAATAATAAAAAGGAACAATATCTGGTTTTTTCTTTCCATATATATAAAATATAATGCAACATTATGAGTGTTTTAGTCTGGTAATATAAAACACATGAAAAACCTAAGGAAAAATTACTTTAAATAATTAACAAGCTTTTTTTTTTCCATGCTAAATGGCAATGTTCATTTCTGTCATAAAATCTGCTTGAGGATTCATAAGGAACTTCAAATATATCCTAATAGACAGGTTTGTACTAAAAAAAACCATGTAAGAAGCAGGAATACCATATCATCTCAGTGTTCTCCAAAATATAGGCTTTGTTCCAGAATAGTGCTTAATGGAATTGACCCAAACTCCAATACACTATAACTACACAAGCCACTTAGGATACAAACCTCTCTGTCAACTGCACAAATTGTCCTTATAGTAAAGACTTTGTAATAATAAGAATAAATATAAGCATTCTTTGTAAATACATTGTATGTTTCACAGGTGGGAAAATGGTGTTGCAAACTCATCAGAAGATACATAAATTCTTCTAGATACAAAGTCTTCTCCATTTTTGCATTGCTCCTAATTCTACAGGATTCCACATTCAATAAATGGGCTCTTAAACCCAGTTGTAGTCATACCACAAAGTTCTTCTTAAGAAGTTATTAAAAATCTGCTGTTAGTTCAAGGTTGGTAATAATGGCTTATTATCCTTACATAAACATCCTCAGTTTCTCCATTCCTTATTCAATGAGACACCAAGGACTCCACCAGGGCAGCAGAAATACTGTTGTATATGGCATAAAGGCATCTGTAGTGCACAAAGGACATAAAAAACCCCTCGGTAGCTCTTCTGGCATCACCTCTGGAACAAGCCAGTAGACAGAAAGTGTAGAGGTCTCCTCCTTGCTGCTCCAGTTGCTGCTGCACCATTGCAAGTCCTGTAATCAGATTTTGTTCCTATTTTTTCCAGGACTGCTGAGTTGTGTCAGCAAGTGTTCAGAAAATGCTAACATGCAACATTCTGCAGTCAATTGGTTGTTTTCAATTTAACTAACTTTTGTAACCCGTGTAGCTTCTTCCAGAATGCAGGAAAAAACGTCCTGAAAAATAACCACTAGCCTTGAAAATAAACTTGTTATGTTTCCAAAACATGTAAGAACTCGTGAGGTTGGGAACAGGCATACAAGCTCTTAATTATTTGGGGCTTGCATATCTTTGAAGACGGACATGAGTCAGTATCTTCTTTATCCATTAAGGAACAACACATAAATGTAGATGTTCTTTATACATGTCCTGGTTTAAAAGACAAGGAAGGTCTGCCAAGGAAGACAGGAACCTTCCTGGAACAGAAAGATGGTCCCCTCCATCCAAATTACTATAACTTTGAAATTACAGTGGTTCCAGGTGAAAATATGGGAAAAGGAAGGAAGGAAATAGAAAAAGAGGGGGACAGAGAGAGTGACAGAGATTAGGTAGAAATATATCACCCTTCTGGGGATCCCAATGACATCTCATTGTTCCCCTCCATCTGGTCAACTTGATGGTGAGGATCCCCCGCACCCAAAAGTATAGAATCCAAGGGATTAATACAAGTTTGGGCAGGTGGGAATGCCCAGGTGCCTCCCCTGGGGAGGAGAAGTTTGACACTGTGCCTTGCAACACTGAGAGTCTGTTGCATCATGCTGCAGTGCTCTGGTGCAGGGTCTGGGGACCCCTTTGTGAGAGGCCTTTGATGGGCCATGACACNGGTCATGACACCTCCTCTGCTGGCCCTCAGGTGGATGCAGCTTTCCCTGGGGTGAAGGGACCCCAGAGCTGAGCTGCTCTGCACAGCAGAGGATGGGTGTTAACGGCCTCTGAGCACAGGCTTTTTCACTACGTACCCAAAAACCTCTCCTCCTCCCCACTTTGTTGTGAGGGTCTGTTCGAGGCTGACAACAGGTAAGTCTGGGGCTGTGGTCTCCACCCCCAAGGTGTGGGGTTTAATTCTCCTGTGAATGTATTCTTCTCCCCCAGCCCAGACCTGAGTCACTTTATCTTATCTCCATCAATTTGCAGTCCAGGGCCTCAGTCAGGGTCCTATTCAGGGTATGGCACTCTTCCATGAAGCTTTTGTTATACAGTTTGCTATAATAGGCAAAAGTCCTTCATAAAAATGTTTAAGCCATAAACATTACAGTCTCCAACATCTGGTGATGGCAGCTGCTGAGATTTCAGTCAACCAGCAGCTGGCTGAGGGGGAGGAGGTGGGGCGGCCAGTTTTTCTCCTGAAACACCCACGATGATGGTGAGGGTCTCTCAGGAATGGCGGGTACTGAAAAGTCCCAGTCAACCAGCAGCTCCTGCAAGCAGCAGGCTTAACAGCAGGCAGCAAGGAGAGTTCGACAGCAGCACTGAGCCCCTGGGCAGGAGAGGTCCAGCACCATAAACCACAACTCTCTCCCCTCCAAGAAAGGCAAAGACTGAACCACCGCCAGCTAAGAGACTGCCAAAAACTCCCTTCCCAAAACCATTTCAGTGTTATGTCAAGGTACTTGGCCATTCCTTTTGTCTCTTAATTGCTGGAGACATTTTACCTAGAGCGCTGCCCCTGCCCCTGCCCATTCCGCAACATTTTGACAACGAATGGGAAGAAATTCCTTTGAGAAAACCTAACCTCCAACAATACATTAAGGCCGGGGACAGAAAGAAACATACAAGGGATAGGGAAATTCAGGAAATTTTGAACTAAACATGACACGAGAAGCAAAACAAAAGAGGTAAAAAAGGCCTACGGCTTTCTCTTTCCAGTTTGTGTTCTTTATGAGCTCCATCTTCAACATTTTAAGGTGGCAATCATTAAAAGACAAAATGGTCTAGGAGCAAACCTATAGTACCTGTTAGTGATGGTTGTTTCCTCATTAGGACATAGAGAAATGCATACAATAATGCCTGTTTTTATGAAAAGGTACATTACATAATCTTTTAGAGAATTATAAATGTCTATGTCCTAATAACTCACCTTATTTTTTCTAAGGAATAGGTGCCTAGTCTCTGTCATTCTATTTTTCAGTTAACTAGTTAAGAGGAGCACCATTTCTCCTTTTTATACTGTTTAATCCTGAAAAGGAAAGAAAGGAAAAAAATATTTTCCAGTGTATATTGTGAGAAAACTAGTGTGAGAAACTGTCATTTTACATTTATGCTTTTTTCTTCAGAGGAATGTTCCTCCCCTCTTTATACAGGATGCTATTGATGTTGCATGTTGTTCACAATATCTGAAAAGTACTGCAGGGTTTAAATATTCTTATCAATATATGGTTTTTTCTCTAATCCTTGGAGTTTTTGCTATCTCCAACATAATATTTTTACAAGCAAAAGCACGCGTTATCATCTAAATCAGAACAACATCAATGAACAAAAGGATATGCCACTTCTGCCATGAGGAAGAGCTACAAAATTTTCAGTAAAATATCTCATTTTATTCAAACCAGAAAAAGCCTTACAATAAATAAAGACAGGTTTCATTTACAGAAAAAAAAAAAAAAAAGGTTCCTGGCACATAGCTTTATAGCTTTCAAAATCTCTCAAGTGTGTTGGTATAAATACATAGAGCCTGTGGGTTACTTTTCAGCTTTCTGCTGTTTTCTATACTATTCAGATTGTATGTGCTGGAGCACTGACTTTTCATCTGCCACCTCTATTTGGATGCAATATGCAGGAGTGAGAATTCCCATACCATTATCACTTTTCCCCTCCTGCCCTGGAACAGGCTTCTTACACTCAAAGTATCATTAATATCTAGGATGGTTGATAATCTTCTGTCAAACAGCCTCTGGGAATTAGTTGATACTGGTAAGGAGGGGGAAATATAAAGAACTGCTTGTCTTCCATACTCACTTTGATCTAGGCTGATTCCCCTTAGGAAATTACAGCTACTGGACCATCTAATTGGAAAGTCTCTCCAAATTTAAAATAATATAATGCAATCTAATATACTAGTAGTTACTGGCAGCCAGTGAAATTAAGTGCTGCCCAATTGGCAGTCTGTGCTTGCCCCATGAGCAGCTCGATACAGAGGAACACTTCTGGCTGCTTTGACGACGTTTGCCCCATGAGATGTGATTCAAGAGATCTTGCACCAATTGAAAATGCTTGGAGCTATAACCCAGGGCCCATTCCCTGCAGGGAATAAGAAAAAACAGTCCCAAAGAACAGCCAAGACATGTTAAACAACATTTCGTTGTGTTAAACCAAAGTCTTTTGACTAGATTCTGTTGTTCACATTTACAAGTTGAAGTCTACTGAAAGTAAAGAGCAAAACCAAATAATACTGAAAATTAATCTATATTCATTGCAAAGCATAGAAGTAGCCTAATCTGTTTTGCATGACAGTTGTATGGAAAAACTCCTCATCCATTCCCAGTAAAGGAATGGGTGAGTTTGATCCAGTTTTTCATTTTCTTTGAATCATTTTTAAAAGTGCTGTAAAACCCTCACCAAGCCAATGTCATTGGTTAACTATGTCCATGCAGACTTTAGGAGATAAAATGATTCCAACATCAATCTCTTTTTCTACTTTCTTGCTGCAAAACACATCAATAAATTGCAGACAGTTCACTGCAAGGCTAAGATGTAATGCTGTAAAACCTTCAATAAAGCTTCAGCACCAAATTTAGCTCCTGTGATAGCCTGTATCACAAGGTCCTCCTGAAGTGGCAAGAGATGGCTTTGCTAAACAGTAGCAGCAAATCAATTAAAAGTTGCAGTAAATAGCACAATCCCTTGAAAGCTTTCGCAGTAAAAACATGGTAATGCTCAATGTTATATTTAGGAATGAGATATAAATAAATTACAGCTGTATTTACAATTCTTCAAGCTTTGCTAATAACATGTAACTGTCTAGAAAATTCCAGCACAGTGCAATAGAAACCTTTTTTTGTGTGTAGATCCATGCAACACCAGGACCAGAAGAGCCCCAAAACAAACTAAAGGCTTTGTGTATAGGTTAAAGTAGACCTAAATATACACATAACCTTCTTAGGTGGTTTTTCTGTGACAGGAAATTAGGTTGTAGGCTTACCCATTTTAGACTAGCAGCTTCTCTTCAGATCCTGTGCTAACGACCAAGGATATTCTCCAAGGCCACCATGTTGAACATTATGTCAGTTTAAAAGGATTTTAATGTGGAAGCTAATTTGCTATAATTGAGATCTCATACCTGGGCTTCTAAAAGCCCTCCTCACCTAATGTCTATGTATTAAAACTACACTCTGGCATTAACAAGCAGAAAATTAAAAGTAGCAAAATTGGTAGAAAAGCAAGTTTGTGGTGGGATCATAAGCCGTTAACTTTTTTTTTTTTTTTTGCAAGAAACTGAGCTAATACCTTTTTGAAGATTTTTCTGACCAAAACTCTATGCAACAGTGAGACACTGTTGTAAGGGCATCAGCCTTCTTATCCTGGAAAATAAGTTAGACATGCTGAACTCACATGACAATTGTTATGCCTGCTCCTGTAAATTCCCCTGGTATCCATACACATCCTCTTCCTCACAATGGTAGGAATTGTGCCTGTTGTTCCCTTCTTTGTTGCTCACACTCTCATTTGGCACCACTTCTCCAGTAATAAAATAGAACCACCCCAACTGCCAGTTTCCCCTTCCCCTGTGAGCTTTGTCCCACAGGTTTTCAAAGCACCTAAAAGGGTCCCCCAAAGATCTGAATTACCCCTCACTTAAAGGCCAACAAAGGCCTTAAAATGAACCACAGGGAGAAGAAAAGGACATCAGCACAAACAGCTCTCATGTCAGCCCCCAAATGCCAAAATATTTTATAGCCAATAAAGTTGTGTCTATCTTCACATAAAGGCATTCCATAAACAGAGAGGGATGAACACACTGCTGTCTGCTTTGAACTTCATTTCTTGTAGAAACAGACACCAAAGCCTTATAAAATACTAATTGAGCAACAGGTATTAAATGCTTCAACTGAGAACATGAGTAGCCCTGTATTCTGTGTGCAGCTTAGTATAAGGACACCCAAATTACATCAAACCCTATGTACTCCATGCATTCATATAATTTCTATACATAATTATTAAATTCATCATGTTAATATCTTATCATTCCCATTTTATCTAAATTATATAATGAAAGCCACATTTCTGTGCCTCAATGCAAAATTATACAGGTAAATATTTCTTTTTAGCATTTTATTCTGGAAATAAATTGAGATACTACAATTAGACATTTTCACATCTTTCAAGTCTCATATAGTTTAAAGAGATCAGAGTTCTAGAGATAAACCTCTCATAGGCAGTCACAATTACTAGCTTATCATGTTTTAGGACCCTCAAATTCATACCTACCATAAAAACACTTTGAACCAAAAGCAATGCCTTCCTCTTTCCTTTACATCAAAAGCGATGCTTCAAAAACATTTTGTTCTGTCCAAAAAGAAATCAAAGTAAATAAGTAGAAATGTGTAGATCTTTCACTCGTATCAAGACTGAATTAGTTAATTTGATGGATTGTTGTGGCAGGACCTTTCACCTCCTGATACAGCAAAACCTTATCTCCCCGCCATATATGGCTAAAGTCAGACTGGAATGGTTTGTCATGTGATGAATTATATCAGCTGAGAATCTCCTTAGCTGGCAATACACATCCTGACTTAAATGGTGAGAAAAGAAAACCTAAAATTAGTGGCTACAGACACAACCATTTTTACAACTATAAAAGACCGCTATGATTTTCATGAAATCAGAAATCTCTTAAACACTCTCTGAGTGTGTAGAGAGCTCTCCTCAATGACAAAGATGTTCACATCTCATTACTGCCCAGGGGGCTGAGAAAAATAAAGGAGATTCCCTGCACACCTCTATTATGCATTGGTGACACTGACTCACATTTTTGATTTTTACAGACACAGGAGGAGCTAGCTATTAGATAAGGTTACTCTTCCTAAAAAATCCATGATAAATTATATTTTCCATATTATCCTGAAAAGTCAACATCACAACTCCTTTTGAAGACATGTCAATCCAGACAAGCATATTACTGAAGGCTTAAACATATGCCTGTTACCACAATCCCACATCTCTAAAACATGACATCTATTTTGGTACACTAACAGTTTTAGGACTGCAAAAAATATGTGATGACTTTGGGCTAATATGTCATGTTGACAACTCTACATATTTTAAGTCATTTACCTAAGGGTCACACAGTCCACAGATGAAGAGTTTACTCCCAAAAACATCCAGGGATTTTAAATCCTGACAGTCTCTATTTTTCCCACAACAGACAATTTTCTGAGCAACTCTAAATGACATCTGCATTCAACCACGTATCTATAGACTGGCAATTACTCCTTTCCTTCATTTTCTTTGATCATCACCATGGCCCATCCAGCATTAATTTGATCTTCTTGAAAATAATACCTAAGAAAAAAGGCTCCTAGAATCCACCTATACATTCTGGAGTAACCAGAAGGTTACTCCTGTTTTTCCCCTTGTCAGCTGCTCAATGTAGTAGATTTTATTACCTGTTGCTACCCTCAGCAATGCTCAAAACCCATAAGCACCAGTTCTGCAGCATGTAAATCTACTTTAGGCACCTTATCTCATCACTATTCTACAAACAGCCAAAATTCCAGAATTATTTGATGGCCTAGAGGTGAAAATTTCCATTATAACCTCCTTCGTGTACCCAACTGAGATTTGGAGATTAGGTATTGCAAAATTCAGCTTCTGGAGGGAAACTTGACTGCATCTATCACACACCAGCTGCATAGCACAGCTGCACAGCACCTGCACAACAGTTCAGACTTGTCAAAGGTGTGTGCCTTGCTCCCCCAAGAAGTATTAGAGCTGGAATCCAGTGCTCTTCCTCAGCTCAAGATTTCCTGAGCTCCTGGTATTTGCTGTCAAAGATAACAAGTAACAGACACCTGAAAACAAGAGAAAAAGGGGAAGTACTCATATGTTTTTAGAAAAAAAATAGCATCAGGAGACTTAAATATTTGTTCTAACAAGTGACAATCTGCACATTAGTTATACCACAGTGCAAGTATTGAACGACACTAAGAATGGGTGTTCAGAGCGTTTCATTTTTGACTGTCTTCTGATGGAGATCAATGCAATATACCCACACTGCACAAGTTTAATTGCCTCCTCCATTTTGAGAGGTACGTGGTCAGTAGCAAATAATTTCCTCATTGACTGCATCTTGTCTTCACTTTTTCATTTGTTAGAAAACAAGGGTAGTTGCGTGTTCCAGCCCCAGAGAACATTACGCTGCCAAAAAGATACAAAAACTGTCTATAAACAGCCTAAACCTTAGACTTCTGCTTGACTTGGGCTTTCTGCTCAAGTCAAGAGAAACAAGCAAAATAAGACTAAACTGCATTACCTGCTGCATGGCGCATACAGCAATGAAAGATTATCGCTTCAGAACCCGATTTCTGCCAGCTTTATCTGAACTCTCCTATTATTTGCTTATACACCGGGTTCTATGGATAGTGCTTGAGAATGACTGCATGAAAATTATTTCATGTACAAGCATCGTTAATAGTATCTGGAGGAAGCTGGTTTTGCTTTAATTGACCAGTTAAACGTGTGTTAGACTCTTTGGGGAATTCTGGTCTTAATCCAGCAAAGCATCTTAAGAGGTTTAAGTCTCTCGTATGCTTAAAACCAAAGGTATGCAAAAATGTTTTGCCCGGCTGGAGCTTTTAATAGCTACACATATGCTTATAATTAATACTCTGTGGATATTTTTCATTATTGGATATTTGTAAAAGCTGCAGGAGGCTTCTTAGACTTGTCATAGTTACTCAACAAAAGGTAAGGCAGCCCTTATTAGTGACATTTAAGACCGTCTGGGTCTGGTAACAGCAGAAATCCAAGCAGTAAAGGAGACAATTTTATAATATTGGTTCAGCTGAACAAAATGTAGCCCTGGTGTTGACCAGAATATCCAACTACAGCAGGAGAGCCTCCTGGATAAGGAGCCTGGTGCTGTCCAGAATTAAAACTTTCAGGGCATTCACTTACTTAGCGGGTGGTCACTGGAGAGATTTATCCCATAACATTTTCTGCAAGTTTGACTTGAAGTGCTACTAACACGTGTTCTAAAACAGAAGCCCAGACAGAATCACAGAATCATGAAACTTGGAAAATATCTCCGAGATCATAGAGTCCAACAATTAAACCAGCACTGCCAAGTACACTACTAAACCATAGTTTTAGTGACCTGAAGGGCCATATCCACACACTTTTTAAACACTTCCAGGAACAGTGGTTCCAACACTTCGCTACAGGACAAGTAGCACAGGCCCCTGTTTCCCTGAGTGAGGGGGAGTTGTCTGGAGCAGACAGAGATTGTATCATCCCATCTATTAGAAACAAATTTTTACTTTTCTCATTTTTTAAATACTTCAATTAAATAAGTATTAAGCTGACTGCTTTTTCTTTGAAAGCAAGACCAATACGTGTCAAACCACCATATTGAGAGAAGAAGAAATTTACAGTGGCTATAAACAGACATTCTGCAGCTGGAACTGGAACTGAAACACCCGAGGGAACACCTGCCCTCTGCTTAAGGCAGGATCCAGAGAGATAGGAAGCAAAGGATTTGGGCACAACTTTACAAATTAAGCGTATGCCCAGGAGTCCCCAGAATTCCTAGATACTACTTGCTTGCATTCAGGCCACCACACCTTTGCTGCAGGAGGGAACTGAACCTGGTAAGGCCAGTGACATTGTGCCTGTCACTGCCACACTATTTCCTCCAGATACACAATAGGTACCCATTTGCAGTCCAGAGGAACATCCACCTTCTGAACCCCTGCAAGACCTCAAGAAAAACCTTGAGGTGGTGCTGGGAGCCACCATGCGAAAACCAAAAAGGCAAGACAGTGATACTGCAATCATATTAAAACCAGAAGGGAGAAGTGACCCCATGGCCAGGGCAAGGGCACCCAGTCTGCTGGAGGCTTTTGTGTATGGTAAGGTTCTTGCATGGTGTGATCACAGAATCATTGATCTAGCCTGCTTACTATAATTTAGGAGACAGAATGGAAAGAAGTTTTATTTCATACCTCCAAAGAGGAGCTCCTATAAACTAATATTAACATCCTTACATAAGACTGTGCAAAAACACATTCCCTCCAAAATTAGCACATTTGACATCAAATTATATTGTTTCATGACCTGTAGGGCAACCTCAGTGAAGTCAGTCTAAATCAGAGTTTCCACTCTTGGGTTTACCTGTAACATTCTACTCCCAGCTCAGGAACTGTGATCTTCTACAAATACCACAGAAGAAAACACTCCAGTTCCAACAATTCAACACACCCCAAGAAAATATTTTGTCGGCCTGTAACTTTGATTTCAGGACATTACTTATAACAACTTACAATGAGTGACTAAACCATAGAAAATAATGAACATGTCTGTATTCACCTCACACATCTAAGCAAAAATTAGTGGTTTTCTGGCCACAATACACAGGGGATGTCCAAATGCAGTAATAAGGAGGTATGTCATTCTATACCTCACTCCCCAAAGTTCACTTAAAACCAGAGAGAAATGCTGAGGTGATTATTTCCCCCTAGGGAAAACAGGCATCTGTAGGGTCTGTGGGGCTTGATTCTCACAAGCACAAAAAAAAAGCCGTTCAGTTTGTAGGGCCAAGACAGAAGAAGTGCCAGGGTGGGATGGTGGGCATATTCCAGAGCAGTATGTTAATTTTCAAGTGTTCTAGCTTATGTAAACTCTCACAAATCCAAGAAAAGAGTCATAATAAACATTCTCTAAATGAAAAACTCAGCCAAAAACTTTGGATACGTGGGAAAAAAAAATTGACAGATATGACAAGGACTTAAATTATGTAGTCACACATAAACACCTCCAAGG
>WEKY01026495.1:0-38433 GCA_013390045.1 Picathartes gymnocephalus
CAGGGAAAAATATGTAGGTGCAAGAGCCCCACAAATATACAGAGTGATGATAAAACATTCTTATCTCATCATAATTTTGGTTTATAAAAAAATGAATTAAAAAAAGCTCAGCAACACAAATACACTGAAGTAATGATAAATGTTACAATAACTGTCTGTAAAAATCCTCTGTCCTAATGTACTATTTGATATACAGACTCTGAATGCAATTGTGAGATTCACCAAAGCAAAGTTCAATAGAATTTTGAGGTTTATTTAAAAATCCTTTACTCATTTAAGCCAAAGTAGCAAACATTTCAGTAAATTCAAATTTTGCTATTAGTGGTGCTACAGCACCTTTGTGAAACTCTACAGTAAGTTCAGTGGAGATAATCACTGTTACAGGTTAATGCACACAGTACAGTATGTGACCAAGCAGCATTTGTTCTGGCACTGAAATATGTAAGAGATCTTGCAAGTATGGTTTTGCATCAAGATATCTGCCTTGGCTCAAACACTGTAAGGGAATTTCACACTAACCAGATTCAGGAGTATAAATTATTCTTTCAGAATTAAATGTTTGTGTACCCTCCGGCTCAAATTAATTCTTCAAGGGTCTCACCTTGACTAAGAGATGAACATTTTGTGACAATGCAAGGCTTAACAGTGGGACTCGACAGGTAGCAAGGTAAATTATTCTCCTTTCATGCAATTTCTGAAACACACCCCTCCCTTCCCTGTCCCACTTCCTGCAGTGGCAATGGAAGCATTTGGCAGGCAGTCTTTTTTAGCAGGGATATTTTGTCATTTTTTAGGGCTGCTGATGAGGTGATGTATTTTCTGTCAGGGGAAATTAAGAGGCATATTCCTCAGCCTGATAGGAAAGGAGGGCTTGAATGATTTCCTGGGAAGCCTCTGTATGTAGCATGCAAGATTTCTAATTTTTATTTTGACAGCAGAAGCATCTCCCTGCTATAATTAATCACTGCATCGCTGCCACCCACATTTCATTATACCCATAGGGGCGTGCACACACGTGCATACTCGTGCCACAGGCAAGGCTGGGACTATGCTTAGACCCAACAGGCAAAGTCAGATGATATATTTTAATATAGTACAGAGAGACCTCAAGACTGCATATCAGCACTCCTAATGTCTTTTAGACACTAAACTTTTTACGGTTAATGATGTTTATCCTACCTGGCAATCGTTGCTAGGCAGTAGCAGTCGTCGAGAGAGGTAAACAGTCATTTGCAATTTACTCCCTAATTTCTTTACAATAAATAAAGGCCATGTTTTATTTCTGGGTCTAGTATTACTTAGAGGCGTGTTTTTTGTCTGTCTCAGCAATATTATCTGTAAGAAACAATACTTACCTGCCACAGTGGAGTATCTGTGAGTTAGTACAATCAAATTTAGACAGTATTAGGTTCAGGCCTCAAGCAGAAGGTGCTTCATACCCAGTACATGTTATTCTAGTAAACTTTAAAAAGCTGAATGAATTCCTCTTCTGCTCCCACATTCCAGTCAGGAGACTGGGTTTTAGCAGGTGTTTGATGCTGGTAAGAGAAGATGGCAGAACAACAAGTGACACATTTTTCTGTCACCTGTTCTATCTTACATACAACTCTGACCTTAAGATTCTGGGAACAGCACACACCCAACAACATCTATATGGAAGCAAACCCTTTTAAAGTGAAACCATACTTCACAGTCTTCAACTACTGAGCCCCAGGGAGAGATGCAAATTTGGAGATTGGCCTTTTGGAAACCAAGAGAATGAAAATGAAGACTCCAATACCATGAAATGCTCTGCCTGGGATGGGGTGCACTCTCATTTCAGAACCTTTATGAAAAATAGTCATCAGCATTTGAAGGCTGTCCTTTAATTTCTATTATAATCTGTTGGAGACTCTTCATTGACATTATGTCTGCTTGGTGACCTGCTGGATTTAATTCAGTTCAGGGGTTTTATGATACAGAACAGAATATGTTAATGAAAACTCTTGTACAATACTTTGCAGATGGTATTTCAATATATAGTGGACCAAAGTAAAATACCACGTAATACAGTCATGTAGGCTTGTCACTTCTGAAACATGAAACTGTTCCAAGTGTTATGCTCCCTAAACATTAAAAAACTTTCATTTTCTGACATCAAGAAAAAATCTACAGGATTGAAACATCTCGGTTTTTTTGCCTGGTACAGTCTATGTTTTAGCCTACAATAAGGAAAAGACTTTTTTAAAGAAGAAAAACAGGGCAGACATTGATGGAGGCTGAGTCATCTTTAACCTTTCATCCCAAATTCTCTTTGTACTTTCATGTTTTGATTCATTTAAATGGGGGGAAAAGGGGGGAAAAAGAAAATTAAGGAAATGCTAACTATTAAAATTAAAAAGTCAGTCATCAGCAATTCTCATGTTACTTTTACAACTCTGAATTTTCTCATTTTTCAAAGAGTGGGTCTGACTCTTGATCCTTTGTACCAAAAATCTCTGTCACAGATGAGAAAAATCAAAGAGAAGAACGTGGCATGGTTTTGAAGCCTCTATGGCTGCACCTGACTTGATTTTGCAGGGGGTAATGAAAGAAAAAACTGTTCTACTTTTAGTTTTTAAGTTTAAACAAAGTAACTTAAGCCTCAATTTCTGAAGACCTACTAAGACTCCCAGAGTCTAAAGAAGCAGCTGTATTTTTAACTAGAAAATTGCACCAAGTATTTAGGAATTTGTCAAGGTGAAAAAAAAAATGAAACAAAAAACCACCACAAGCTTAATTTCTACATTATTTATATTTTGTCTGAAATAAATGACCTTTTCTACACAATTTCATAAGAAAGCAGTAGGCAAAGGTAAAAAGCTAACACTTATTGGACAGATTAAAGGCTGCTTTATAAATTCTGAAAACAGTCAAATGGAGAGCAAATAGAAATCATTTGATATACTATCCACTAAAAATGAAACCAACAAAGTAACATATAAAAACACCTAAGTCATATTTTCAGCTGATATAGCTCAAACTATTTAAAGTTGAGAGAAGAAACCTCTAAACTTATTCTCCTTTAAACACAATAATAACACAGTCCTCCATCGTGTAAACCCTTCAGTACTCTCCCAACATGTATGCTGCAGGTAAGTCGTGCCTGCAGAGGGCAGAAGGATTAGAGACATTGTTTTCCATTATCAATTAATCAAATCAGGGAGCGAGAATATCCAGGGAATTATTTTCTGGATATTCAGCTTGTCACCCACTTTTCCATTTCTAATACTTCCTTCTTTACTTTTTCCATCTCTTTCAACATGTTCTTGCCCCACTTCCCAGCTTCCCAACTTGTCTCTGTTTCAACACTATGCTTCCCTCCATTCCTGCATGACCTACCTAATTCTTTTCCTTACTCCGCTGGGGCATTTGCAATCCTCCCTACTATCTGCCAGAAGGGGAGAGAGATTTGATATTCTCAAGAGGCATCAGATCCACAGACTAGCCAAAGCTCTGAGGTGAACCCATATCAGCCTTCTAATGGAGTGAACTTCCTGGAGAAGGCTGAACAGCAGCAACCAAAGTCACTATTTGTCATAAACCAGGGTAATTAACCTCCTAAACTGAGGAAAACTCAAATGACCAGGAAACAGGAACAGCAAAAAGGATGTAAGCAACCTTCCTCCTACACAAAGGGTCTCTGCAGAGGGGTCCCCAGTGCCAGCCCAAGAGTCAATCCTTCACTGTCTTTGAGGGGAGCAAACTCTGCTCCCAAGGTCTTTGTAGTGTTTCTGAGAGCTGAGGAGCTGCTTTAGGCTCATCCCTGCTGGGTCTCAGCTCCCAGGCTTACAGCTCTCTGTTGTTTTCTCTCCTTGCTGCTACAGGGACCAGGGACTGATCTCACTTAAACACATACAAGGGAATGAGGATCTCCCTCCTTCCTTGGGTAAGTCTACTCTGAAAAATCTTAAATAAATTGGTTGGCAAATACTTCCCTTCTGACAAATGTAAGAGGTTACAGCAATGCACTAGAGTTTTGGTTTTGGGGGTTTTTTGGTGGTTTTTGCCCCCGGTATTTTCTGTACATCATTTATGCCACAATTTGGTTTCTAGTCCCTTTACAGCACAGCCTTTTCAAAGAAGCTGCTTTGCCCCATGTACATGAGAACATTCTTTTCCTTCTGCTATCCATCCTCTTTGCTCCATGCCAAAGGTTTACCTAACCACAAGATTGGTTTAACCTTCTTATTTCTGACTGGCAGGGGCAACTCCTGGTTTGCATGTTGCTTTTTGCTTGGCCCCTAATGCCAGCAGCCCAGTGAGCCAGGTCTGCTTTATTCTCTCCAGCACACATCCCACTGAGATCAGAGTGCACTGGACACCTTCCTAGGGTTAACCTGCCAAGTAATTCCTTACTTTTTTTCCTACTTATCTCACTGGAACACTATGCATATTTTTATGTCTATAGCTATATCTACATATATATGTATATATATCTTAGCACCAAGAAGCACAAGCACTTAAATTTCCTCCCATAAATATATGAAGTTCTGTTGCAAGTCAGGATGCTGTGGCTAACCCCCAATAAATTGGTACTCACCAATAAAGGAGCATCTTCTCAGGACACATAAGCTCTCACAGCTCTGCTGTCTTTAGTTCTGGGTAATTCTCTTTGAACTTTCAAGATCTTTTGCCAGTTACCTTCCTCAGACAGGCATAACTGTTTCTCCAAAGAACATGTCAACTCTGTCTGTCCCACTTAAGAAGAAGAGAACACAAAAAGAGAAATTCTCCTCTGAACCACCCTGAAACCTCCCTATGATGATGCAAAATGACCAAATAGGATTAGACACCAAAGATTTCTCACTTTGAATCATGCCTACCTGCCCATCAAACAATCATTTGTAATTATCAAAAAGGTTTGAGAGCTCCCATATTCATGAATCTCCTTTAAAACAGCCAAATTACCTAGACTTAATCTGCAGTTTGGAGCTATGGTGAGATGTGGAGGCTGTGGTTTATCAATGTAATTTTAACTCCATTTACTTTGCCTCCTGCTACTGAGAAAAATCAAATTAACTGCAGCCAAAGAGGTTACTTTGCACTACAGGAGTATCTTTCTTTCCCTTAAAGCAATTCTAGACTACTCAGAATAACAGCATACCAAAATAGAGCCATGAACAAGAGTCTATATAATATTTGACAAATTACTTCATTGTTTGGTCCATTATAAGCAGTACAATAACATTTAAATACAGAATACCTATGAAAATAAGCAATAGGATGTAACAAAGTTCATGCAAGCCTTGCATATTTCTACAAAATTATGCAGTTTGGGGACTTTAATATCTTTTATAAATATCAGAAGCTAATATAGCCAGGATATCTTTCTAAATAGAAACCAATACCTACATAGCTATTAGGATTACCAATGAAGAAGAGACAGACAAAAACTGGCCCAAATGACAAAGAAAATATTTCAAGTTTCATAGGCAGGCTGTAAAAAGGCAGAATAAGATAGTGCAGAAGCAGCATACATCAACCAAAGGATGTAACTGCTTTAGAGGTAAACCAGTCAAAACCAAATAAAAATAATTAAATTTGAGTTGTAGATGTGTTTAGAAAATAAGCATGAAAAATTCCTAACATACCACGTCTTTGCAACCTTGATTTTGCTCCCTCATTTGTGTATCCCTTGCCCCAAGAGAGAAGTCTCTGGGGGAAAAATACAAGCATGGCATGGCAGACCATCATCTAAGACAAGGGTATGTGCTGATCTAAAGATTAAATGGACAAGTTTAATACTACTCTCTATTCTCTTAGGTCATGATTTTGCCAACTAAACATTAATCTTTCTTCATGTAATCTCAGGTCTCAGTTAGTTCTTTAAAGAAATAGTAACATTTGCTGGGTTTGCAAGGTTGGGTCTTCAAAGTTCAACATATTAACCAATCTTTATAGAGGTATGACTCAAACCCCACTTCTCAGAAACGTTAAAAAGTTATTTTCTGGAGATCTCTGTAGAGTTTAGTTTTCTTTCAAAAACTATTTCAGATTTGATTCATTATCTTCCTGCTGAGATTTCCAGCAAGGTCAAGGCCATCCCTGCAATAGTACAAGGTAGGCCATGCATCAACTCCTACCTTCACCACAGCTGCATACAACCTTGCCCCAACTCTGCATCACATTCCTGCTGATGCTGTGGTGCCCCTCAGGTCATTCTGACTCCACACTGAGAAGTCACAGTACCATTTGATTGGTGCAGCAGAAACAGGCTCAGAGAAGGGGATTCACCACAGCAGATTTTACAGCTCTCCCCAAGATTTGCTTGTTGCACATGAACTCATCTCAGTGACATCTGGCAGCATTTATGACACATCTCTATCTCGCTGACTGATGCCATAAAATTCAGTCACCCTTGCCTTTGAGAAATGTTAATAATGAAAACTCATCAACAAGCAGTAATGATTTGTACTGCTGACTAGATGGATGCCTTTCTGACTACTCAAAATTAATGGCAGATCTCAGGGTCTTAAAGAACAGCTGTCACAGAGAAATACACCTGCAAACAAACATGCAGAATGCCTTCAGGTGTCATTTGTTGTAACATATAAGGTGCTAACTCTCAGAACAAACTGGACTGATTACAAGGAGAAGTTAGACAGCCTTCTGCATCATTTCAAATGATAAAACCAGAAAAAGGCAGTGCAGGCACACAAATGGGAAGCTTATAAGGAATGAATTAGTCCCCCCTCCAAGAGTAAGAGTGATTCATAGCCACACAGATTATATATTCATTTTCACTTGTGTCTAGTTGTACAGACACTTCAGAACTAGCTGCTTTATCACAGACTTAAAAACTAGCTGTAAGCCTCATACAAATTTTCCTCCCACTATTACTGTTGCTGTAAAGGTTAAAATGACAACTAAGTAAATGTAATAAATTTAACAGATATATTTCAGAAGCTAGCTTGGCAAAGGATTTTGACTGTGCAGGGCAGAAAAGCCACTCTGGGTACAGAAAGACCACTGTTACTCTCAGTTTCATGAGCAATACTATATTTAGTACTGCTCTTGAGAGTCAGATTGGTGGGTAAGAATAGATATTTGTTTCCAAGTATAATAAAATTCCTTGACTAAGCACTTGAAGCTAAATGCTTCATAGGCAAGACCCACATAGATATGGAAATCTCAAAGACACACTCATGTAAAAGCCAACATGGTAACCAACATCATTACTTAGGGCAGGGGAGAAAACAGGGATGTGTTTCACAGTTCCATGAATTTGGGTAGATTACATGTCAGTAATTTCATAATTCTCAACTATCAGATGCTTTCTAGAACAATGTTTTTCCCCATCAAACACTGCTTCACTGAGTCTGTGTAAGAGTCATGCTGCTCTACCTACACAAGTTTTAGTAACGCAGGAAAACAGGATAAAGCTAAAAGAAATTATTTTTTTCATTGTTTTTTACAGCAACTTTACAATGAGTTACAGCACATATGAGCCTACAGGTACAATCAGAATGGAAATTATGCTACTCTACCTATTTAAATAAAACCCTGCAATACATTAATTTGCAATTACTTTACATTACTGGTATGATCAAAAAA
Source organism: Picathartes gymnocephalus (assembly GCA_013390045.1). Lineage (NCBI taxonomy): Eukaryota > Metazoa > Chordata > Aves > Passeriformes > Picathartidae > Picathartes > Picathartes gymnocephalus. Next base: position 7,576 of record WEKY01026495.1, read on the forward strand.
CTGAACTTAAAAGTAAAGGTCTCCTTTATTTATTACCCGAATTAAAAATAAAATTGGAGTTAGATATGAATGCACAGTGAGTAATTTAAGGATTTAATACACTGCTAAAGCTCTGTTTCAATTTTTTTCCATAGAGGACATAACAAGACTAGGACACGCAGTGTTCAGAAGCAGTTTGAAAGAAATTTTTAAAATTTCCTGGAAAATATAGACTATACACTCAAACAGATTCAGAGTAGCTGCACTGCTGACAGCAGTGCACAACACAAATATCAAAGCATGATTAATACCCAGTAGTACCTACAGTTAAGTATAACAGAAAATAATAAATTCAATAGAGAAGAAATTGGCCAAACAAAACCACACCTTTAATTCTTCTTATTATTCACAGCATTTTAACCAATTATACATAACCATGAATTAATCAAATGTTTTAACAATGTGTCCCAAACTTTGGCACCCCTGAGAAGTGTGCTTTTTCATCTCACTCTCACTCACATCACTAACATTCTCACAGTGAATTTTGGGTTTCAGCCATGGCCAGACAGCTTACCCTCCAACAGTATTATTCCTGGCTTTGGTTCTGAAATATGTCCTACAGTAAACTGGACAACATCCTCTGCTTTCAGTCTTCTCTTGACATCTTCAATTCTATACCTGCAGCTCAATATTCTTCCTGAAAGCCACTGCTTCTTTTTGTTTATTTTCATATTAAACCACAAGAGATTGTATTTTATTGATTTTTGTCATGCAGGCATGTCTAATAATTTTTTTGGCTTGGGCTTTCTTGCTTTAGGCTCTCTAGAGGGATCGACAATTCTCTTTTGTAAGATGGAGCTGTCTGTATGTTGTGTTGCAGAGACAGATGGTAAAAGACCATTCCACTTTTTTTTTTTAATATATTTACATTGCAGCAGTGAAGAGAGCTTTACAGGAAGATCTCACTGTGAATATAAAACAAGGCATTTAGAAACTTACTTAGTAACTGTACTACCAGGTGCACAGGGCAGAGAAATTTGTTTTCTTCCTTTCTTCTAAAGTCAACTAATTTTTAACTGAGAAACACAGTATTATTTTCACCATATTGAGTCTGAAAGATCATTAGAAGGAACACGATAAACTAATACTTTAAAAAGACCCTTAAACAAAAAATGTCTCTTGTAGATTGTAAAAATGCTATCCTTAAGGTTGGTTTTAGAATCATAGAATGGTTTGGGTTGGGAATGACCTTAAAGTCCATCTCGTTCCAACCTCCCTGCCATGGGCAGAGATGCCTTGCATTAGACCAGGTTCCTGCGAGCCCTGCACAACCTGGCCTTGAAAAGTTCTGGGGATGAGGCAACCACAGCTTCCCCAGGCAACCTGTGCCAGGGCCTCACCAACCTCACAGGGAAGAATTTCTTCCTAGGATCTAACCTAAACCTGCCCTCTGACAATTTAAAGCCATTCTCCCTTGTCCTGTCACTCCATGCCCTTGTAAAAAGTCCCTCTCCAGCTCTCTTCAGGTACTGGAAGGTGCCTAAGGTCTCACCAGTCTTCTCTTCCCCAGGCAGCTCTCTCAGTGTGTCTTCATAGGAAAGGCACTCCAGCCATCTGAGCATCTTCTGAACCTTCCTCTGGACTCTCCCCCACATGTCCACCGACTGCCCCCAGTGCTTTGGATGCAGCCTGGGATGCAGCTGGCTTTCCAGGCTGCGAGCACACATTCCTGGGTCACGTTGGTGTCATTGGCAAACGTGCCTCTCCTTGGTTGGGAGCACAAGGCTCAGCACAGCACGTCTGCTCTTTTACTCTTCTAGAGTAGCCAGAGAAACTATAAGCCATAAATGTATATTAAAATGTGTAACAGTTGTTACTAGATAGGGGGAAATTTTTCAGAAGCTTTCCTTTGTTACAGATTACATCAGATAAGAGTCACCTGTATCTCAATCCCATTTAGATAATGAATCACTCATTTGATAAATACAGCAATGCCAAAAGAAACAGCTAAATATACTTACTGTGCTGCAAAACCTGCAATCTGTATCACCCTGTTCATTCCCCTGGTGGTTCCAAAGAAAGAAAAAACCTGAAATATCCTACTCAAAAGCTGCCTCATGAAGCACAAGAGAGGCATGGTATAATTCTCCAAATTAGAGAGTGAATAAAGTTTAGCAAACAGTTTCACGTGCAGTTGTCAGTAATACCATCTAAATATGTAAGAAAAAACCACAACAGGCAGTACAGTTGGAGCCTGACAGTTTTTGTTACTCTCTATGCTATTTGTTTAAATTAACCAGGGTATTTTCACATAAACTAGAGTTTGAGCTGGGTCACTATATCCTAAAGCAACTGATACGAAAGGATTCTACTTGAAAGACCTACTTAATCTAGCAGTGTATTCCTGACAAATCCAACAAGAACAAGATGTTCTTCACAAACCCCTTGGAAGGCAGTGAGACCGTCAGTAACAGCTAAAATTAATGGAGCACATGTCCAAAAGTCCCCTGAAGGAAGGTAATAATAGAAAAAAAAAAAAAAAAAAAAAGAAACAGCAAGACCTCCAATCCTCCCCTCTGCTTTTCACTAAGGAGCATGAAAACAGAGACACAGGGTTGCAGCCTAAGGCATTCCTCAAGTCAACCGATAGTCAGGAACAGCTAAGAAATGGCTCAGTCTCAGTGAGCACCTAAACCTCCAGCTGTATTGTCTAGGAATTCTTCTCAGGGGCATTCCTCTCTCACAGATAGCTGTTATCCATACAAAACTGTTTTACTGATAAAACAACATTAATATTTTGATACTACGCAAATTCAGTAGGTAATTGAACAGAGCCTTGAAAATCAGATTATCAAATTATCAAAGGAATTTTTCTGTCAAATGGTTCATAAATTATGAGATGATGGACTCACACCTCTTTAAATGCTTTTTCTCAATTTCTGTGTTACTCATGTACAAGACTTTTGCACAGCATAATCAATGAAACCTGGCATTTGATTAAACTTGTTTCATTCTGAATCTATTAGAAGACCAATGAAGCTCAGGGAACTGTTTGGAAGCTCACAGGTTTCACCTGCTGCTAGGGAAAGACCAAAAAAGACCAGGTCCCATCAACAATCCCAGGAGGGAAGAAAGGAAAGGAGATACAGAGAGAAGTTGTATTTCTGCAGAATCATATGTACCAAGCCAAGAAAACTGCTGCACGAATCTAGCACCCAAAGCAACAACAAACACAAATTAATCCCCAAGCTGGGTTTTTACAAGGCTTTTACACATACAGATTCAGTTTCGTGACAAGAAATTCACACACTGATTTCATTTTCCAACTAGAAATAGATTGAGAATTGTGTATTATGCTGGAAGCAAATATGCTGGAGGGTTTGCTGTTGTCTCTGATGCTCCAGTCCTGGTTAGCAACGAAGAATTCAGAGGGACCATTTGGAATAAATACATTTCCCTGTAATCAAACTTTCCCTGAACTACATGATATGGTTAGCAGTGATGTTTTTCACACTTTACTTTTTGGAATAAATTCTCCTGTTCATTTGTATATAGAAGTACTGAGAAATACGCTAAAAATTTCTTTTAAAAATTTCAGCAGTCTCATGCTGCAGAAAGAAAGGCCAGATGAAGTTTCTAAGGATCCACCACTTTAATCCCATCTGTAAGTAGTGGCAAGCTAGGGTTGATATGGAAGTACCACATACATTAACCTGCAGGCTTGCAGAATGCTCTGAACATAATATCATTAGGAATGGGAGCTGGAAACACGCATGTGACAAAATATGCTTCCTGTGTATGCACTTCCTGGCTGTTCTGGGTGACAAGAATAGGAATGTTAAAATTAACTATATTATAATTACTGTAATTTGTACCGAAAGAAGCCAAAGACTATAATCACATGCTCATATAATAGTATTAAAGGGTTTACACACAAATATGTGTTCTAAAACTTAATAATTTTTTTTTTCTTTCAATATTTATGGAAAGATATATTACCCGGGCTACTAAATTCCCAGGCTAGAAAGTAAAAATTAATGTCTGTCCTTAATTTAGGATTCATATTTCAAAAACTATTTTCTAAATGCTTTTCTACATATAATTCTGCCAGAATACACATCAGTGTTGCAAATAATTTTCATTTCACCTGTGCCCTAATACACAGTTTTCATTAAAAAAAAAAAAAAAGGCTTTTAGACTGTTTATACATTCTTGGTGCTTGGTATTTGTACTACGGTTTTCATATTAAATCTGTGACTCCTATTATATTTTACCATTGTTTAAAACCAAAACTACAGTACATTAGTCTTGATAATTTGGCAAAAAAAACCAAACCAAATTTGCTACTTCATATCCAGATACCCAAAACCATCCTTTCAGTTCAGCCAAAACACATCAACAAGCTTATTTCTTCACTGGATCAAATTTTCAAAGCAATATACAAATCTTAAAATACTATTAGAGACTTTCTAAAATAATGAGACAGCATTTGTAGCAAGATATGTACAATCATGTTCAGTATTATATGCTACACCCTGCTCTCTCTAGTGCATGTAACCCCTGATTTTAAATTGCTTCTTGGTCTCAAGAGTTTCTAAACATCAATGTCAACAATCAGTGAATTGTGAATAGATTGGGACTTCAGTCACTGCAGGTTCAAGACTTTGGCATAAGTACAGCAGGTTTCAGTACAAAATAATTTTCAATATTGTCTTAGGAAAGTTCAGTTATTTATAACTATACTGCTCTATGCTATTTAAAACTGAACACTAGAACAACCCAAATGTCCAAAATTTTGCATTCAATGGGAGCATACTACCTAAAGCTTACATACTAACTAAATATACAGTTACTAATGCCAGTAAACTAGAAAATCCAATGGCAAAATCAGCAGTTTCAGGCCAACCAGCTCTGATGCAGTAAGCTTCTGACTTCTGCAGCCAAATTAGCTCCTAAGCTCCAGGAGCTCACTAGTTACATGGCAACGGGCTTGCCAGCCCTGCAAGCCAAGTAGCTCGATCACAGAAGACTAACATAAATTTTGCATTCAATAAAACTCTACAGCTGCGGAGTTATAAACCAGAACTGGAGCAGTCAGACAGCCAAGATCCCAGCCCAAACACTACCCCAAGTGCTCTGCACAAGTCTGCTGCCTTATTGCTCCACTCCTGGTTTAATTTCTGTTTGCATTCTTCACTGGAAGGGAGAATTCTGCATGTCTGATAAGACTTTAGAAAATAATTTAATGATTACATAGGTACACAGAAATTGCCTAATTATCCTTGAGATTATTGGAAGGGGGGGAAAGAATAAAAATCCCCAAACTCGCACCAGCCATGTCTTGAAAGTTAGTAAAATACTGCATTTCTCTGTCAGTGATCTCTTCCAGAATCCAAGGATGTTCTCCTAAAATTAAGGACATCACCTCAAATTCATCCCATCTCCATTATCTCCATTATGCCAGCAAATCATGTCGAAGATTTCTTCTGCTTATTACTTATCAAGAGCACCAGATATATGGACCACTTAAAAAGGAAACAGAGATCCCTCCCTGGCAATCACCCAAAAGAGGAGTACAGAGACAAAAGGAAAGGACAGTGAGATCAGTCAGTGGTGGCTCCATAAACAGCTCATTGACTCTTCATTAATCATTACATAGGTGAACTACACCTGAACAGTCAGTTGTAGTAGAAAAGTGTCTAAAATGAACTTAGAAACAATTACAAAACTGGTGTCTATTTTAATAGCAAATATACAGGTTATGTGTTGGGTGTTTGTGAGTATGGATGGATCAGGAAATAGGTACTGCCTTCACTGAGATGCAAATATTTGTCTTTCTTCACTGAGATGCAAAATACTTGAGATGAAAAACTGACAGACTACTTTTTGAGTTTTGAAAAATCTGAAATATTTCAAAATATTTAAAAATGTTTTTAAAATAAGCTTGCAACAAATGTTTTGATTTCATTATATTTTTGAAAACTTTCACTTACTACTTCTGAACAATCTGAGAAATATTTTCTGTTCTTTGAGCTTCATGCAATTCTTACAGGTTATGACCCATAATTATTTAAAAACTATAAACAGTCCCTTTGTGCCTTAGACCCTGAAAGACATAAATATATACTTATATACAGACCTCCATAAATCAAACATAGATATTACAGAAATGATTACTTTCTGTTAAATAAGCTAGAGGTCAATAGCTTTGGCACTCCTGCTGAACAGGACACACATATGTCTTTATCTCCATGAATGAATCTATAAATGCAAGCATGCCTTGTAGCTTCTCCTTGGCAGCTCTCCAGGGATTTTCTAATATTTTAAGTCAAGAATCACTATTAGCAACAAAAATGCCTCTATGGAAGGTGCTTTCTTTAACAACATGTAGAGATTTTTAATGCACTCAGAAACAGTTTTCAAGCTGACTGACGGGGAGCTGCATAAGCAGAGCCTAGAGTGAAAGTCCCACAACACCTGGATGCAAGTGAGACTCAAGGACTCCTACATGAAGGATGGACTCCACAAACCTTGGATTTGGGTAGCAGAAAGACAAACAGGAACTGTTTCTCTGCTCTGCTCTGGAAGAGGGTAGAGACAACAAAGTGTTAGGAGTGTGAGAAAGTGTTAGGAGATTGAGATTTCTCTTGCAGCAAGATGTGGATCAGGAAGGAAAGTTTTCTGCAGAAACCAACACTCTGGTACTATTCCAAAACTAGTAACTGGTAACAAAAGATGAAGACAGAGGGAAAAACAGGAGAATCTAACTATGGAAGTTCTCACTTCTCTATTGAGAATGAAGAGTCCATTTAATCTCTTCTCTGACTAATAGCAAACAAAAGTGCATTCATTAGAGATACTACTGCAACTGAAAGCCAAGTATGGTCTTAATTAAAACTCCAAAAGTAATAAAATGGTCATTAACAATCTAGCAGTGTAAGAAAGCTGGAGCTGGGCAAATGTCAGTCATGTAGACCCCCCCAAAAAATAGGCACTGTTAAATGCTTGGAAGTTATCTGCCACTGGCTCAGTCTCACCCTGCTGCAGCTTCTTCAGTCTTTCAAAACTTTCATGTGATACATTTTAGTTAGATACGCAGTTGTCAGCAGCCCCTTAATTACATTAGAAGAAACGTGCAGATATATAATATATATGACATCTTGTAAGACCAGAAGATATTAGATAAGTTTCTGCTTTTGAAAGAGACAACTTTTTTTTTAAAACCTTCCTAATAAATCAGTTTGCCAAGACATCCCTTTGGGAATTCAGTGGCAGCAACATGAAATGCAAGATCAGCAATTTATTAAAATACTGATATAGTAACTCAGAAGTGAGCAACTAATGAGCTGTAAAGTTCACTTTGAAAAGCAGGACACTCATATATTAAACATGTCCACAGTATTTTCGCTGTTCATTATAAATATTAGAGTGGGAAGGTGAATTGTGCAAAATAAAACTCAACTCTGATAGATTTTGATAAGATCCTTTTAAGGATCAAGTTTCTTGGGAATAATACATAGTCACCAAAGACACAACTTTGCCAAGTTTGGTATTAAAATGCATTTTAGCATCATGGTGAATCCTGATGAGCAGAAGCAGACAAGTTTCAATTTACCAAACAAACTGAACTGCTACTCACATTGCAAAACTAATCCAAAATTGCTATAAATTAAAGCTATTTTAAATAAAGGTAAAAACATGGAAAGCCATCAATCATTCACATATGCAACACTGTGAATGAAATGCCTTCAAAGAAAACAAATGCCAAATTTTTACTGAAGCACACAATATTTTGGGTTTCATCCATCACAACATGCTCTTCCCCTCTGATAAACAAGGACACAGTAGTTTGTAGAAATGCTGATGAGTAGATAGGTCTCTTCTGCCCACAAACCTGCCATTCCCTTGTGATGCTCTAAGTCTCAAAGCAGGAACGGACACAACACAACACCCTGCACTGTGTAAAACATCCTTGGTGCTGCAAGGGTTTCCAGACAGGTACTTACGTGCCAGTACCTATCGAAAAGCAGTAGCTGACATGATCAAATGCTTATCTTGCTTCTCCTAATCTTTAGCACGCTTGGTATTTAGCAAACATGAGTGTACTCGAACCTCTCTGATAATTTAGTGAAAGTTGTTGTGAAGTCATAGTTCAGTCAAGGCTGGAAAAAGATACTATTGGCAACCTCGTAAGACTTGGTATTTGCAGTGACCTACAAAACTCCTTCACAAGGGAACAGAAAGCTTAATAAAAAGATCATGTGTTTCCTACATGGAAATTAGACACTTATTCATTGGCATAACTAAACCAGTAATTCCATTAATGCACTAGCTGTGAATCTCAGTAAGTTTACCTAAGACACAGACATATGGCAACACAGAAGTGTCAATAAGGGACAAACTGGCACATTAAACCGGCGAATGTGTTGACCTTGCAAGCAAAACCACAAACAGAGACAAGATGATAAAAGAAAAAATGGTGCAAAAGAAAATTGCCTCTATAAGACACTTATAAAGTGAGCAGTGTAGAGAATTTAAAATACAGATGAAATCCACAGGAAAAATATTAATTGTGAACTGTTAATGACAACAAAAACAACTTCAGCTGGGAAGACTCCAACATGAATAAAACTATGTACCTGTGCTCTAGGCTGGGATCTTTTCCTGTTGTACACTCTTGGATGTTGGACTTTATTTTGACCTAATAATACTACTCATGTTGTCGTAGTTCTTCAAAACAAACAAATTAATAAGAATAAAAAAACAACCAATCCCTCCTGTAACACCAAAAAATTTGTACTGTCAGTCACAAATGCTTGACTCAAAAAGGTGAAATTAGTATGCTGCAGCACACGGGACATTTTAATAGTGGCTTTAAGAACATCAGATTCCTCCTGAATCCAATTACTAGCTACAAGAATGAAGACGATCTCCCTCTGATGCAACTGTTAAAGAATTCAGTTGTTCTTCAATTACTGTCAGAACCAATAACCAACTCTGAAGAAGACTATTCTAGCACATTCTCCTAAATGGGGAAAATCAGTCTGCACAGGGATTCAGGTGGCCCTTTTCCATGTCAACTGGATGACTGCCTGGCTCTTTATTTTCTAGAGTTAGATGCAACTAGGATTTTCCTGTTCACAGACTATAACAACCAAGAGGAAATGGCAATTTATTCAAATAAAAATATAATACTGATATTCACAAGTAATATTTTTAAAAGCTTTTGTGTACAGACAACACTTCAATTTCCCATTAAAAACTCAATTTTACCTCAAAAAATTCTGTCATTTAAAAAAGATGACTTAATTTTCTCTCTCTCCTTTTTCTTTTTTTATCTTAGATATTTGGTGCAGAGTAGTTTCCATGTCTGGTTTTCATATTGTTTTGGAATGGGAACAATCTTGAGCCTCAGACTCAAGGTCTGTTCCATGCTCATTTCATTTTTAGCTTAAAGCAAATGTTAACGAAGACCAAGAAAGCATGTGCACACTATTGCATGTCTCTCCTTCTTGAATATATTAATATTTTTTAATATACTGCCCATGAATATATGGCCCAAACTTTTTAACTCGTGCTCTCAAACCAGGGTCACTTCATTGCTCGAATGATTTATTTCTTCTAATATCCAAGGGAACATGTAGGAAGGAAGAAAAATGTTAATAATTAAAAGTTAGATGTGAAAACTAAAAACTGTAATTCCATAAATGCTCACTCCAATGAACTAAAGCTCCATCAGGCACAGCTCCTCATTCTGAATGCCCAGAGTCTCTGAAGTGCTCAGATCAATTCTTCATTTTGCAGAAACTTGAAAGCCACTATTACAAAAGGGTATCTGTGGAGTATTGCTCTTCTTTCAAATGAGAAGTTGTCAGGATGACAGGATCTGACTGCAAGTATCTTGCAATGAACAAAACAGCAACCTCCAGGGAATGATGCCAGTCAGCAGTAAAGGAAATTTATGGCCAGAAGCAACACACAGAGTCATGGTTTCATTGCAATATCCATCCTGTATTGAGCACCCTTGGATCTCTGAAGTGCTGAAGGGCTTGTCAGTCTTACTGGACACATATGTCTGAGAGGAGTCATAGAATCATAAAATCATTTGGGTTGGAAGAGACCTTTAAAGGCCACTGAGTCCAACCCCCTGCCATGAGGAGGGACATCTTCAACTCAATCAGGTTGCTCAGAGTTCCAGCCAACCTGCTCTTGAATATATCCAGGGATGGAGCATCCACTACTTCTCTAGGCAACCTGTGCCATTGTAAAAATTTTCTTTCTTACCTTCTATTCTGAATCTGCCTTCTGCAGTTTAAAACCATTACTCCTTGTCCTACTGCAACAGCCCTGATGTCAAATCTGTACCCACCTTTCTAATAATCCCCCTTCAAGAACTGAAAGGCTGCTATAAGGTCTACCCAGAGCCCAGCTCTCTCAGTCTCTCTCCAAAGGAAAGGTGCTCCAGCCATTTGATCAACTTAGTATCCCTCCTCTGGACCCACTCCAAGAGGTCCATGTCCCTCCTGTGCTGAGGATTCCAGAGTTGGACGTTTGGGTCTCACCAGAGCAGAGGTGGAGAATCACCTCATTAGACCTACAGGCCACTCTTCTGATGCAGCCCAGAACACGACTGGCTTTCTGGGCTGTGACTGCACATTGCTGGGTCATGCCCAGCCTCTCATCCACAGCACAGCCAAATACTTCTTGGCAGGGCTGCTCTGAATCCCTTCACTCCCCATCCTGTACTCATACCGGGAACTGCCCGCACCCGGGTGCACTTGGCCTTGTTGAAACTCGTAAGATTCCCATGCGCCAATTTCTCTAATTCATCTAGGTCCCTCTGGATGGCATCCCATCCCTCATGCTTGTGAGCTGCACTCAGCTTGGTGTCATCTGCAAACCTGCTGAGGGCGTGCTTGCTCCTGCTGTGTCAGCTAATGTTGATATTTAACAGCACTGGTCCCAGTACAGAACCCTGAGGGATACCACTTTTCACTGATGTCTGTGTAGACCTTAAGCCATTGACCACCACGTGCTGGATGTGACCATCCAAGCAACTCCTCATCTACCAAAACAGCTCACCCATCAAATCCATCTCCTTCCAATTTAGAGAAAAGCATGTTGTAGGGACCATGTGTCCTGGGGTGATCTATAATGTTATTGTATTCCATATCTATTTGTGTCCAAGAATTGTTAGTCTCCTTAAGACTCTGCAGCCAGGGACCTTGTGAATGTGAGGGGATGCTCTTGTGGTTATTTTTAAAATCGGCCCTCCCAGGCAGCTTCCAGTCCTTTGCCACATGGTATTTGTTTTACTGTTTGGTGTTTGCTCAGGCGAAGGTTTTTTCTCCCTCTTTGGGATCTCTTTTTGATTTTTTTCCCCCATCTCGGAGAGAGTGCAGTTAGTAGGTTTGAGTTGCCTTGGGGTGAGTTCTGCAGGTGTCTGCCAGTCAGTCACCACGAGCTCCAGCAAGCTGGTCCAAATCGATCAGCTGCCTACTCCAGGAGAGAAGACAACGGGAGTAGAGCCTCTCTCTTTCTGGCAGCTTTGGCTTCACAACCACAGCCACCCATGAAGACTGCATTTTGCAATTAGAAACTGTTTCAAAGTGAATTTGCAAACTCTGCTGGCAGCAAAACAGGGCAGAGAGTTCCTGGGGCCAGGCCACCCCATGCCAGCACCGACAGACTGGTCCTTTTCCCCCCACCCCACAGCCCCAAGTGCAGAGCACAGCAACAGCAGCAGAGCCTGTGGAAAGCAGGAGGAAGCAGCAGGCAGACCCAACACGAACCGGCAAGTCTTCGTCTGCTGCTAGAACTGCTCTGTAAAGCTCCCGCCCTCCCGGGAGGGATGTGACGGCATCTTGGCCCTTTGTCCTACAAACCCGAGGCTGTCCCTGCCTTGTGCCATCTCAAAAAAGGTTATTTCTGGCATTTTGGGTCTCTCTTTGTTCCAGTGGGGCTGTGAATTTTTCACAGCTTGGTATCTAGAAACTATTTACCTTTTTTCTCTTGCCTGTTGGCATTTTGTTTGTTAGTAATGTGCTATTTTTTCACTTATTTCTACTCATATCTCATTCCTTATTGGTGGGAAGGGATTGGCTGGAATGAAGGGAGAGGTTACTCATTTCAGAGTACCCATCCCTTTAAACTGTCTCAAACCAAGACACCATGTCAAAGGCCTTACAGATCAAGAGATGACACCCATAGCTCTTCCCATGTGCACCGATATAGCCACACCATCATAGAAGGTCACTAGACTGATCAGGTAGGAACTGTGTTGGTGAAATTGTGCTGGCTGTCTGAAATCACCTCCCTTTTTGAGTGAACATATTTCAAATCACTTTTTTTCAAGTCTCTACCCTTTTCTGTAAAAGAAGTTTTACCAAAACTTACCTCTGGGTACTTCAGTTTTAAGGTTTTATGCAATTCTCGAAAACGACTGTACCGCCTAAATACTGTCCATGTCTCATCCAAGACAGTTATCTAGGGCAGACAATATAAAAAGAAGAAACAGAAGTAAACCCACACAGTGTACAACACTAAAACCCATGCACTATACAAGGTTATAAGATTAAAATGGACAATTCTTAGTTGTCTTAAATCCAAAAACTTATTTATAAGTTTACTTAATTTTTCTTTCATTACAGTGACAGAACTGTATTTAATAAGAAGCACTGACTGCAAAGCAAAAAACACCTGAATGCATTTATTCCTTATTCCACAGTGGTTTGACAAGACTATAAACACATTAAAACATCCCCAGTCCCTTCTTGGTGCAGCTATTTTACTCTCCATGTTACAATCAGTGGGTGTTCCATTAATGAATAATAACATCCAGAATAAGTATAGCATAGCCTCTCGAAATACTCACATATAGATACTGACAATTAATAAATACACATTACTTGGACACACAGAGTTCATTTCTACATAGAATGGGATTCCAGTTTGTAGGGTAAAATATTTGGGGTGGACTTTTTCCTATTTTTACCTCAATTTTAAACTAAAGACAAAAGCAAACAATACCAGCCTTCTCTAAACTTTTCACAAACATTATAACATAGGTTCTTCTAGCATGTAACCACGATGAAAACTCATTATTTCTTAAAAAACTTGCCTTTCGTATCACCAATAAGCTTCACTGCTACTAGGAGTCACCTTGCTTGGTTCAAAAAAGGGTGGAAATGGCACTTGAGGACACGGTTTAATGGTGAACATGGTGCTGCTGGGATGACATTTGGACTTGACAATCTTAAATGTTTTTTCTGACCTTCACAATTCTGTCATTTTAGGACACCTGCACAATGGACTACATTCCCTTAACATACTGTTAACAGTGTCTCAAACTTTACAACTGAGGTGAACAGGTTTAACATTCATCAGCAGGTTTAACCAAAAAAAATTAGTAACTATTCAGGAATCTGCACGTTACACTGATCTCACTTAACCAATTAACCATCCTGTACTGAATAATTAAGGCAGAGGACAGTGTGATTTCAATGTTCAAGCAGACAATGGTCAAGTGTAATAGCTAATCATAAAACAAAGATGTTACTCATCGCTGCAGTTTTTTTGCTTTAATTCTATCATTTAATATTTTAGAGTTGTAAAAATTTGCTGTGATAACTTCATTTGCATATGATCCTTATTCAAAAGTGACATCTTTTTTCCCACGGGTTTTCACAGAAGAGGAGCAAACTAGCACAAGGCATCCTGGACTCCTCCAGACAAACAGCCTGGCGAAGAGTACACATATCATGTTAGCTGTGCATCAGCCAGCTATCTAGGTGACAGGGTGGCACCAAACTTACCAAAATCAAATTACCTGCAGCCAATTATTTTTAGCTTTCTTCTACAAAGTTTAATAACTTGTTAGAGATGGACAGGAAGGAAAACACCAAAGCCATGCATTTGTGCTGCTTCAGGTTTTTTGGTGGCTTGGTTTGACCTGACTTGGTCCCTGTCATCCTCTTTGTTTACTTTGCTTTCCTTACTTTCCAATTTCTTGTAATGAGACTAGCAGGTAATTGCAAAATTTATTGTTGTTATAGCTGGTACGATTGAAAAACAAATTTCAGTGCTAAACAAAGTCTTAACTGGCCCCCAAAGAACAGCAATAATGTTATTAGGACAGACAGAATCAAACTCCACCTGTATAAAGAGAATTATATTGCAGCTGGCATAGCAATAGCATTTCCGGAACACGACCTTTTACCCCTACAACTGATCAAACAAGTTTTGGTTGGGATTATTTTCTCCCATTTGTATGACAGACTATACGCTCTGTAGGAATGGGGCAGAGACATATGCAGGTGTTTTGAACAAGTAAAGGAATTTTGAAAAGCCCTTTGCTTTTTACATAATTAGCTAATACAGTTAAAAGTATTTTCTTAAGAACAAAAACCATATGGTTAAGTACATCTGCAAGACATTTTGGAATATTTTTATCTAGGCACTGCTGCAATCCTAGATTTGCCTCAGAATTGTGGGTTGTTTTGTGTTTCTCATTCAAAGGCACCATCTCCTATGTAAAACCTATAAATCTGAAAGGAGATACCACAGTCCTGTCTCCTTATCTTTTCTTCTCACGATGACTGATAGAAAATAACCTCGGAGACATTTTCAATCAATTCCACTGTAAAGCACGCCACAGAACTTGTCCTCTTTCTGCCCTATAGCAACAGAAGTAACACCATGGTTGGGGGAGAAAAAAGCAATATTCCATCTGATTCTGAAAGAAATTAGAAAAAAACAGGAGAGCCTGAATTTCTTTGTCTGGGCTGGTTAAACTGTCCAAGTAATGATGAGAACTCCTATTTCTTCAAATAGGCCTTGCTGAAACTGTTCCTCACACTATGAAAACAGCATCTGAAAAACTAGAAGTTTTCTAAAAATTTCTTATAACCTTTTTCTTTTCTTTTATTATTGGGGGTATTAATCTGATAAGGTTGACAGAATATTAAGACTTTTCCCTAATTTAGGCAGTTACGGGGTATGCATTATTTTCTTAAAGAACTATGTATCAATGAGAACTGCCTCTGCTTTACTCCTACACTGCAACAGTTCACCAAACTCAGAAATAAATTTAGACTAGAAATGTGGACTTATGAGCAGACCCAACACAGCATCTGGCTGAACAGAAATGCAACTGGATCTGAAGGAAAGCAGTGCTTTAGGGTGCATCTGCCTGGATCTTTTCTTATAGAGTACTTGTCAGACATCACTAAAAGGCTTTGAAACCTAAGAAAACCAGTTTTGAAAGAACATCAAACTGGATAAATAAAAGGAGGGAACTCAGAACAGTGAGGGAAAGCTGAATAAGAATGAGAAGGCTTATCTACAACTTGCACTATTACCAGAGGATCCCTGCAGGGTTGTGCTTGATTCCAGACTTTGTTTCCATCACCTGCTCTCAGGAGACCCTGCGTGTCTTTATGAGAGCTGGAGTTCCACCTTCCCTGCTGCCTTCCTGCTCCTTCTGACAACCACAGGTCCTGTCTGCAACAATGGGCACTGTCTGTAACAGATACCACTGGTTTTATTGATGCAAAAACTCTTCCCACACACTGTTTCTAGCACAGCCTTGTCTGAATATCTTGACACAACATAAAAGGAAGGGGAGAATACAAGAATAGTTCTCTGGCATACTAATGCAGCTCCAACATAAATATGTTTAGACTTAATTAAGCTATTACTGTTTCATCATGTCTTTAAAGACAACACATAAAACTGTCACTCAAGTGGAAGCTCTTTTGGAAATTAATCAATTCATACAGAATACTTAATAGCTGACTAGCACAAACAGCTCCATGACGTATTCCTGCTGCAAAAGAAGATGCTGTCTTAGCTCTAATAAATGATCAGTTTCGTCCTGTTTTGAATTCTCTCCAGTCAGTTCTTGTGGGACTCACTAAAAATCTTTAATTAGGATCTGTATTCAGTGGAAGAACTGGAATGGACAAAACATCCTGCTGGCCTGTTCCTATACATGTCTATATTGACAAGATGCTGAACCTGCACTAAAATAAAATATTGTTCTATAGTATGTTAGGGTTGAAAGACTTATGAATTGAGCATGAAGCTACTAAGGAAAGTGGAACGCATTCTCTCTCTTCTGGCATATAAACCAAATAATCTTTACTACTGCATGTCACAAGAAGAAATTTATATACTTGTTATATACAGAAATTTATTGTATTTGTTCCTCTATGTAACAATATGCAGAATTTAACTACAAACACAATGACTAGAAATATCTGTTGAAGAAAATACCTCTGAGATACCTAGGATTCACAGTTTTGGGGACTGTCTTAAAATTCAACTCAATCATCACTTGTCACTTTGTCAGGTTCCAAAGTGCTATGACATGCAGATAGGTCAGCTACCCATTTTCCTGAAAGCAAAAGGAACCTTGCAGATGAAAGCTTATTTAGGACTTTGCAAAGGAAATGAGATCAGCAACACCTCCGTCTTTTCCCACAAATGACATATATTTCAGACGACTTGAAAATAAACTTGAACTAAGTGAAGCAAGGTTGAAATCAGGAATTATTCTGACAGCTGACATGGTATTCTCACCTATGAGGAAGAGATTAAATGAATAGGTACATTTAATCTCCCCCCTCTGCCAAATTTTCCTGATTTTTAAGGCAAAAAAAAATACAAACCCACTATTCCATGTGTTCTAATTTTCTATAGAATAGCTTCTGAAGATTAATACAGATCAAAGTAGAGCTGGGAGCTATGCACAGAAAAGGTTTAAAATAGAGAAGTTTGTGGAAGGTCTGTGGATTGTAGCATGGAGCTAAATCCTGACTACAGCAGAAGCAATCCACTGTGACACAGAGACCTGGAGGGAAAGGAAAAAGCATTAGCAGTTGATTGATTCATGTGAGGGAATGACTGTAAGAAACATCCCCAAAACTGCCAAACTTGCACATACTCTTTTAATTGCTGGTTCATTCTAAGATCTTGTAGAGGCTTACATGGGTTTTACCAATGAAGGGAGAATACTTGGAAAAGAAATCCATCAACATATTCAAAACAGAAGCTACCTTTTTACATTAGCCATTTTCACTAACCATTACCTAGTCTAGTAAATCCCATCTGCTGAACATTGAGTAGAAGAGTACTTGGGGAAGTTTCACGTGCACTTATTCATCTCTCAGCATCTCCCTGGCTTGGGGCTTTCACGAGCCCCAAGAAAATCAAAGTTCTACAGGCAAAAGGAGGTATTCCACCCACAAATGGCATGGTGTGTTTCAAAATGAAAATTTAATTAGCACAAACAAAGCTAAGACTGTCCATCTCAATGAAAACCTTTTCAAAAGAGAGCACAGTTCAAAAATGGTCCTTCACACTGCGAGGAAGGTCATTCTTCCACCTCACAGCAGCTAATGAAGCATCTGGCAGCATATTCAGTAAAGTCGTCTGCCAGTTCTGTCTCCGATGCCGTGTACCTCAGATATGCTACGCATGCCTACACACACTGAGAACACATTTCCAATTAGACTTTAAATCTTGCTTTGAAAAAACACTGGCTGCGTACTACATAAATTAATATGCTTCCCCCTCCCCCAGCATTTCTGTGCAGAAAATCAACTGAGAGTTTGGAGAAGCAACACCTTGGAAATGCAGAGTGGGAAGAATCAGAACAACAAAGAGAGCCTGAAAGGAATCAAGCCTTTGTTGTGCCTATGTGCAAGATACTTTAACAATGCTTTCACGCTTTCATTATTTCAGGTAAATATTTCAAGTCTAAGCCTTTTCTATATGGAACACTTGCATCTCAATAAATGGTCTTCCTATAGCCAATATGCATTTAATCCTCGTCTCTGGGACTCTTCAAATTGAACTGACATTGGCTCTGGAACTGCTCACCCCAAGAGTTTAGCCACTAGCCTCCTCTGTACAATCAACCTACTTGGAAAATGCTTGTCTTTGTAGTGTCCTATACTGTGCATTCTTCTCACCTCTTTTATTTAACAGTATTGAGGCCACTTATGTAAGAGAAAGAGAACCAAAAATTGCATTTAGTGGAACAAAAGCATTAAAGAAAACCAAATGATAAGCGCTTACCTTTACTTCAAACTCATAGTGTTCATCCTTTCCCTGCCCACACAGGACATACCGTGGAATACTAATTTTAACTGGGTCCTTTAGGTCGTCTGGATTTGCTCCCAGTGAACGACAGACCATCCGCTTTCATGTACATACCAAATAGGGAGAAGAAAGGAAAACCAAAATCACTACATAAGGAAGAAAAGAAAAGAACTTCACTGAAATTGAAAAGTGTTCTTGGCCAGAGGAGCAGGAAAAGAGGAGGCAGAAATTACTTCTAAAATGAAGGAGTTCTTTGAAAACAAAGTGGATCTGGTTTTATAAGCAAGCCCTAGTATTTTTTATGCACACAAAAATTAAGGTGACGTGTATTAAAAAGTACTCCTTTATTTGAAAAGGCATTTTCAGCTTAGATATCAAAAACAAGGGAAAGCAGAAGACTTTTTATTATCTCTCTTAAAAACAAAAATCAATGCATTAATCGAGTTTCACAGTTAACTCCAATTTTTGTACCTCTCTCTTTTACAACAAACGTTTACAGTATCATGCAAAGCTGCAGGGGTCTAGGCAATTCAGAAGGCTCTTAAACTTCAAAAATTCAAACCCATCTTAATTAAATCATAATTAAATAAGCAATCCACTATCAGAACACTTTCCTACTATTTTTTTAAATCATACCTGAATCCCAGAAAACTCAACTATGATAAATTTGCACAGTCTGGACAAAACAATCTAAAACAATCTAAAAATTTATTTGCAATGAGGGCTCATTCCTCTGACAGCCAGATGATAGAATGTGTAATGCTGAAATTATGTCAAAAATAAAACATTTTTGCAACTGAAAAGATTAATGCTTTGCAGTCACTAAGCCCAAAAGTAGCATAAGCATTTAGAGTGAAAAAGCACAGAAACTGCCTTTAAGGAAGTCCTCTACTTGCTGCATTGAACGTATTTGGTCTGAAAACCTTAATGTACTGGCACTTAAAAAAATAACAGCAGCATGACAAATATAAGTCAACAACCAAAAAGACAGAAAAACTATCACTTTAAAGTTATGACTGTGTTATATATTTGTATTTAGCACTGCTATCCATCACTTGAGCTGTAACTGTATTCTCAACATTCATCTTGTTTGTAGCAACTCCTGGTGACTTCCAGTACACATAAGACTGTGTAGGAGTTGGAGAAGAATTTGAAACACATTCATAAACACTTCTGCCTGTTACAGAGAGCCTTTTGACATCGTCATGGCTCTCAAGAAGAGGAGGCTGTTACTTCATTGCCAGTCAATTATAAAAGACAATGTAATTTCCATTAACATTAATAAGAGTGAAAAAGAAAATGCAAAGAAAGTGAATTTTTGTTCCACTGACTTTATCTAGAGTATATTTACCACAAACTTCTTCTTTTTTTTTATTTTAAGAAACCATAAAAAAAGTTTATGTTTGAATGGAAAAATGTTTTTAGCAATCTTCGTTTTCAGAACAAAGGTCTCCTGTCCATTTTGTCTTCTGTAATTACTGCCCACATTACTGGCTTTTCAGCTAAAACTCATTTCTGGAGCACTGAAACATAAGCTGCTCTTTCCTTGGGGGAAAAGAGAAGTTCATTGCCCTGAAAAGAACATCATCTGTTTTAAAACAGCAATAAAACCATAAAGCCGCTCTTAAAGCCACCTCAGTCAACATGTAATTTATTGGCAGTCATTTTCAGAGAACTATGACAAACAGCTAATAGAGAGGGAAACAATCTCAAACACAAAATGTTGTGGAAAATGTGCCCTAATACATTAAATAATCCTTTGGTATTTATAAAAACAATCTTTATGTTTACTTTACACAGTAAAAATAGTAGAATTATTAGAATAAAAAATACTGCTATGAGGTTCTTTTTCATTAAAGTGCAGAGTATTCATTGACTTAGATTTTTAAAAAAGCACAGAAGAGGAAAAGCATTATTAGGAAACACAAGATGCACACACATTTAACTCTGGAGTATAATCAGAAAAGAAATGGGTTGCAGAGACTGATTTCCTTTAACAGCCTTGATCAAGACAGTCCTCTCAGATAGTGCCACTCAGTGCTGACTTTGGGCAAGGCCCAGAAGAAATGCCATAGTCATGCCAATGAGGGAGCCACTCCTGAGCAGGACTGACATGAGGATACTACTCTGTCTACTCATTTGCATACACAGTCTTTGTTAAAAAAATCCCACCATAACTCAAAATAACGTGACACATTTTGCTCATTTTTGGACTTTCCTTCGACATGTAATGATAAAAACCCCCATAATTCTCTATCTAAACAAGTGTTCATCCTTCGAGACATAACTTTCCTACCCAATGCAAGCTATTCCTTTTAAATCCCATGTGAGTTACATTATCATGTCCTAACATATGGTAAAAACAAATGGGAAATGTTCTTATACTAGCAGAGAGACTGAAGTCTAACTCTGTCTAGTACATTTCACCTCTGCTTGGCAATATGCTTACAGAATTTAGAATTTCAGATTAGATACCACTGTTTTTTCTGCCAAGAACCATCTTCCTCAAACAAGGCAGATGGCATATTCAAGCAACAGGATTCAAAAGATACTCAGTCCCCCTTACAAGGGAAGAAACAAAAGATGGGAGACAACAGCTTATTTATTATTCGAACATCTGACGGGGGCAGCAGGTAACATACCCCTTGTCCTAAGCTAGTGGAAAGCCTCGACTAATGGAAATCTTCTCATAATGTCCAATAGCACCATTTTTTCTTGGGATGTAGTAATAAAAAGACTGTAAGAGATGCAATCTCACAGCATCAACAACCCATCAGTAAGCAAGCAGAGAATGATGAAAGTAAGGCCAAGCACATTATATGGACAGAACTCTAGAGTTAAACTCACTCCATCTGTCAGGCAGTGTTCCCAGTTGTCAACTACCTAGTTAGAGCATGAGAAACGTGCAGACAGATGACAGACCCCAAAACATCTGTCTTGCCACAGTAGCACGACCAAAGGTTGAAATGCTATTTAAAGTACAACTCCTTTTGCACTTGTGACAAATTTTGATATGAAAGTGCAATAAATCTCTGAAGAAGAGAACTGTGTCAATGCTAATGTTCCCAAAATCGCACGTGTAAAAGCTGTAAACATTTGCAGTATTAAGAGCACACCGTGAAAATAAGATTAAAAAATTCTGCAGATGTTTTGAAATATTGAGATCAAGGGCATGAAGTAAATGAGGAGTATGAAAAACAAGGATAATCAAAAAGATTAAGGAAAAGACAGTGGAGGAGGAATAGCGAAGACATTAAAGAAGATAGATAGTATATGGAAGGAGGTAGAAAACACAGGCAAAATGGAAATCATAAGACAGGGCTGTAATTATAGTTTTCATCCACCTACCAAATAACATAGAAGCAATTAATTTCCTCACTTTACCAAGGAGTTGTACATACAGCATATCAGAGATGTACAAAACGCAAGAACTCAAGTAATAATTATTATTGCTTAGGTGTGTGTACAAAGTCTGTGGTATTTCCTTAGAGCTCAAAGGTCCCTTTTCTCTATTGATTAAAAAAAAGGGGGGGGGGGGGGGGGGGGGGGGGGGGGGGGGGGGGGGCAGGTTTTATCAACATTTATTAGCCTTTTATTTTGAATGTATCTAAACTTATTTGGATTTCAATACCTAGTCAAATGCATAATTAGCCAAATGGCTTCTTCACTTGAACTGAATGTTAATTTCCAGACTTCCGAAGGGATATGCAAACTGGATTGAAGAATTGATGGGATGACTGTCAGCTGAGTATTTATTTCTTCTTCACAGTATTTAGAAAAACCAATCCTTGAATCAGGTCCGAACTTGCTACATTTAGAAAACACAAGCTCAATTTTTGTGCAATTCTCTTTGTCTGGCAAAACTGCACAACGGATATCATTCAAACTGTACAACCACAGGCTGTCAACTTGTGACTGCTGCCATGAAGCATCCAAAATGTTAGGCGCAGAAAAAAAGACATTATTTTCTTTTAAGAGACCTATATGAGTAGTTGTAAGAACAAGACTCCTATACACAGTCTGCTTAGCACAGCAGTCTACTTCCACTGATGTATACAGCAGTACACGAATGTCACCTAATGAAGGTTTAATACTTCCCATATTTTCATAGAGGAAGTAAACCAGATCAGCTAACTCAGTTTGAAATTTACAGGACAATCGTACTCCATTTGAAAAAACAAATTCATTTATATCTGAAGTCCAGTCCAGTGAAATCTGCATCAAATCATCTTTCAGGAGCTGATGATTTAAATAAACATCATCATCTACTGTAACAACCAAACTTCTCATTAGGTCACTGCAAATCCTTTGAGTGAAGTGTTTGTTATAGGTAAATATTGTGAGTAAACCATCTTCAGCAGAACACAGAAGTCGAATATTCTGTCCAGCAAAGCCAACTTGAATCTCCTTTATGGTGCTGATAGGAACCTCACGAAACACTGCCAAGGAACTCCGGCAGGTACGTTGTTCAGCTGACAAAACAACAGCATACAGAATGGAACTGAACAAAAGCAAGCAAGCAGGTTCTGGGTCCGGTTTTCTGCAGCTGCCAACAGCAAGCCAATAGATACCCTTCAACTCCTCCATCCTAACAGAAATTTGAGGTAAAGCACAGATGAAAAATTCCAGTACTTTTTCCAGAGAACAGACCTGAAGTTCCAAAAAGACATCAGGAAAATGCACAAAGTTCTGTCTTAACACTAAACTGTTTTCTAGCTCTTTGTTTTTCCAACGGCATGCTAATTCTTCAGGGGGCTTTCTCACAAAGGCATCAGAGATCTCCGTGCTCATGCACATTGTGACAGCCTCTTGCATGGGGGATTCAGGCTGAACGACATTTTCAGTATGAGCTTCGGCACCATCACTAGCGTGGGGTATGTCTTGATTCATGCCTGACTTGAGGAACACAGGTACTTGCAAGTTTCTTACAAATGGCAGATTTTTTATTAATGATATTGCTTGGGCACGTCGCTCACTTCTGTCACACAAACTTCCCAATTCCTTAATTTGTTTAGAAACTACTGCACTGCTAAGCAGCTGACTGGTATCTTTGTAAAAGCCGGAAAGCTTACTGAAAAGATATCCCAAACTGGAATCGTGGTCCGGTTTTGCAACAAAACAAGAAGCTATTGACTTAAAAGAAACCAAATCAGAAGCAATGTGTGTTGTAAGCTGAGAATTACTAGACTGGTCTTCAACTATCGGTTGCACGGTCTTTAACGGGCTGTTTTCTTTATAAGTTTTTGTTTCAGAATGCACATTAGACTGAGAAAAGAGAAGGCATGATACGCTACAGCCAGTTTGCTCATTAGCACCCATTAAGGATCCTGCAGGAGATATCTGTTTAAAGTGGGAACAATCGGATTCAGTTCTTGAGCTGTCACAATTTGGAGAAGTAATTATTTTATCATCAAAATGACTGAAATTTTCAACCTTGTGGAGTGAATAAGCCACATTATTAAAGTCAGAACCATGTAAAGAAGTAGATAAAACATTCTGATAGGGAACATTCTTGCTCTTTAAAGTATTAGTAGTTTTAGAGTGAATTAAACTACTTTTAATGTCACAATGACAAGCAAAGCTCTCCTGCTCTGAGTTACTCCTTTCATTCTGAAACGCCTTCTCTGATGTACAAGGGGAGGAGAGTCTTCCAGAACCAGAAAATAAATCCAACATCTCCGTAAATGCCTTCTGTTTCTTATGGTCTCTTACTCCTGCATTTTCTCCACACAACTCAGAAGCACAATTGTCATCTTTAGACAGAAATGGAAAGCCATAGTGAGGCTGCCACTGTTGACTTTTCTGTTAAAAATTCCAAAAGAAGAAAATAAAAATGTCTTTGTAAAATCTTCTGACCTGAACATTTCTTAAACTGAAGATTGATTTTGATTAGACTTATACAATCATTCAAAATCAGTACAATCTCTGAAATGAGAGAGAGAAAACCCAGCAAAAGTGACTGAGATCTGATTAAGGAATAGTTGATCTTTTCAACCCACCTTGGCTTTTTCTTTGTACAGTATCCATTTCACTTGGTTTGTATTTGCTTTACTCATAAACCCCAGGAAAGCCAACAGGCAATGCAGAAACCTATAAGCGCTTAATTTTTTGCCCTACACATGCACAAAAAAGTAATCCCATACGTGGACAATGTCAGAGGTGAGCAGAGAAAATCTCAGGCATATTTGCTTAGTTAGAGTGTAACTGTTCCCAGAGACTGGTAGAAAAACAACTTCTAAGAAGAATGTAAACATCTGCTATTCTTAGTCTTCCAGTAGCTTTGGGAGGTGTTACTTCTCTTAACCAATAGCATGATACTTGAGTCCGTGTATTATAAGAGATGCAGGATTTTGAATAAAGTCAGTTGAAGCTGAAACTGAGTATCAGACTCTTGTATGCTGCGTTTCTCTTCTGTCCCAGGGGAGCACAGCGACACCCATACTAGCCAAGAGAGTGCAAAAAGTCCAACGCAGCTTAGAAACAGTGCAAAAGTAAAAAAAAAGTACAAATTCGAGGTGTTGCAGCCCTCCTATTGTTACAGTCTAAATCCATGAAGGTATTTAGGATTTACTCACCAAGACAATAACTGTGTTTCAAGCAGCAGTTAGACAACTAAATATGGGGGGAGGGGTCTAAGCCTCAGTTTAAAAATACATAAACACATATATGAATACAGGATACACGCAACTTTGCCTGGTTCTTCTTGCTAACTTATAGACACCCTTACAGCAGTTCATTCTGAGTAAAAAATGTTATGTGTATTCTGAATGCAGACAATCATTAAATGCTCAATAAATGCTCTTCTCCTCTAAAAATAATGAAAGGGATACTGTTCCAAATTAAGAATCATGGCAAAACAATGAAGAAAGATCCACCCTAACACCACACCTTTCAAACAAGGAAAAGCTAGGTCCAATCTGAAACAAAATCACTTTGATTCCATATGGTAAGATGCACTGCCATCTCTTTTACCTATTAATCCTGCTGTGAATTCAAAATTCTAATTATGCAGCTAAATATTATAAAATTTAATTACAGGGCATGCCATAATTTAAGACAACCATTTCATTCTGACAAAATATGACCTACCTCATATTTCAACTTGCGTTGAATTGTGCTGTTATTACACCTCTTGTTATCCTAAGCACAAAAAAGGTACAGGAGGTTATTAAAAAGTTCTTGTATAAGTTAATTTAAAAGTATTCCAACAAAGAGACATTCTTTATAATAGACAACAATCAACATTTATTAAATCACTGGCTTAGAAGTCAATCAATCCACTCTTTCGATCACTTAGATCACCAGTTTTTGAATAGGCATTTGTTTGCAAGTATGAAATTCCATCCAGAAGAACGTTAATTTTCATCAATGAAATTTTTCTGACATAAAATGAAGATTTTATTTTATCTGCTAACTTCTTATTGCCATTTACACACTCTTTCCTGCCAAAAAACCCCCGAGAATACGACATAAAAATGCCACTGGAAATAAAAAGATGATTAAAATTTAAAAACTGATATCATACCTCATTTACAGTTTATATTTTTTGGTAAATTAAAAGTAAGTAAACACAGGAAAACGTGAAAATTACTGAACAACAAAACTAAATTAGTGGTTAGACACAGTCCATTGAAGGTCAGGATGTCCCACCCACTTCTGCTCACCTTGAAATTTTCTGTAGACCAGGATGCACTAACTTCATTATCCTCAGCTTTATGATGAATATTCTGGAGCCTTCTCTGCACTTCTTGTTCAATAAAGGCATTTATCCTTTAAGATACAGAAAAGTATGTGTGTGTGTATGGAAAAATAGTGTATTTTTACATAAAAATCAAGACAGACTAAAAGGCTCTTTGAAATGCTTTTAACCCTTAGTACTGCACAGCTCTTAACTGGCAGGCTTAACGTTAGACCAGTTTTATCCCTCCTTAAGGAAGGAATACTGACTTTTGAGCAAATGTTCATCTAACAGGCAAAGGTTAAATATTTGTTATTAATTAAACAAATTACTAGACCACAGGTTCAGCCACTGCTATGAGTGCAGCTCTACACACAAGAGGCAGTAAGGATACAAATAATGAAGAAGAAGGAACGCTGGGGTTACATCTTCAGTAATTTAACAATCTGCCTTCATTTCTGCTGCCTTATCAGCAACTTGGGTTAGCAAAGGTTTGGTCTTCAAACAGAAGGAATGTTCCAAGAACTGATACTAATGAACAAGTATAACAAGGGCAGAGATTAAAGATTTTAGTGATGCCAGGCAGCTGTCCTATTAAAAAAGGTTTAAGACAATTTAATTTACTTTGTTGCCTTAAGTGTATATGAAGTAAAACCATATAGACAAGCAACTGTAAACTCAAAAACTATTTCAATACCTTTCAGCCTCCAGTTTCCCAACCCTGTATTCTAAAACAAACTGCACAGGAACAACAGGTAAGGCTATTAGTTTTTTACAGTAGAATACAACACATTGTTTTTATTACCAGATCAGTCTTTCAGTACAATCACAGTATTTAAATCAAATTCAACCCTGGCAGAATGGTCTTTCAAAACATTTCTTTTCTAAAGCTATTGTTTGCATTCCATTTCAGAAATGCGGGTTACCTACCTATCATCAATCAGTGGGGCAGCAGGTGGCTCTGGCTTTGTAGGGGAAGTGCTATGGGAGAGTCTCTCATCTAATATTCCATGGTTTCCTTTCTGAGCTCCATCACCCTCATATATTTTTTGCTTCAGCTGCTGAATTTGCTGGTCCAGGCTATAAAGATATCGTAACATGTAATTTGCTTTGGTTTAGAGTTGATTCGCATGGTCGTGATGGGAAGTAATGTGTCTACACTGGTATACACGTACGTAAGCTTGTAGATACTAATATTTATGAAGGTTTAAAAATCGTAATTGTTCTTTAAGCAT
The DNA here is from genome assembly GCA_013390045.1 of Picathartes gymnocephalus. Classification (NCBI taxonomy): domain Eukaryota; kingdom Metazoa; phylum Chordata; class Aves; order Passeriformes; family Picathartidae; genus Picathartes; species Picathartes gymnocephalus. The sequence goes on from WEKY01026495.1 coordinate 34,573, forward strand.
ATTTAGAGAGAAAAATAGAGACAGCTCAAAACCACATTCCAAGAATAGTATTGTCGAATAAAACAACTTCAATACTTCCATCGCAAGAGGTATCTAAATGTGCACATTAAATATTAACTCCTAACCTAACCTATCTATTAGAATCACTTGAATAAATTCTCATTTTTACAGAACTCTATCAATGACCTCAGGTATTATGTTCCAGTGTGAAGTAAATGAAGAAACTAAGGGGAAAAAAATGAAAAACTCAAAATACAGCACTAATACAAAAAAACCTCAAAGAAAACCTAAAACATTGATGTGGCAAAACTTCTCTAGAAGAAAATCTTTAAATCGTGTACTACACATGTACATTTTACAGTTGTTCCATCTGTATACATGTTTTTGAAAATTCACTTACAAAATATAACATGTAGTACTTATTGTATATATGCACCTAAGAAATGATCTTTTGAAACCTCCTTGCTTTCTTTAACAAATAAATTTAATTCCACCTAGATTTATGCACAGAATACAAGATGTACAATTGGGTACTGTGCTTCTGACTAAAAATGTCCGAGGCATTTTGTATGAAATAAGAAGCACTTATTGCAATATTCATCATATTTCAACAAAGAAATCTGCAGAACACCCTTTCCACTTGTAATATAGCTGAGATTAGATTAGTAACAGTAATAATCTTCTCCATTTTCATTACAAGTTTTGTCTCTAAAAGTCATTGTTTTTCTAGAGGTTACTTAGAAATCAAGTAATAAAAGATAATAAGTTCTTGCAAAAACAGGAGAAACTATGCAAAGCTGGGATTCTACCACTTCTGCTATAATTGTATATATCTAAACTGAAGTGCAATTCTATATTCCATCCTGGGGGTTAAATGACAAAATTAGAGAGATGATGAATGCTGAGGCTTAGGCTGAATTGTTACTTCAGTTTTAGAGTGCTTTTTGCAGCACTGCCAGAAGCCATCTATTTCTTTTGATTAGCAGCAAAACAATCCTGTGTCCTGAGGGTAGGTGGTAGAAAGATGGCTGATGTATACAGGAAAGTGCTTGCATCCACGGAAAATCAATTTAACTACAAAAATCAGATTCACATTAAAGCAACAAAGCTTAGCTCTTGGTTTGTAAACATCCAACTATGAGAAGATATCACTTTTATAGCTACAAACTTTGTCAGCCTTGTGATGCATCCACCAGTAAGGACACTGAACTGTGCCTTGCCATTTGCCTCAAAGATGGCTCTAAAGTTGCTTTATGTTCATTCTAGTGCCCCAAACCTCCGCCAGTAAAGCCAAAATGTGTGTAATTATCTCAGTCTAAGTTAACTTCAAATTACCATTTTGGGGGTCATCCCTGTTGCCATGGGGTGATTCATAATAATATTGAATCCCATAATTATCTGTGGCCAAAAACCTTTACTGTATCTTTAGGATCCTGAAGCCACTGACCTTGAGTGTCTGGTGGGATCAGGGGGTGCAGGCATTTTAAAAAGCTCCCTGCCCAGGTTTTTTCACGCCTTTTCACAGCATTTGAAATTTGTGTCGCTGGCTGCTTCATCTTTGCTTAGGCAAAGCCTTTCCTTTGATTTTTAGTTTGGTTTTTTTTTTATTTGGAACAGAGAAACTGCAGTAGCAATGTCTGAGCCACCTTGAGGACGAATTCTGCAGCCGCTTGTCCAAACACCGGGGGCACCCCGCCTGCAGAAGTGGAGCAGAGCTGCCCGGCTCCAGCCCAAGCCGCTGCTAACCACGCCAAGCCTAGGAGAGGACACTCTGAGTGGCTTCAGTCCTGCTGCCATGCCCACTGTGCTGTGCCTTGCCATGGAGGGAAGCTCTTCAGCTGCTGCTGGAACTGCTCCGTGAGGCTCCTGCCTTCCCGAGATGGATCTGACACCATCGTGTCACTCCGCCTCGCAAAGCCCGAAGCCGTCCCACCAGGCCCATACTGGCTTTTCTGGCATTTCAGGTCTCTCTTTGTTTCACTGGGGTGGTGAGGTCTAGCAGTTCGATATCTAGCCGTTATGTACTTTTTTTCCCCCCTGCCTATTGGCATTCTTTTTCTTAATAAACCGTTGCTTTTTCACTTTCATCTATTAGTATTAATTTCTTCTTGGTGGAAAGGGATTGTTGGAACCCTTAAAGGAGATAATTTAAAGGAGAATGCTCTGGAATGAGTTATCTCAAACCAAGACACCTGTAGGTGAAAGAATTTTGAGCTTCCATATGATTCAAACAAATAAAAACATTGCATCTAGTTATGATGGACTTACACTTGTACAGCACTTCAAATGAATAATGCATTTAAACATTTTCAGAGAGTTAACACTGATCTGAACCAGAGCACATCATTACAAAATGGGATCTAGATAAACAACAAGTAACATATATAATTCATATGCTTACTATGGCATCATATATTGTGAAATGTAAACTCAAACACAAGAGCAATAAGTAGCCTGAAATGTTTAACATACTCTCATGTATCTTTAGATCTTTCTCCTGTCTCAACATTCACAAAAACATTCTGAATTAGATTATTCAGGCCCATGGCCTATATACTGAAAGACTTCAAAATTTTATTTAGCCTGTGCAAGAGGACTTTGAAGTAAACAAAAAACAAACAAACCCCACAAACAAACAAAAAAGGAGAGCAAGAGAGAAAAAAAAGAGATATCTCTTTTTATTTCCTTGGTATGTCCTCCAAACCTCAGTTTTCTGGCTGAAAACATATATTTCATTTATCACACAACACTATTTTTGTGGAACCTCCAGTTGTTCACAGCTCACTTCAGTCAAGTGAGATGCTTAGTGTAGAAAATGAGATTTTATGTTCACAACAATTATGGAAAATAATGGCAATACACACAAAATGATGAAACAGTATTGAAAATGCTTAACGAAAAGCCAAACAATGTAACTATAAATGTTGAAAAAGTGACCTCTACACAGTGTATATAAAGCAACTCTTCTGATAATGGTTTAAAAGGAACAGAATACAGAAGAGCTCCTGAATTTGGCTACAGGCAAGTTTCTTCTTTTAGGTGGTTTTTCCACATCTGTTTGGAGGGCTTATGAAGAAATAGTCAGATAAATTAGTGAAATATTTAAAAAATAGATAACGAATGCTACCTCAAGAAAAAAAACACCTCATTTTTTCACTGATATTCACAGGTTTTAAAGCTCCAGTATAAGTAAATCAGGTAACACATTTAAAAATGGCAATTCTGCACATTTTCCATACTGCAGGGATTGAACACATTAATCTTAGTGAATTTTTGCTCACGACAAAAAAAACCCAAAAGATTTCTTCCTCTTCTTCCACAGAGAAAGATCCTTCCTTACCTGACTTTTCTCTGAGCCTCTCATACTTGACCTAAATGTTATGCTACAAGGTATCTTTAGTATAAGCGACAACACTGCTTCTGTGCCTAAAAGGGACTGTCACCACACTGGGCAGTATTAAAGCCTCCGTATATTTTCCAATAAGCTTAAAAAGCAACACGAAGTTTTACATGGATATTGGCTAGCTTATATGTATTTAGCCCTGAAACCAGGACTATTAAAAAAGTAAACATTTACCCCTATTTACTTTTAATACCACAAGTGTTCAGTACATCACCAGTTGAGAGAGACAGTTGGCAGGTTTACTGTAACAGTCTCCAAATCTTGAACAAACATCTAATTTGCTACTAATAAAGAAAAATAATGTTATACAGAAATAATTTAAGAGAAAAAAAGGTGTTAGATGATACATTTGCTCTAAGGTCAGAACTAAGGATGTCTGAGCTTTCTACACAGGGACACTGAACAAGTTGCACTCTCAACATCCAAAGTATAAAATTATTCCCCTTTTGTGGACACGC
>WEKY01026495.1:43231-59831 GCA_013390045.1 Picathartes gymnocephalus
CACAGAAGCCGGGTTTACACAGACTCGCCCCAGAAATCAGGCTGGGGGGTGGAGGAGGTTTGGGGTGTAACCTGTGCTTAGGGGCAGTGAACACCCATCCTCCCTTTACACAAACTGGCCCAGCTGTGTAATCCCCAACCCCACAGGCCCNGCTATACCTCAAAATTTCACCCTTTGGCTACAATCTGCTATCTGAAATTCAGAATTTTTAGCTATCACTTCTTACCTAGGGCTTGGCTGACAAAACGCCATCATTATTTCAGTCCAAAATAATATAGACCCTGGGGAATACAGCTCTGGCTTGTGGAAATGCAGGTTTCCTTTGGGCAATGCAGGTTTCCTTTGGGCACTATCAGATGTAGACCATCTCTGCTTAGACAGTTGGCAAAGAACAATTTGACTGTATTCCCATGCTTGGTTAAGCCATAATGAAGGAAAATGTTAGATCAGCTAACATAACATGCAAAACCCAGAGCAAAACCTTTTGGTGTTTTGACTGTCCTATAAAACACAGTTTGGCAGATATATTTTATATAAGCATAAAAATGGTAAGTACCTTTTGATTGAGATCTAATACAAAGAAAATGAACCACCACAGCAATCAATCTGGCATAAAAAAAGATCAGTGATTAAAAATTCTGTGAGTTTCTCTTTGAGGAATTGTCCCTAATGGCATTATGACATTCAGTTTTACCTTAAACTCAAATGAAGCTGGAGGTGCCTAAAAAGTTGTTCAGGAAAAAGGAATGTACTGTGCAAAACCGGTTCTTTCTTCAGTGAAAATAGTTCTTTCCCAAAGCAAAATATGATCATCGTTACCAAGCCAGTCAACAGCCTCCAAACACAACAAGGTGTTTTAAAAATGCATTTTAGACCACTAAATATTTCTATGAAGACAAGAGTTACTGCTGCCTGGAGATGCCTAAGATGGTCTGAGCTCCCATGAAGGCTCTCCAGCAATGAGGTTATTCACAGTGTCTCCATTCTCTAAGGTGCTCACGCTGCAGACTTTCTTCTGCAGGGGTAAGAATGATTCCAGTCTTCCTTAGCTGGCTGCCTATTTTCTTAATATATTTAGGAACTCACCACTTTTGAGACCTCTGGAATATTTGCTTCAAAGTCATTGTGGGCTCAAAGTTATTTCAGGACAGGAGAGAATCTGGGGAGGCAGGACAGGCCTGACCGGAGTAACCTTGCCTCTTTAAAAAGCTACTACAAAAAAAAAAAAATCTCAGCATCACAAAAGAAAAAAACTAAAATCACAGAGGCTATAACAGATCACTGTCAGTTTAACAAAGCACATATGCAAGACTGATGTTTTCTGGTTTAGTCTATCCTAACAAAAACATTTTTCACATAACCTTTACTCCTTTTATTAATGTGAGCACTACTGTGAATAGAAAGAAGCATATTAGCTTGAAATTAAAAAGAAACACACAGATACTAAAGACTAGAATCCACTCTTTCTTCTTTTGTAGATCTACCACAAAGGACCTTAATCTGATCAGTGTTGAAATAATAGACACCATTTTCCTGGAAAGTGTGTCATATCTAGTGATAAGAGCAGTGTAGATAAGCTGCAGGGGAAGGAAGTCAGTTCTACTAGCACAGTACTATAGCAGCTTAATTTGCACAGAACAGAAGTGCAGTCTGATACTACATCTGTTAGGAAAGACTGAGTACTGGCAGGACTACAGAGATGTCACAATGCCGTTCAGTATGCCAATTCATGAGATTAATTAAAAAAAAAAAATAACAAACCAAACCCCCCATACTAAACTGTCAGAGACTGAAATAAGTTCATGCCTCAAACATTGATACAAACTTTTACTCATTATAACAAAAACCGTACAAAGAAGCTACAACCAAAGAAGCCTCCCTGAAGACACCCGGGACTTATGAGTGTAAATTAAACCACTAAAATTGGATGAAGGAAAAACGCATTCTTTAATCATCTCAGGCCTAGGAAAAAACAAACAAAGCTGAAGGAGAGGAACGCATCCACAAGAAAGCCGAACGCAGCAGAGGTTCTTCCCTGGCTGAGTTTGGGGTGGGAGAGACGAGAGCCCACAGAAGCCGGGTTTACACAGACTCGCCCCAGAAATCAGGCTGGGGGGTGGAGGAGGTTTGGGGTGTAACCTGTGCTTAGGGGCAGTGAACACCCATCCTCCCNGGTGTAACCTGTGCTTAGGGGCAGTGAACACCCATCCTCCCTTTACACAAACTGGCCCAGCTGTGTAATCCCCAACCCCACAGGCCCACATTCACATGACAGGCAGCTGAGGGGGTGTCAAAATCCATCAAAGACCCTGCCAAGTGCCCCCCTTTCTCCCCCAGAATCATTCCTAAAGCCTTGCACTACAGGATTGCAGCTGATGCAACAAAGACAATGGCAAACTCCTCCTTCCCCAGGAGGTGCCTGGGTTTTCCTACCTGGCCTGAGTGTATATTAACCCATTGGAGTCTAGGCTTTTCAGAGGGACCTTCACCATCAAGAAGACCAGCTGGAGAGGATCAACAGAGCATCGTTGGGATCCACGGAGTGGTGATATTTTCCTTATTCTGTCTCTGTCAACCCCTTCTGCCACCTCCCACCTATTTTCTATTTCTTTCTTTCTTTCTCCTTCTCTCTTTCTCTCTCATACTTACTATCAAATAAAACCCATACTATTGTCACTGGCATATGGTCTCGTTTGCACCTTAATTCAGGCAGAGGCATTGCTAAGAGCTTTCGTAACCAAATCATGACATAAATCCATGACAAGGTTTCTCATCAGTAGTTTTACAGTTACAGTATCATATAGCTAAGAAAAGGTCCACAAATAAAATCTTCTGCATAGATCTACATGCAAAATTCTATTTTATCCAAAGCTTATTATCTGAAGCAGTGTTCCATGGCACTAGATTAAAAACCAAGACTGGGAAGAAGTACAACAAAGAATTTTGCACATTAAGGCAAAATTTTATGCAACAAGATAGTTTCCCACATATGGGAAATCAACAGCCAAACAAAAAGGCACACACAAGAAAAGACCATCCCTCTGAAACCACTACTAAGGACAATGCTGGTTTTCACAAGGAAGAGATACAGTAAGCAAGATCCATCACATTGCTTTCACAACCGAAGGGAATACCCCGCAGGCTCTTCTGCCACTGATTGCTAAAGATGCTGGACCTTACCAGAATATTTACTGCAACCTACAAAAATAGCAAATCTAGCTACTTCTTTAGGTTAACAATACTGAAACTGGAAGAAAAGGCTAAATTAACAACAGGCAGAATGCTAGTCAGCCACAAAAACTGCACAGAGAAAACCCAAAGGGCCAGCTACTGAATCTTGGCCTGCACTGGTGGTCAGCAGTATAACGTCATGTTGAGAGAAACTGATACTCCAATCTATTGTAGGAAAGGGTCATAGCATTGCTCCTCATAAAACAAACAAACAAACAATCCCCAACAAATTAGATTTAGTGTAGGATATTCTTTTCCATTCTGCACTTTTCCAGAATACAAGATGCTCCACTCCGCTTTTTGGGTACAATTACCCTGCCTTTGATACTCAGAGATACGATTTATTGAATGTTTCATCCAGGCTGAACATAGTCACCACCAAGAAGAATAACCACCTTCTGAACAATTTGTGACAACCTCACCACACAACCAGAAAAATTACAGTGCTGTTTGAGGAGATGTTAAAAAACAGCATTAGCATCAACATAAATAAATACAAAACTGTCAGGATACCCCAGCCTAAGCTGAAAATCTGCCGTTGCCTAGTTGCTGTCCATAAAGATGTATCAATTACAGGTGCTTTTTCCTACTGTTCTGTAGGGCTCAGGTAAACAGCAGTGCAACCTTCAGAGTCTCCCTTTGCAGCAGCATAAAAACAGACAGAACAGTAACATTTGAGGTTTGAAGTTTTTTGCAGGGTTGGGGTTTGTTTCATGGGTTTGTTTTTGGGGTTTTTTTCGGTGGGGGGAGAAGGGGACATGCAGGTGTTGTTTTTTTAAAATCGCTGATCTATCAGGACAACACTCACCTCCACACGGCATGAACCATGTATATTCTTAGGTATGATATTGATTATATGAAATGTGTCCTGGGCTGCATGCAAAGCAGTATGGGTAGCAATACAGGGAGGTGGTTTTGCCCCAAGGCTCTGCTTGCGTGAGACCCCACCTGGAATGATGTGTCCAGCTCTGGGGTCCCAGCACAGCAAGGACATGGAACTGTTGAAGCAAGTCCTGTCAAGGTTCACAAAGATGCTCAGAGGGCTGGGCACCTCTTCTATGCAGACAGGCTGAGAGCAGGGATTGTTCAGCCTGGAGAAGAGAAGGCTCCAGGGAGCCCTCACCCTTTCAGTACTGGAATAGGGATGGGGACAGATTTTGCAGCAGAGTTGCTGCAATAGGACAAGGGGTAAAGGTTTTGTGCTGAAAGAAGGTAGATTCAGAATAGATTTAAAGAAGAAACTTTTTGCAGTGAGGGTGACACAAATTACCCAGAGAGGTGGTAGATGCCCTGTTCCTGGAAACATTCAAGGTCAAGCTGGATGGAGCTCTGAGCAACCTGGTCCAGTCAAAGATGTTCTTGCTCATGGCAGGGGAGGTTGGAACTAGGAGACTTTTAAGGAATCTTTCCAACCCAAATGATTCTATGGTCCAGAAGCTTCCTCACTCGGAAAAACATATGCACATTACAGTGAGTACAGAACAACTTCAGATAGGTTTTACTGCTCACAAACAAATGACCTGGCATTTTTTATGCATCATGAGCCTCAAGCATAATCCTTTCTTGTGTTCACAAATTAAGCAGGAAGAAATATATATTCCTCCAAGACAGTTCACAAATATCAACTGAATGCAGACTAGAGGGAGAACATCAATAATTAACCCTCTGCTTATAGTTTATAGTTTAATAAAACACAGGCATGAAGTGTTCAGGAATATTATGAGTATTTCACCTAATCTTATCCTCAATTTTAAGAGCAAGAGTGCTCTTGCAATCACACCCAAGAAAGAAAAATTCGCAAGAAGTGTTATATGGGAAAAATGGCAGTGTTTTGAAAAATTGCTGTGTACATTGACAATCTAATAATATTATCTGTACTGTTTGATTTCCAGGAAAGCAAGGCAGGATGTAAACTGATAAGGGAAAAAAATAAGCAGAAGAACTTGCAATCTACTCCATCAGAGACAATCAAGTGACTCTCCAGACTTCCTCTTTTTTTTTTCTCTTTTTAGGTAAGCTTTACAGGAAAAATCCTTTCTGTAAGGCATGGATTTGGCATTATCTGAAGACTGTATGACTACTTCGGCTGGGAAATAATTTTTAAGCACACCTTCAACTGGACCTTGTCCATGCTGTTATATTTTGCTGCAAATCTGAGAGACTAGTGAGGCAATGCTGAAACAATCTGTCCTATTCTATGCTGACTGCAGAGTTAAGGTCAGTACTACCCAGTATAATACAAGGATTCATAACAATATTATAGCAGAATAACGTTATCAGTCGGGGAAAAGCCCAGGATAGCTCACCAACAACTAGAGGTAACAACAGCCAGGAGCTTTCCCCAGCTCACAGAAAACATAATACTAGCAACTATCACTGAAAGTTTTTCAATTCGATTATTTGAAAAGCTGAAGAAATAGAAAAGTATACTTATACTATGCTTTTTTAAAATCTTCTTTATCATCCCTATCTGAAAATAAGATGTAATTTATTAGGAACCAGTCCACAATCTTGAGATCTCTGTAAGTAGCTCCGTAACAAAAGAGTAACAGTCACATTTGAAGCAGTGTTCTTAAACACATTCCCTGTATTTCAGACATCATTTAACTAGAAGTTATTATTACCTGTCCAATCTTCCTAAATTCTAAAGGGTAAAGAGCAAACCCACAGTAAACCTTGGGAATAAAGCTGCACTATAATTCAAGGCTATAATTCAATTTACAGTCAATTTTTCAAAAGCACATAGGTGGTTAAGTTGCCTCATCTCATCCTCAAAACATAGGCCCTAACTACGGAAAAAAAATTAGAACAAAACACCATCAGTTCTCTGTAAGACACTTTAGGAACAGTGCAAAAATCACTAAAAATAGCTTCTCTACCATAAGCATTCTATGTCATTGTAAATTTTTCCATGTTTTAATTTGGCCACTTACTCAGAGGTAAGAACAGAGAACACAAGAACAGAGAACACAAGACATTAATTTCTCAAACTTTTTATGCTTGTATTGGTATTATATGAACTCAAGAAATCTTAATTTTCAGTTCAAAACACATTTTTCTCAGGAAAAATAGTTAACTTGTAATTCTGAAGAAAGTACAAACATAAAATTTGCCATGTCGTTATTTTGCTGAACTGCTTTAGTCATAATGCTTCTGGAAGATTTCATACAGCTAAAATGATGAATGATCGGAATTACAACAACTGTATTTTAGAATATACTCACCCTGGATTATAAAGCATAACTGCTGACAGATTCTCACAAGATTTAGAAAGATCAGTCATAGACAAGCTGAAGGAAGACAGCAGTCCACTCTAACAACAGACCATAAAATAAAAGTATTAGACAAGCTTAAAAACTCTTACTTTGATGAAATACTAACTAAAATACATGAAGCAAATGAAAAAAGGCATTATACAACAATCAAGGCATGTCTATCTTAGAAACAAAATTGTGAAAAAGTTTAAATTTGCCAAACACTGATTTAATCTCACCTTTCTTTTCTCCCTCAGCTTAGCAGCTTCTTTAGGGTGGTTAAAGCGAAACATGTTGGTTCTTCCAAGTAATATAACAGCACCTGATGAGAAAAACACACCCCCTTCACTGAGAACACTCTGCAGCTGAAAATATCATGCAATTTTTCAGGCACGCAACATGTAAGCAGAGACGCCCATTAAGCAAGAACAAAATGAAAATGCATTTTGACAAGTGTGTAACCATGCACAGTCACAGCTACCTTAACTGATGCATACAGTGTACTGTTTCCTCTTCCTACTTAAACAAAAATGAAAATCCACACACGTTCACACACTGCACGAATATGACTGCATTCATGGTCAATCATGTCCATGGAGTTCAGTTAAAGAATAAACATAGGGAGAGGAAGCAGATGCCCCAATTTGATCTTTAACAGTGCTACTTTGGAAGCCACCAGCAGATGCAGATTCAACAGGAACATCCATAAATGTGACCAAGAACAAACTTGTCCATCCACTACTGATCACTGGTCAGGTTTGAATCCAACTACACTAAAAGCTCCAGATCTCCATTATTTGTACTGTCACATTTTTCTTCTCCACGTGGAACACTGAAGTTTATTGTTATTCAAAACAGGATTATTAGACTTTAACACCCAACAGCAATTTTCTGATGGAAGAACCTTGAATAATTAATATTGCTCAATGCACATCTATTATTGTATTTAATCAGTTAAGGTATAGGTCACAAATAAAGAGATTCTGACCAATTCTTATCATATTTTAAAGACAATGGCACCAAGATTAATACTTCCCTAAGAAGTATATTGTCAGTGATGTCTCACTACTGTCATTAACGTGGAAGTCTTCCAAGTTCACCACCTCAGAATCAACCATTTATCTGTCAGCCGGTACAAAGCATTTTTAAAAAGAAAAAGGACTCCATTACACTCACAGTATGAAAAAACTGTACTTACAACTCATAATTACAAAGTCCTACCATCTGATAATGACATGATATCCTTAGCAAGGAATGCTTCTCTTAAAATCAGCTTAATTAGGAATATCAACTCAAATTAGGTGATCTAGTTTAGCAAATAAATTGCAAAAAGCACTACAGTCACTTCTTGCTGTCTACACAACACCTCAGTTTTGGACCACATTTGCAGTTTACCTCAGCCAAATCTCAAAAAGAATTACCTTTCATAAACCTGTATGAAATTCCTTCAGTTACTTTCAAGTGACAATAAAAGTAATTAATTGTAAACATTTGTGACCACTTCACCAGCTGGAAACAACGCAAATAAATTAATTATATTTTCAGAATGAATAGTTATAGATATGCGTCCCTAACTTCATAAATTTCAAGGAATACAGGAGAGAGAGACTTAACAGGAAGCGCATGAGAGTCAGTCCTAAATGATGGTTCATTTGCATAACTCCTAGGTTTCTCTTTTAAGTACAGTTGGCCCAAAACCCTGAAAACTTGTTCTAAGGTGAGGATATATTTAAGGTAAATGACAAACTGTAATTGTGAATATTAACTCAGTTACCTTCGGAAATCCTACCATATGTTCTTATGACTAAAAAAAACTGTTAGTTCAGTTACATTTACAAAAACACCACATTAGCCAGAATTCACAAATGATCAAAGAAATCCATAGAAGGAAGTGGCAATTCATTACCATGCCTCTTATTATTTTTGAACTCCATGATGGTCTGAAAATTTAACACATTTTCAAATGAACAGCTATTAATGATGAACGGAAACATTTAAATAGATCAGCAGTTAATCAGTGTTACCTAAAAACGGGTATTTAAGGACGCTGGCACTTCATGCTGTGAGACTAAATGCTAGGACAGCTGGGATAAATGGATTGCACACAAGTCCTTAAACTGGTGATTTAATCAGTTTTGCCTGCCTCATGTCACGGCTGCCCCCTTCCTCTCACATTCAGTCTCCTTACACACACCAAAGGTCAGCTTAGGCAGCTGTTTTTTACAGCTTAGCAACCCTAGCAACCCTTTCCCCTTTGAGTTGTAAATTTTTGTCTGAAGACATTTGTGAGGGAAAAAAGTCATGTTTCCAGTTTTAGCAGTATAAAAATCAAGTTTTAATATGCATCTGAAAGAGGGAAATAGCATCCAAACTCCTACTTTCTTCTGAGGCACACTGAACATTTTCTGCCTTTAAAATGCAGCAGTATAAAGATGATTCATCACAACTCAATTTTTATTCTTTACAGTGTTATTTGCTATTAATGTCCTATTGTTAACAATTTAGGCATTAGATTTACTCAAACCTAAGACCAAGGGCTTTTTTTATCCCCTATCTGTAATAGAAACAAGCACATACGCCTCTCATTTTGCATGAAGAAATAAGCACTCTAAAAAAAAAAAAAAAAAGAGTCAGTGTCATCTCTCTACACCAAAACTCCTTGTTTTCTGCAAGCAGCCTTTAGAAACATTTGTTAGAGTTCAGAGAGGATGCAAGACTCCCCTTGTTGAACACTGCATTCTTCTTCTGTTAGCCTAAGCTTACTCTAAAAGCTTCTTTTCAGGGAAGTGAGATTGCTTTTCAGCAGCTGAGCTATGTTGCAGCCTCACTCCTAAACTCTTAATTCAACTCCTTGCTAAATGGGAAGATATTCTGGGTGCTCCTGGAAGATAAAACATCCCGAAGATCTCCTGCAGCACTCACCAGCTCACTTGTCAGTCAGTCCTGTCCAGGCCAACATAATATATCCTTGTTCCCAGCTGTCCTGGCTGCTTTTTAATTTCCAGATTTTAAAGCTTTTACACTAAGATTGTTATTCTCTAAACTTCCTCCCTAAGGGTTAACCTCCCCGTTTTTGTATTTCCTATAGCTGCAGCGAACAGATACTCCAGTTCAATCTCCTGCTGTACAAGATAATTTGGCAGCAGTATTAAGTAGGACCAACCTGAAACTTGGCGAGAGGGGCAGGGGTGTCTCTGACATTATTTTAGTCCTGTAGAGATCTATATTATTTTTCTTAACATTACAGCAATCTGGCATGGAGTTCACTTTGTGTAAAAACGAACAGAATCAAAGGGTAACTATCAAATCATAACCAAGATCATGAAGTTGTTTAGGATTTTCCCTTTTGTTTCTTTCTCTCAGGGAATTTTCTCCCATTTTTTTGCTAAGAAAAAATAACGACCGGTACTTAAGAGAGACAAAGAAGTTGCCAAGCTCAGGGGAAGAGGACACCTGGCTGCACTTCTCTTATCTGAGGGTTTCTCTCATAGGTGCAGAGATACCATGAGAACTGGGCTGGGCACAGCTCCTGGCTCTCTTTGCTTTCTTGGCCTCGGAGGAAAACAGTCGAGCTGCTGCTTGTGGGGGGGAATTCACTGCTGCCGCCACCGGAGCCCAGCCCTACCCAGTTTCTTCTGCTGTGGGTGAGCCTTTGCTCCAGAGAGCAGCCATTGAACTAGGACCTTAGTGGCACCCTGCCTCACTTGAAAAGGACCCCTCCATCTGTTTGGGTGCCTCAGGGGAAAAGTCGGGGACCCCAACCCTCTCCCGGGAAGGCTCATCTTCCCGTCTGCTGGGAGATCCATTCCAAGGGACGTTCCCACCTTCCTTGGCAGACACCTGTCTTTCAAACCAAGATAGAAGTGTTTGAAATTAATAAAGAATTGTCTTTTCACCACGTGGCAATTCTTTGACAACAAAAACACCACGTGGTTTTCCTGGTGGTTTTGGATTGTAGTTGAGAAGACATAAAATTAAAACTAGTTAAACAATAATCCCTTTATACACACACATATTTTTTTCAGTGTTGTTGCCAAGGACAAGCAAAGAGGCTGCCTGAAAAATGACATTAAGCTAGATAATACCTTGGTTGAGGTGTGTGGGTTCTGTAATCTGAATACCATTCACAGAACACTGTGCTCCATTCAGTGGAATGAGGTTCACAGTCCCATTGAGATTTTCAAAGATGCAATGCTCACTTTCCAGATCAAGGCCATGAAGAACTAAACACAAAGAAACAAGATAACATAATTAGAATCCTCACAACTAGTAAGATTAACATCCTATTAATAATTTATTAAGAACACATTGCATTAGATATCAGAGAGTATATTTTCTCTTTATTCTGGACAATGTTCTCTTCCTTCCTTTATCACATCCTGCATGCCTTAAGTATTTATTGTTTTATTCCAGTGGAAAGAAGTGTGCTGGCTTGATTTTGCTTTTTTTTTTTTGGTGTAATGCGCTTTATTCCTGTGCTTTGATGCCTGATTAACAAATGATCCTTCCTTCCCAATAAAAACCAGAAAAGTACAATTCACATATTTGTAGAGAGATTCTTTGACCAGTTTCATGAGGAAATAATGAAAACTTGTAGACCTTAACACAACCATGCTTACATCTGAAAAGACAGGATATAAGATGCCATTGTAGGCATTGCCATTGATGGCTGAAGTAGTTTTTATGTTCCTATGACATTCAGGGCTTTTATCAATCAGTTATGCTACTTTCCATTTTTTCTTCAAATAACACATGATTATGTGTATTGTTTAATAACACAAGGCATCACAAGTTTGGTAGTTTCATGGAATTTATTAGAGTAATTTAAATCCAGGCAACTTTTGACCCATGCCAATATACCAAACTAAGTTATTTGACTCTCAGATTCTCACCCAAGAATTAAAGAATGCAGTTTATTTAATGAAACTGCCTTCCAGGAACTTATGTAAAACTTATATGATAGGACAGTCCAGATCTGGCAGTTAGTTGCGTTGGTTAGAAATCAATATGAAAACCAGTAGATTTTCACCAATTTTCAGAACTTTTTTAAAGTGAAATCTGAAGTCCCAAGACTATTATAGGTATAGCAGTATAACAATGCTGTCATTATACAAAGGTTAACAGAATGATTTTGCAGTTAATTTTGACAGGTGCTATATGAAAAAGGACATTATTTTTACAGGATGCTATTTCAAGAGAAGTAAGAAATAAATTAGTAACAAGTATATGAATATACTTAAAGCCCACAAGCTATGCTTGAAGTCATGCTCTTTGAAGCAAATCCCATGCAATTCAGCTTTCAGATTTTCTAAAAATTAAAATACACAAAACACAGAACAACTAACTGAAAAGAGGAAAAAAACATATGAAGCTTAGTTCACATATTAGTACACTGGAAGAAGAAAGAATATAAAAATTCCAAATTCCATACCTATATCCTGTTCTGTTATAGCATCTTCTCTGCCAACATATGTTTGGCCCTCCTAATTAAGAGAGAAACACACATTATTTCCAGTTGGAATCTCCTTATCTCCCCCACAAGAATATAATTTATGCTTCCATTTTCTCAGGGCAATCTTAATGAAATATATACTTAAACATACATGAAAAAAGGAATCATGTATCATTTTCAGAATGCTTTCACAGTCTTTATTTTACTTTATTATCAGGAAATTCAAGTTTCAACTGTCCAGTGCAGAACCACCTTTGTAGTTTTGAGACAATCTAGATTTAGATTCTAAGGTCAAGCTTTATAATTACATGAATGACAAACTGATACATACAGATAAAAATATGAAACACCTATATCTGGTTAACCGGTTGACTCTGAGGATAAACCTAAACAGATATTTTAATTTCATGATTTCCAGCCTCTTGAGAGTTTTTCTTACTACAGCAGAGAAGCATAAAGAACTTTTCTTACCATAGTAATGTAATGAGCACTACATAGATAGCAAATCAATACTATAATTTTTCTACTGAAAAAAATCACAGGGCATATAAAAGCTGTGGAAACACAGATGTGTATTTACCTTCAAGTGGTACAAGATGATACCAGTACTGAGAAGATCATCATCAATGCCAATGAGATGAGGCAGTTCAGAATCTAACACAACACCTATCCCCTCTTTCCTCAGAGCCAAGGTTTGTTCCTATGAAGGACAAAAGTTTATTTATTAGGATGTGCAAGAAATACCCCTCTTCCTTCTGTTTCTAAACCACATTTAATGTAATTTCTTCTCTGTAACATCACACCAAAGAAAGAGCAATTTTTGAGAATTTTTTGATTTTACATTTTAAATGTGACTTCTTTACTTTTGTTAAGCACTCCAAGCTTGCTGTTGAGAAAATCTGTGAAGGTGTTATTTGAAGGAAACCAGACAAACAGCTCAAGAGAAGGAACATCAGCCAAGAGTGTAACAAAGCAACATTATCTAAAAGCAAGCTATGTGCCACCTTTCATAATAGTAAGGAGAATTTCAAACTCCTCAGCATTCAGTACAGTTAAAGAACAGAAAACTGAAAACTTTTCAGCAGTCCTTTAAATAAGCTGAACCTTGCACAATAAAAACCCCAGACTCCTGACAATTCAGTAAACCTGAGCAGTTGGAATACAATGCAGTGTAAGAGAAGCACTGCCAGCAGTAAATAAATGTAAGAACTATTCACTGTTCGTAATTTCAATTCTTCAAAATTCCTTTGGGCCACATTGTACAGCCATCCATAGGATGAAGCATCATTCAGCAGAACTTCAAGTGGGAGACTTCAGTCTTGGTTAAAGTAATGTATGGCGTACTACACAACAGTCTATGCAATAAATAAAAAATAATTATAGCTTTGAAATAAGTTTTAGTATTTAAAAAAATGTTCAATTTTCAAGTTGAAACAGAATCCTATCAGCTTCTAGGCCTGGAAGATAACAACAATAGAGACTGTGAATGTGCACACACACACAACATCTTTCAAGACAAATGTGTTTTTCTATGTAAAAGAGCTAAGCCCTGACAATCCATGAAGGAGAGGCAATGTCAGCAAGTACTCCTGGGTATTACAAGGAGCACACTTTTCTCCTGATGCTAATAAAAATGGAAAATAAGTTTTCTGACAGTTGTGTCACTACTCCTTTTCCAAGTCATCAAATGCCTTCTCCATAGCCAAAAAGACACCACACTGTTTGTAAGAAAAAAACAACACATAGACTGTTATAAGTATTTTCCCAAGTACAGCAACTTGCAAGTCTAAAGAGGAAAGCAGATGTAAAATCTCACTTCCCTGCAGAAAAAATCGTTGTCAATATTGATACTGTCTAAAAACTTCCAAGTATGGATATATCTGGGCAAGATGAGATAATGACACAACATATAAAACTCTGCAAAACAAAACAGGGAAATGTTACTCTGGTCAGGGATGAATTAAAAAGTTCTCCAGCATTAAGAAATGCTGATATTATATAAGAGGTACATCATAAACCTAAAAAATACAGCTTACTTAATTGTTCAAGTGAAAAAGTAATTTCAGTTAAAAATACCTACCACATATTAGGTATTTACTGAGTAGCATCTACTGTTATACATAATTTATAAAGTTCCCATATGACAAGGATGAAAACAAGACCCTGAGGACTGGTGACCAGTTACTGCTAGCACCTTCAGCCCAATGGAATTGATAAAATATTAAAAGCTGAATATTTTTTTCCACAGCACAACAAAGCATTTGCCAACATCCCTGACAGAGGAAAAAATAAACATCCCAGGAGACGAAGAAATTATCAGTGTGAGAAAAATAGCTCACAAATAATTAAGACTAAAGAAACAATGTGATTCTTTATTTTCCAGTCTTTTAATATTCAACACATTTTTACTATAAAAAGAAATTAATCATGTATAATTGTGATTTAAAACAGATTGATTGCTTTTTTATTCAGATCTAAAATTAAAGAACATAAATTAATTGAGTTTCTAGAGTCATATTTTGTAAATGACTACCATTCACACACAGAATGCATCCTGTTAATGGAAATTTTGTAAGAAATGAAGCAGACAGTGGCTGTGACTAACTACAATATTTTTTAGTTTAATACAGGCTTTTATCTTCAGATACAATTTACTAAAAAAACCTGAATCTTAATCAGATACCTGGAGTAACTCCTAAACTTTAACCGCTTGGCTTCAAATTTAATTCAAAATTCAAAAGCTTCTGCAAGGATGCCTCCAAATGCCAAACTGTGCACTTTTGCTCCAAAATGAAATCACAGAGCCATCACCAACAATAAACCTTCATTACTCTGTTCTCTAACAGTGACAGAAAGGAAAGAAAAAGGCCCAAAAGAAGTATTGAAACTGCCCCTTTTTCATCCTTGACAGCATAGGAAGAATGTTTCTGAAAAGGGACAGACCTCTTTTGAAATAAATTGAAGGTCTGTAACCTTCAGAGAAATTATTAGGTTTAATTCACTATTTGATTCACTTCCATTTGTGCTACATAATTTTAAGTAGTGAATCCATAAGTCAAATAACAAGAGCATGAAAGGTCACTGTCCCTATCAAAAATTACTAATTCAGAAAATTTATGAAAATCTCCAGATGCAGTTGAAGAAAGCTGAATGTACCCACATGCTTCTTAGCTTGGATTATCCTTGACCAGAAAAGTGTACACATACTCCCTCAGTATTTAAGAGATGTTCACAAGTTGTGGAAAATACAGCAAGCCAAGTATTACCAACAAAGGAGCACTTTGGTTGATACAAATGGCTGCTGCGCTGGGAGCAGAAAAAGGTTTTCTTCTTTGGGAGCTACTGGATCAAGTGAACTCACTTGAAGAGCAGAAACTCAGAAAGTAATTCTGAGTCAGTATACAAAATAAAACACGTCTTTAAGTCAAAGTTAAAATAAAAGGACTATATTGTATATTTAAATTCTCGTCTCTTTGAATTCAGCTCTGACTCAGCCGTCAGAAATACCCTGATACAGTAAATTCATTTACACTTATACTGAGAGATAGAAAAGCTTTTGTGAAATCTCATTTCTTCTGTACCCTTGTATTAAGTTTACTGTATTAACTGATACAGTGGCACCTCTAAACTGAGATATGATCTGGTAGTTTAAGAACAAATCTCTGACTACAGTACTCACTTGAGAGAAATTCATCATCATCATATACAACTACCCATTATAAAGACCACCGCTGTGACACACAGGATGCCTTTAAATGGATTTCTCTTTAAATGCACACACAAAAATAGAAGCACACAGCTTTACTTTTTTTGGCCAACAAGATAATAATTAAATTTAAAAAGAAAGTAGGTCCAAAACGCATTTCTAACATTCCTTGACCAATCTAATAGTAGAGGAAAACATTATGCTGCCATTGTCCCAGCACATATTTAGGAGTACATGTAATTAGTGCACTGCAGTGAACAGAATCTCTCAGGGGAGTTCAGTTTTTGTCATGCTTTCCAATGCAAAAATGCAATTCTTTTCTTTAAATATTGAACAGATAGCTGCTGGCACACAGTCCTGAGAATACGCTGTGCAGACACTTTCAGTAAAACATGACAATTTACTTAGCCAGCATGATGCTCAGATTTCTACATTTAAATTATGCAAAAAACCACATAATACCAAATTAAAAAAATTATGTGCAAAAACGTGCAATGGCAAAAGTCTTGGCATTAATATTTAACCAGACCGTATATGAGAAAATTCTTATGCTAACAAGTACTTTGGGTGCATTTGATTTTATTGAAAAGATGCTATTATATCCCAAATTCACAAAAATGTCTGACTATACTCAACGGCCCGGCACTAACATTAAGTCCTCTATAAAATGTATAGACGTGAACAGCACACAAGCAAAGTTCTTAATTGGTTTTCCTCCAGTTATGTATTCAATACACTTTGCATTGCCTTTAAATCACTGGAAACAAATGTTTCATACCTACAGAAAAAAATATTCCGCAGCTTCCAGAATTCTCCTGAAAACGTTTCTTTCCAAACCCAGCAGATACGTGGCATTACAGACACTATGTAAACAGAGAGAGGAAATAGGGTGAAGTAGCCTCAGCATGGGTGAAAATCCAAAACTTCTCTCGCTGAAGTCAGAAATTTATATATTCT
>WEKY01026496.1:0-27037 GCA_013390045.1 Picathartes gymnocephalus
CTCGGGATGCAGGATTTGGGCTCAGGGTGCAGGATTTGGGCTCGGCTCCATGCCCTTGTCCATGCTGGGAGCAGGCACAGCCATTCCCTGGGTGCTGGCGCTGCGGGGGGATTGGTTTCTCTTGGAGCTGAGCCTCGTTTTTTGCTTCACTCAGCCTTTAGCAAGGTGAGAGTTCCCATTAGGGCTGCTTGGGAAGTGCTCTGTGCTGTCCCATCTCTGGCCTTCCCTGAGCTTGTGTCTTTTCAGCTCTTCCTCAAGGGTTTGTTTCCATTCCAAACTCCCCACAGGTTGAATATTTTGCGGGTATAAATCCTGCTCCGCCTTTGGCCACGCTGTGACTTCTGGTGTCTCACAGGTGTCACAGTGTCACCTCCCTGCTCTGCAGGAACCCCCAGCCACGCTGCTGGGGCAGAAAGAGCAGGATCTGCGCCCACTTCGTGCTTTCTGGACAGAGGAACTCGCTGTGCTCTCAGGAAAAATATTTCCCTACCAGCAGCGTAATGAGAGGTTTGATTGCCTTGCCTTGAAAAGAGAGACAGGGCTCCCCTAAAAAATCCACAAGGATTGGCATCACCTGAGCTGCTCAGGTGGGAATGGTCAGGTGAGGGGCAGCGTCCTGCCTGCAGAGCAGCACCGGAGTCGTCCCTGTCCTCCAGAAACCCAGGTAAATCAGAGCCATCGGGAATTTGATTTGCAGTTATTGCTCTGCTTTAATCTGTGCCCGTCTGTCTCGCAGTGGAGCTGCAAACTCGGCTCAGAGGCAGTGCTAGATCTTCCCTGAGCCACCCTCCTGGTTAATTAAAAGATATTCTCCCCTATAGCTCCTAGCCCAAATCCCATTTACCAGGCTTTCTCATGGGCAAAGAAAGGCTGAAATTCAAGCTGTAAGGGCTAAATAGATCCACATTGTGCTGTGGAAAAAGAAAAAAACCCAGCCCATATCCCAATTCAGTTAGCTGCTTAAAACGCTGCCTTGCTTATTGCCATTGTTAGGAAACCTCATAAATCACGAGATTACTTTCTCAGGGTCTGTCCTAGGAGCTGTCCTGAGGGTGGAGAGATTTAGGCAGCGCAGGAAATCAGGATGTTGGCTCAGCACACGTTCAAATCAGTGGCCAGGAGTAAATCCCCCCAGCCCCAGAGACCCCCAAGGCCAAGCCTTGCACACCAGGGATTTGCACAGGCTGAGGACTGTGGAGCCTCCAAAGCATTTTAGGGAGCTTGCAAGGCTCTGCTGCTTTGTGTCTTATATTTAGTGTGGCTGAAGTGGCTTTGCAGTCACCCAGATCTCGGGATGCTGCTGAAATTTGCACGCATTGCATTATTCTGCCTTATATTTTCTAAAGGATATTCCTCAGCTCTTTAGCATCCCGAGGTCTGGCAGCCCTTGGGATTGAAACTGGAGTAGAAAAGATTTCTGCCTTGGACTCGGTGCCTCTGTTGTACCCCCAAAATCCCCATGATTGAGGAGCTCTCCTTGACTGGAGCAGAGGGCAGACAGAATGAGAGGAATAAAGCAGGGATTTATTTATTGCAAGGCCTTCCAAGGGCACAGCCTGGCAATGCCAGAGCCCGGCTGCAGCCCTGCCAGGATGGGCCTCGAGATGGGCACAGAAAAGGGGCCTGGGCACGGGGTTTCACACTTGGAGAAGTTCTGCTCCATTTGCAACTTAACTGTCCAATGAATCACTTGGAATGATGAAGTTCCATCCTCCTTGCTTGGCCTCCTCTTTTTGACATTGTTGGTGCTTTTGGGCCTGAGGTTGGGAAGGATTGTCCTGGAATGTTGATCTGGAGAGAATTGTTGTGTCTGACTGCCCTGGGAGGAGAACTCAGTAACACTTCATGTGAAGCTGAGAGCTGCACACTAAAGCAGAACAGAAAAAAACTTAAGGCATCAGGATGGATCCAAACACTCCCTCCCTGCCAGCAGCAAAGCACCTGGGCCTAAATTTAGCTGCCACACTCTTCAAATCAAACTGGGACAGCCCTGATTTGGGGCGAGCAGATAGGAGCAGTTCAGAGATAAAATATTCCAGGTCTTTCTCATTACAATTCTCCTCATGCAAGATTATCTTTGATTTTTCCATAGCTCCTCCACTCTGGCAGCCAGAGGCTTTGTTTAAAACACATCCATCATTATCACTGTAATGTATTATTATTATTATAACTTATTCATTCATATAGCATTTTTCTCACAACAAGCCAGGAATCAAGGTGGTTTACACTCTTGCTGTCTGAAAGCAGTCTGAAAGGAGAAATTAAGGGGAGGGGGCTGTGTTAAAAATACCTAAATAAATCTGTGAAACTTGCTTCAGGTTCACAGTGAAAACTTCAGGTCTAAGTAGGAAGGCAGAAAAATAATGGTGAGGAGCTCTGGGTAGCTGGGGAAGAAATTTTGTTGTGTAACAAGATATGAAAGAGAATTTAGAAGAGCCTTTGCCTTGTCTCTGCCTTGAAGGATGTTCTCCAGGTAGCTGTGTGTGATACACAATAGCTCAGCTCTGAAGCAGGAATCCAGAGCTTGCTTCAGCACGGGGACATCTGGGAGTTCAGGTAGAGATTTGTGGCATAATTAATAAGGATGGAGGCTGATACAGAATTCCAGTGATACTCACATTTTAGCTTCTGCAGGTCTAGGCTTTCTTTGCAGCTATGTAAAAAAAAAAAAAAAACCAAAAAAAAAACCCCACAAAACAAACCACCCCAAAACCAAGAGACACAAATAAATGCAAAGAAAGGACTTGGTTCTGTGTGAGGCCAGCTGTGAAAGAGGGGAGGTGAAACCCAAACGAAACCCTAATTATGCCTTTTCCAGAGATTAAAACCACCTCACATCTGCCTCACTCCAACCAAACACAGCAAAAGACCCTAAAAGGGTTGTGTGACATCTTGATTTTAGAGCTATCCAGACTGGAGAACCCTGAAGCCTTCAATAATTCATTGTTTTCTCCTCCTAATTTCCTTCCCTGCTCTGAACGTGCCCCGTGTATTTCTTGCTCAAGGTTTAGCTCAAGGTGATTCTGTTTGTGCAGTTTTTCTGTGCAGCCTCTTCCCTTTTTAATTTTAATGCAGCATTTTGAGTTTGTCTCCTGCAAACCTCGCTGTCTCCTTTGTGGAGTAGCAGGAAGGCAGGGAAAGATATGACTAAGGAAGATTATGATATCATTCTGGTTAAGTGCAAATGCATTTTAAAAAATGCTTTGGCTTCGTACCAAGAGGAAGTGACAGATGATCTTTGGCAATTTTATTAATGCATCTTTTCTCTGTTGTTCTGCATATCCCCATTAGTTTCTAGAAGCAGACAAGGACCAGCATTAATTTTCTAAATCTTTGCTGTCTTCTCTCAAAGAATCTTGTATAGATACGGAAAACTCCATCGCAGATCTGATTTTTTTTTTTTTTCCTTTATGCATGTATGTGAAATCCCTATTTGAATATCTGCCCACTGGTTATTTTATATCATCATTTGCATAGTTCAGCTTCCTCCTGACTCCTCAGCAATATTTAAATGTAACAGCCACCATCCCAGCGTGTATTAACAGGTCTGGGAGTTCACCTGGATGTCTTCAGAGAGCTGTCATGTTCCCAACTGGAAAATAAGGAAAAGAGGCACAGGGGCCAAGAATTTCCTGGACAACTTCCTAAGCAATGCTGACAGCCAAGGAGCAGCTCCTCTGTCACCACCACCTCTCTGATGTCACCCCTCAGGGTGACCTCCAAGGTGACCAGGAGTGCCTGCTCTGTAGAATCTCTTTATTTGGAGACTTTCTTGCTCCAAACCAAGAGTTTTATCCTTTTTTTTCTGCCCTGACTTCCTTCTGTCACCAGTCCAGTGCCTTTTCCAGTGGGATTATTTAATTCTAGCATGAAAGTATGGCTATAAAAGCAGGTGTCCATCTGTCCAGGAGTGCAGAATGAGCCCAAGTGTCCCGTTCCAAAGGCCACGTGGTGTTTTTGCCACAGGAACAGACAAGGGGCTAATTACAGTATCAGGGAAATGCTGAGAGAGACGAGTCAAATACAAAATATTCAATTCATTTAATATTCCTGATGAATAGGCAAATTACTCTAATCACATTAGTTATTCTATTCATTTATTAGCTAAGAGTGATTAGTAGTGAATAGCTGTAAGAGGATCTTCCAGGTGCAAAAATTAGGCATCTATAGTTTCATGATGTTTATTTTCAGCGGAAGATAATTGTCTCTTTAGCTGCTCTCAGACACACACACACCCCGCCACACACAGTCCCACTCCCTTTTGTCCAGGCACGGGGGGGAAAGGTAGGAAAAAACCCACACAGGTGTGGAGAGATAAGGCCAACTCCCTGCAGAATTTAACAGGATTTATTTCAAAACAGTTGGGAAGAGATTTCTCCAAGATTACGCCAAGTTAATGCGGAGGGATTTGGGTGGCGGTTCCCACGGAGCGCTCGGATAATGCCATTTTAAGCACCAGGCTCTGCTTCCTTCATGCTTGATTTGATTGTGCTGGAGAGCGGGAGCTTGGCTGGATCTGCAGCACAAATGGAACCCGGGCCCCTCGTGTGACAGTGGCGCTGCCACCCCCTCCCCAGTGGCGGTGCCACCCCTTCCCCAGTGGCGCTGCCATCCTTCCCCNCTCCCTGCAGAATTTAACAGGATTTATTTCAAAACAGTTGGGAAGAGATTTCTCCAAGATTACGCCAAGTTAATGCGGAGGGATTTGGGTGGCGGTTCCCACGGAGCGCTCGGATAATGCCATTTTAAGCACCAGGCTCTGCTTCCTTCATGCTTGATTTGATTGTGCTGGAGAGCGGGAGCTTGGCTGGATCTGCAGCACAAATGGAACCCGGGCCCCTCGTGTGACAGTGGCGCTGCCACCCCCTCCCCAGTGGCGCTGCCACCCCCTCCCCAGTGGCGCTGCCATCCTTCCCCAGTGGCTGCTCTCACCAGGCCCCACGTTCCCTCCTGTATTGTTCCCCATGGGATAAATGCAGAATGATGGAATTGTTGGGTTGGAAGAGACGGTAAATTCCATCTACTTCTACCCCCTGCCATGGGCAGGGGCACCTTCCTCTATCCCAGCTTGCTCCAACCTGGCCTTGGACACTTCCAGGGATCCAGGGGCAGCCGCAGCTTCCCTGGGAAATCCACTCCAGGGCCTCCCACTTTCCCAGCCAGGAATTCCTTCCCCATATCCCACCTAACCCTGTGGTGATTAATTTACAAATAATACACAAGCCTGTAACTTTTCCTTTGTTGGCGTGCACAGATGACTCCAAAACATGAAGGAAATAAACCAAACTGGCTGGAATTCTGCCTGGGATCATTTAGAGGAGTCCCAACAAAATAAAAGGAAAAGTCAGAGGGGTTACCCAGCTCTCCCTGGGATGGGGAATTAAGGACCAGCAGACACATCCACAGGGGGACAGGTAAGAGAAAAGCAGGTTTGAGCTTGAAGGGACCTTAAAGAACGTTCTGTTCCACCCCCTGCCACGGGCCGGGACACCTTCCACTACCTCAGGTTGCTCCAAACCCCATCCAAGCTGCCCTTGGACACTTCCAGGGATGGAGCAGCTTCCCTGGGGCGGGTTAGAGTGAGGCCAGGTGAAAGGGAATTTCTGCCTCCTTAAACTTTGGCCCGAGTGCTGCCTCGCCCCTCACATCACAGCTCGTGGCTTGCTGGATCCCACCAGGGCTCTGCGGCAGTTCGTCTGCAGGCATTAAAGTGCAGGATGGGGAGTTGGGATTGCAAGGCAGGCATTTCCCTGATTTCCCCGAGCAGGAGATCAATGGGCAGCAGCATTTGGAGAGCAAATTGACAGCAGTATTTACTCCTCGATCGCACGCGGCGCTGCCAGGGCACCTTAATTCAATGTTCTCAGGCACTTTCAGCATGTTATGCTAAGCAAAGGCTGAGCTGTCATTACATTTTTATGAAGTCAATGCAGTTTCTAACAGCTCAGAAAAAAGAATTTACAAGAATTGATCAAATATCTCATTTTTCTAAGGGAATCTGCTCCTCTGGATTTCCCTGAGCTGTCAGCTCACATTGATATGATCTGATTGATGCTGTTTGCCACATTAAGAAATGTTGGAAGCTAATCTGTTTTAATCCCATTCTCTGTTTTTAATATAATACTCTTGAAGGTAACTGAAGGTTATTACTTATTTTAAATAGCTTAAATATTTGTGTCAAAACATTGTCCTCAAAGGTTCAAATCCAGCCTTTGCCACACGGCTTGAGGGAGAGAAAAAAAAAAAAGAAAACCCCCAAACCACCAATGTTGAGACCATTTGGAATGATCTAATCCATGCTTCAAATCCCTTTGTTCTCCTGTTCCCTTGCAGTGTTGGAGAGTTTGAGCTGAATGCCATTTAGTGGATGGTTGGAGGGGGTGCTGGCTGCTAAGGAGTTTCTTCTCCAGCCTCTTTGGGGAGGCAGCGTTTTTCCAGCTCCCAATTTGGAGAAAAGCTGCCATATCACAGGGAATTTTCTTATGGAAAAAACTGAGAATCCACAGGGAAAACTGGTACCTTTATTGCTGGGGGATAAAGCTGTGTTTTTCCAGGATTTTCAAACCAGTATCTGGGGGGGGATGGAAAAAAAAAAGTCCTGGGGTAATGAGAGTTGTACATTACCTTAGAGGAATCATTTATCTCTATGCCAGTTGTTTAGCTGGGTTTGCCAAGCTTGAAAATTTAGATTTATTGATGCCAACACCAGGAATGGAAGCATTTAATGGGCTTGTGCTCTATGGAGGTGATGAGGAAAAGCAACAGAAAGTCAGGAGGTGGCTGGGATTATGCATCCATGGCTATTTATTTTTTTTTTTCTCCCTTTGTTTGGTTTCTAAGGAATAAATTCAGACTGCAGAAGGAAATGATGGTTTTTAGAAATGCAGGTGTATGATACTGGACATGGCGTGGGCAAAATGGGTTAAACTCCAGCTTTTCATTGATGTCAGGACTTAAACTGACAACATGTGAGCTTGAAGTTGCACCTTTCCCTGCCTGACCTGTGCTGTGCTCACTCAGCATCTCCTCCCTGGCTGTGCCAGGACCAGGCTCCTCTGGTTTTTCCAAAAGTTCTGGTTGGGGGCCCCCACGTTTGCTTGTGCTCCTGTTCCACTGGGGCTGCTGATATTTACCCCACACCCTCAAATAGGGCTGGCAGTGGCTTTTTTTCCTTTGTTTTCTTAGGAATAAATTCAGATTGCTGGAGAAAATAATGATTTTTAGGAAGGTGGGTGTATGATACTGGACATGGTGTGGGCAAAATGGGTTAAACTCCAGCTTTCCATTGATGTCAGAACTTAAACTGCTGACACTTGAACTTGAAGTTGCACCTTTCCCTGCCTGTGCTGTCTCCATTTGCTGCGGTCACTCAGCATCTCCTCCCTGGCTGTGCCAGGACCAGGCTCCTCTGGTTTTTCCAAAGGTTCTGGCTGGGGGGCCCCACGTTTGCTTGTGCTCCTGTTCCACTGGGGCTGCTGTTGTTTACCCCACACGCTCAAGCAGGGCTCGCAGTGGCTTCGCAGGAGCAGATGTGAAGCACAATCTTGGACGCCTTCCCAGCCCTCGCTCCGAGCGTCCAAGTGCTCAGTATTTCCTGCACGAAGCCAGTCTAGTCTGACACAATGCCAGCTGCACGAAATGTGCTCTCCCAGTGAATGCTCGGTGTCTGGGTGGCTCGGGGCTCACACACACAACCACCATTCCCACCTTTTTACCCCGTTTCCACCCTGTTTCCCTCCTGAACCTCGCGGTGCTGCTGCTGCTGCTCCCAAAGGGAGCATCTCCGAGCAGCAGCGTTGGGTGAAATGAGGATTTTGTGTCCAAAATCTCCCCGTGCACCTGCTGCTGCCTCTGCACATCCTGGAACAGCTGCCACTGGACCTGTGGTGACCCAGCACAGCCCCTGGCAGTGGCTTTTTGGGCCGAGTTGTCCCCATGGAGGCACAAACCACAGTCCAAAAAAGGGGATTTTTCACCTGCTTTTGATTAAGTCTTCAGCTTCAGAGCAAACAGCTCCACGTGCACTTTTGGTTTATGTAGATCAAGTGAAGTGGTGAGCACTGAGTCCCTCCCTGCCAAGTTTTCCCCTTGCTGTAGCACAGAGTCCACTTAAGAGCTACAATCTGGTTGCTTCATTTGCGTTCAAATTCGCCTCCCATTTGTTCCTCCAAGACATTTGGGTAAGTGGCAGCATCTGTCTTGTGTTTGTGTTATTCACACTGAATTTCCAAATGGACGTTTCGAATGGGTGCAAGATGCTGCTCTGGCTTGGAAATCAGACTTCTCCAGGCTGTGCTTGACTTGTTAGATATTAAACAGGCTGGGGTTGGATGTGGGGCTGGATGGAGACCTCCAGAGCAGCCCTGGAGCCTGAGCAAGGAGCGTTTTGCCCTCTGGATCTCCATCAGCCCGGCTGCAGCGGGGTCACGGTGCTGCTGGTGATGCCTTGAGCGGCTCCCTAGAAACAGAGCCCAGCCAGGAGTGAGGGAATAAAGGTGGATATTGATTGGAAAGGCCTCCAAAGGCACAGCCTGGGGAGCCAGAGGCTGCTCTCACCATGGAGCCCAGGATGGACCCCGAGTCACGAGTTCTTCACCCCTTTAGAGCTTTGGGCCATTTGCATCTCAGCATCAATTCCCCAATTCAAACTTGAGCTCATGATGGCATTTCCCCAGCTCAGCCCCCCTTCTCAAGGGGTTGAGTTGCACATTTTGGGCCCAGGACAGTCTGGGTGTCCTTGGAGAGCAGCCTTGGAGAGGCTTTGTTGTGTCACTGTGACCGTGAGAGAGCAGCAGCTCGCAGGCTGCAAAACCCTGCAGAGTCACACCCTGAGCCCTGCAGGGGTTGGGAAATATCAAAGTTAAAATCCAAGGCATCCCTGGAAGGGCCACCCAGTGAAAGGTCACCTGCGCGGCTCCGCAGGATGATGGAGGCTGTTGGAGCCGATGGCTTGGCCGGGTCCCAGCCCCGGGTGAGCCGCATTCCGCTGGCCCAGGGGCCCTCTAGTGGCATTCCCGGCTGGATCTGCTCAGCCCGGCTCCTCCCTGGGTGGGCACTGTCCTTGCGGCGGGGGCAGGGCTGACCTGACACCAGCTGGCCCTGGAGCAGGGTGCCCATCGCTGTCTGCACCTTCCCCCGGGACCCTTGAGCAGAGCCAAAGCCCAAACTGAGGTGTGAAAAAGTCACGTCGGGCTTCTTCACTTCATAATTTCTACCATTTTTCCTTTATTTCCCTTTTTTTTTTTCATTCCTCAGCTTTTTTTCCATCATGCCTTTTCCCAGTTTCCAGGCCCCCTTTTCAGTCTGTTTGTAAATAAATCTCCCTTCATGCACCCCCTTTCCTCTTAATCAATTTTTGGAGGTGTCAGAGAAACGGTTCAGATGTTCCCAGCAGCAAATAGAAGCTTTAAGTTGTTCCCTGATGGTTCTACTCCTTATCCCTTTCATTTACAGTGGGGGAGAAACACAGATAATTGCAGATCCTGTACATCTCAAACTGTTTGTGGTGATAGTTACAATTATCCAAAATAATTGGCAGAAAGATCTGTGGACTTAATGTGCCGGGCTAAATTAATACTCTTAAATGCTACAATTTGAACAGCCTGTGTTTTTGCCATCCATGCTGGATCTCCCAAAATGGGCTAAATTGGCCATGCCGGCCATAAGGAGGCAAAAAAAAGGTTGCTGGTGACATTTTAGATTGGAGTTTATCTGAGCAGCTATTAGGGAAGACAGGGAGGAATATCATTTGCACCCATAGGAATCTGGTTTTTTTTCTCAACTCATCCCTCAAAGAGTTTAAATAGAGGCAGAATTTTCATGTGCTGAGCCATGCCCAGGTTGTCCAGGCCGAGCTCACAGGACAATCCTCACCAGTGCTCCCGCTCCAGGCTGCAAGTCCAACCCTCTTCTGGTTCCTCGGTCTCCATGGGAGGTGTGGAACAGCAGCAGCTCATTTGTGGGACTTTCAGGGAGAGGAAAACATCTGGAATTCCTGGGTAGGGCATTCCTCCTCCCTGGAGGAGCAGAGCTGCCTCACTGCTGAACCCCACCGCAGTCCCCAACAACAAGAGAGAAATGTTCCTTTGGGGAGTTCTAAAATACTGAATTTGGGATCAGAGTCAGCCAGGGTTAAATACTTGGGAAAATCTGAGTTTTGAGGGGTGTGCCTGGGCACTCTTTGGGTGGAGCCAGGCAAACCTTCCAGGAAAGGGAGCTGGGAAGGGGCTGGGGGTGCAGACAGAGCCCACGGCCGTGCAGGCGGCTCAGAAAAGAGACCCAGGCTTGGCTTTTGCCAAGAGACCTCACTCCCCCAGCAGCCAGACTGTGGGGAGAAAGACATTGGGAGTGAAGGGCTGACAGAGACTGACAGAAGCTTAGCACCCTGCTGGATGCAGCCTTTGGACAGGGGCGATGAAAGATAAAATCCTCGTCCCCGGTGCAGCCCTTTGTCTGAGAGATGCCAGGGAAGGCTGTGCCAAGGTGCTTTTCCCTGACCATCTGCCTCATGAGCCCACATGCCAGGCTTGATGCAATCCAAAGCCTGATAGCACACAGGCCTGCTGGTTTATGAGGAGCCATTTTGCAATTAAAACAAATATTTAGGATTTCTTCTAAGTGAAGGGGCCAAGTCCTTGTGAGGGAAGTCTGGCACGTCTGGGCAGGGTAAAGAGGCTTCCCTTGCTCTCCTGGCAGAGGCAAATTGCACCCAGATTCCAGTCCAGAGGTCGTCTGTGTCATTTAAAAATCATGTTGGACTTAAATAAAGAGAACTAGAGAAGCTAAAAATGCAGATGGAGAGGGCTCTGACTGGGTAGAAGGCACATCCTCATCCTGCTGCTTGGCTTGGATCTCCAGTGATGGGCAAGGCAGGAAAGGTGGGGGTCACCCTGTTATCAGGGATGCTGATTTTGGCTTCACTTCTCCTTTACAACGTCCCCCAGGTCACCAGGAAAAACTCCATCCTGGCTCAGCCTGGGCCGTTTTCCTGAGCTTCCAGGGGCAGGATTTCTTGCAGCAAGGCTTGATGTTTCCTGAGCTTCCTCCTAGTGCTCCCACCATGTTAAACAAATGCATATGCTTCCTGCAGATCCTTGGCAGGGCTCGGAATCAATCCTACATGGAAATGAGGAGGTCTGGCATGCCACTGTGCAATCCAATGGTCTCACACCCCGACAGAGCTCAGCTGCAGGTCATATGTTCCCCTCTGAACCATATTTTCTGATGAAAACCCTTTTGGCTGCAGCCTCAGAACCAGCTTGAGTTAAGTCAACAAGGCAGAGGAAGCGCCTTGGCCAAGATGAAATGGCAAGTTGGGAGCAGAGCTGGGACCAGAGCGAGGTCTTTTGGCTCTGCTGGTTCTTTGTGGCTGTGCCTGGTGGGCACAGGGGGAATTCAAACCCCTCCGAACCTTTAGCTGCTCATACCTGTCTGAGGGGCAGAGAGAAGGACAAAAATGAACTCCCCCGTGCAGGGATAATCCTTGGGCTCGTGCAAGACCCTCCAGGGTGTCAGGGTTCCCCCATCCTGTGTCAGAGACCTGGTCTTGGGTGCTGCCCACTCCCAGTTTTGAAGCTGTGCCCTAAAAAGGAGCGTGGGACCTCTTTTTTTTTTCCCTGCTGGCGGGGTTCTGGCCAGCATTCCCTGTGGATGGTTTCTAGACACACATCCCTTTGTTTAGGAAGACCCTGTATTATGTTGACACAGCAGCATGTGGCACTGGAAAAGGAAATAGAAAAGGCTTTTGAACACGAACTGGGCTGGTGCTGGAAGAATGCAGGGGGATTTGATATTAGGGAACGGTTTTAAGTTGGAGCTGAAAATTCAGATTTTCGTCTTTGCTTCCTGAGTTTTTCCATTTGCAGGGAATTTCCCCGAGCAGACAGGTTCAGTGTGAGTGCAGTGGGTAAATTCCAGCAGGACACTGCATGGATGCTGTGGGGACAAGGAAAGCCTGTGGAAGCTCTCTGGGTTCTTTGCCTTGTTCTTGCATCATGAAGCAACAACTCCCATTCCCCACGGCTCAGTTTCTCCTCTGGGAATATTGATGCTTATTGGTAAAGTGCTTTCAGGGCTTGCCCATGAATTTTTAAAACACAACAGAATTGCCAAAAAAGAAAACAAAACAACAACAACAACAACAAAAAAATCTGCTGTTTGGTTCCAAGTCAATAATTTCCCACCCTCCAAGGACTGTGTCCTCAATCAAAACACATCTGTCACAGCCAGCGAGGCTCCAGCAGCTTGGAACACCTGTGTCAGAAGTTATTCAAAGCTGTTCCATGGATTTCTGTCTCCCAGATTGTTTCTTGATGGATATTCCATGAAATATGCCTCATGAATGCCTTGCACATCCAGGGATCTTCCCTGGGATTCCCAAGCATGGATTTAATTCCTCGTCTCGCTGCAAACTCTCCATGGGGCTGTGCTGGCTTTCGCCAGTGGAAGTAGGGACATTTTCTTATCCTCTGAAATGTGTTTTTAGAAAAACAGAGAGTAAAAGAGCCTTTTAGGGCTCTTTTAGGGCATGAGAATTTGGTTTAATCTCTCTGTGTCTCAGATAAATAGGGATAACTGATATTTTTCATGTGGCTTTGCTGGTTTAGGTTATAAGAACTTTCAGGACAGGCACTAAGGACCTCCCCTAACCTTGTGGGGTGCCTGGCAGGGCCGTACCCCATTACAGCCCAGGTGGGATGGCAGGACAGGGTGCAGAATTCAGCCCCCAGGTCTCTCTCTCTCTCTCTCTCTCTCTCTGCGCTTGGCCTCTCCATCCTGATTTGTTTATCTCTCAGGGGCCTTTCTGTTTTCAATTCCATTGTTCTTCACCTGGGAATTTCAGGCTATTATTTAATTTCCTTCCAGCTTTCAGCCCTTCCCCCGTGCCTCCCAGGTCTCCATGGCCCAGCCCCAGCCCCTCTGTGCAGGGAGTTTTTACTTTTCTGCCCCTCTGTGCGAGTCAGTTTTCGTTGGCTCCCGCAGCATCTCCTCTTGTCAAGGCATTATCCAGTGGGGAGCCTGATTATTTAGATTCCTTCAGCTTCCCCTTTTAATATATCTCCTCTGTGTCCTGCAGCCTGACCCCTGCCAAAGGACCTGCCACGAGGGTTGTTTCTCCCAGTCTGGAGCCCTCCCCCAGCTTCCCTTTCATCTGTGTTTTCTGAGAGCTCTGTGCTTCAGGCAGCAAAGTCAGAGCAGGGTTTGGGGCCTCTGGGTCCAGCGCTGGATCCCTCCCCCATCACCTGAGAAAAGGCAAAAACCCCTTCCAGGGCCAGCCTTGGAGGGGGGTGGGGAATAGCTGAGCCTTGGTAGGGAAAGGAGACCATTTAATCCTCTTTTTCTTTTTTTTTTTTTTTTTAATTTGAATTTGCAGCACGGTTCCTAAGCATGGACTG
Organism: Picathartes gymnocephalus; assembly: GCA_013390045.1. Lineage (NCBI taxonomy): Eukaryota > Metazoa > Chordata > Aves > Passeriformes > Picathartidae > Picathartes > Picathartes gymnocephalus. Next base: position 13,395 of record WEKY01026496.1, read on the forward strand.
TGGGCACTGCGGGGCAGATCCTGTGCCGTGCTCTGCAGAGGGATTTTAGGGCAGCAGGTCTGCGAGAAGTGAGGAGCTCCCTCAAAATTAACAAGGCAGTGGTGTTGATGCCAGGCTGCTGCACTTGTGGCTCCAGTCTGCCCAGTGGAACCAGTTTAAAAAAACCCTCCATGGGGATTTCAGGGGCCTCTCTCCAGGTTTAACCTGAGAGAGAGATGCTGGCTGCTGTGATTTGATTCCCTACCCTCTGAAGAACATAAAGGTGATTTTTCCAACCCTCTGGCAGCATTTTATTTGTAAAATTGCTGGAGAAGAAGAAGATCTGTGGAGGTCTCTGAGCTCTAGACCCCAAACCCAATAAAATATTGCTAGAATGATGCTGCTGAGCAGGAAACAGAGAGGAATGGATGGAAAGAGGTATCAGCTGGCAGCTTTTAAGGCTTTCTGTGCAGAGAGCAGAGTGTTTAGGTGGATGGCTCCCCATTTTTGGCTCAGGTGAGGTGGAAGCCACACCCAGAGCAGGCTGTTTTCCCCATACCTTTGCTTTTTATTCTTAAAATATCCTCAATCGTGCCTCCAAAACTGCTGTAAAACACTTTTTCAGTGGCCCATGGTGGTGTTGGACCTCTTTAGCTCCCACCTCTGGTCCCTCTCTGCAGCATCCCATGAGAGATGGAGGATGATTTGATCCTGGGAATTGTGTGTGTGGTCCAGAACCTGCAGCTGGGTGTGGGTGCTGAGAGCTGCTGTTCCCAACTCTGCCCTGGCTGGGTTTTTCCCCTCGTTCAGCCTTCCCGAGGAGAGGCAGCAAAGGCTTTGGAATCAGCCAGGGATTGCTGTGAGTTGTCACAGCCCGTCCCATCTATCACCCAGCACAATGTGACACCTCAGCCAGGCAAATTCAGAGAGAAGCAGTTTTCTGTCAGCTCCAATTTACCAATAAGGCCTTTGAGAGCAGGGCTTGAAATGGCTGTGTACTCCATGAAAACCTCTTTTTAGGAAATGTAACAGGACATTTTTCTTGGCCAAAAACTCAGTTAAAAGTATTTCCCTGCTTTTTCTACCACCATCCACCAGCTGGGTCAAGAGTACCACAAGATTTTGGCTTTTTCAGAGTCAAGGGAGGGTCCTGAAATATTGTCCCTCACCTAGAGAGGTGTCCCAGAACTGATCTGAGCCTGAGCATCTGAGCAGGCTCTTGCTGAGATGCAAATAAAAAGTTTTTAATATGAAGCAGCAGCTCGTCATTGACATTTTCAAGGGGAGATGCTAAGATCAGTTGTGGAAAATAGGAATCCATAGCTAAGGACTGTTGCAGCCAAAATTTTACAGATTTTTCCAAGCGCTGGATGCTCCCTGAATTGCTGAAGTTCATCCTGCTCAGAAGAAGTGAAGATTTAGGCTGAGCCTGCTGCAGTTACGGGTTCCATGCCCCTGTTAAAATGCATTTATATCATCCCCAATAAGTTCCAACCTCACACATTTGGTTCCAGGAGTACAGCAGCACTCTCATATGGTTTTGAGTAAACCCCGTGTTTCTCCAGGCCAAAAACTGCAGGCAAGTGATGTTACAGGAAGCAGAGATTTGACATCTGGATCAGAACTGCAGTGGGCTTAAAACTCCCCCGAGATGAACCTCAGCCTTGGCAGTTCCCTGGGTGCTCCCAGGTGCTAAATTGTCCTTCCTATGGCCACACTTTGTGCTCCAGAGTGCAGTGGAGGAAAAAAAAAAATCCCACCAGTTCATGTGTTAGAAGGAGAGAAACATTTCCTCCGCGTTGTTCCGAGGTGTGTGACTTAGGGTTTGCAGGGTGGAATTTGTGGAGTTGTCTCCATCCTTATGAATCTGTTCCTTTGGTTTAGAGCGAGCTCTCAGTGATGGTTCAGCAAGGGAAGGGCAGGAGGGAAGAGAAGATGGGCTGAAGCCTCCACTGGTGTGACAGGAGCACAGAATGCCAGGCTTGGGGAGGTTTCTGTCATGTCCTGGCCTGGTGAAGAGCCCAGCAGTGATTCTTTTCTCAGGCACAGAGCACAGATGGACTCAGAGCTCCAAACTCCGTATTTTCCTTGGTATGGTGAGCAAGGAGAACTTACATGGCAATCATACATAATACATGGCACAGGCAGAGACAGAAAGCAAATAAAACTGAGATCAAATGCCCAGCAAAAGCAGCAGCCCAGGGCTCATGGGGCTGAGAGCAGCTCCTCCCTGCACCTTCCAGGGCAGGATCCCCAGGCAGGGTGCAGAAAACAGAACCAAACCCATCACCCTCCCAGCACCCATCCCCAGGGAGGAGTGGGGGAAGTGGAAGACTGGATGTTGGTGGGGGGGATCCAGCCTGGAGAAGAGAAGGCTCTGGAGAGACCTCAGAGCCCCTTCCAGGGCCTAAAGGGGCTCCAGGAGGGCTGGAAAGGGACAAGGGCTGGAGGGACAGGACACAGGGAATGGCTTCCCACTGCCAGAGGACAGGGATAGATGGGATATTCTTCCCTGTGAGGGTGGGGAGGCCCTGGAACATGTTGACCAGAGAGTTGTGGACTCCCCATCCCTGGAAGTGCCCAAGGCCAGGTTGGACGGGGCTTGGAGCCACCTGGGACAGTGGAAGGTCCCTGCCCATGGAAAGGGGGTTGGAATTGGATGATATTTGATGTCCTTTCCAACCCAACCCATTCTGGGTTTCTGTGCCTAATTCAGGCTCCTGCAGTAGCTGTGAAGCTCCTGGTTTGCTGCTGTAATCCATGAAGAGATAAAACCTGTTCAAAAAGTCACTTTTAAGCCAGACTTGTGCTTTGGCCCTTTGGCAGAACCATTTTGTCCCTACAGTGGGAGGTATCTTAGGGATTGCAGGGCTCTGCCATGGATTCAGCTGCAGATCCCTGAGGGAATTTGGCTCTTCCTTAGTGCAGGTCCTTCCTGACATTTCCAGCAGGATGGGGTTTGGGTGAGCATCTCTTTTCCTCTTCTCTGGGTTTGGGTTTGGGTGAGTTCCTCAAGAAGCCACGAGAGATGCAGACCTGGCCAGCTCCAGGTGACTAGCAGTGACACCAGCTCTGAGTGTCCCCAGGGAGAAAGGTGGGTCTTCCTCCAGCAGGTAAAAGAAAATGCCAAATCTCTGCTGTGAAAATGAACTCTTGTCACTCTCTGATTGTTCTTAAGCTGTGAGGGACATGTGTGTCAACAAACAAATTTGAGGAGAAACATAATCTTAAGTAGTCCTTGGCAAAACAAGGGGAAGTCAAACTATTTCTTGAGCCTTCTTTGTTTAATCCTGACACCGTGATTTATTCCCCAGTAACACATTCACCACCCCCCTCCACACACACACACACATCCACCAGGGCAACTGCTCCAAATTTTATTGGAAAAATATAAAACGGCTTTGCATTCTTACCTTTATTTCAAGACCTCCTACAAGAAACAGGAAGGGTAAACATGAAAGATCTGTTTCCTTTAAATTGTGAGTGTGGGGGAGTTTTCCTGTAGTGAAAGGACTGTTTTGAAAAGCCCTAAATGCTTTTGAATTGAATACATAGAAGTAATGTACACACGGTTTGAATTTACAGTTCTGGGTCTCCTATCCCCCTCCATATGAATCCTATAAGTCAGACGTGTTGCTACAGTGATTCCCACCGGGAAAGTCTGGACCTAGACTAGGAACAGCTGTAGATCTACAATCCACCAAAGTCGGCTTCTGAAACAGATATGAATTATTGGTTCAGTCAGATAAATATGGCTTTGCCTTTCCCCCACAGGCAACCACATATGGCACTTGGAAAGAATTAAAACCTTTACCCTTGGCCAGGTCTGGTTAAATAATGGCTCTTTCTTATACTTTCCCCCTCTCTCCATTTCCTCTCATTCATTCTTCTTTTCATTTTCCTTTCATGATCCTTTTGGCACCGGCATCCGAAATGTCACCTCCTCAAAGTGACCCCGAATTTTCCAGTGTCACCTACGGGGCTGCGGGAGCGCGGGCGAGGCAGACGGGTGAGAAAACATGGAGCTGTTATTCAGCGGGGCTGGAGCTCTGAAAGGAGGAACAAAACCACCTTTCTGCTGCTCAGCATGGCTGCACCGAGTCCAGAAAAGCCTCTGAGGCTGCTGCTACGTTGTCAGCTGAGCTCGGGCTTGTCCCAGAGCCCGAATTCACCCACCACCCCGCGGTGTGTGTGTGTGTGCAGGAGGGTGCTCTGCCCCTTCTTGGGGTCCCCTCCTGTGCCAGAGTGATTTTTACGTGCTGCAGCTCGTGTTAAACAGTGAGGAACAAAGGTCTGAGAGTGAGACATCACAGGGATGCGAGGACACCTCACTCTCCCGGCCTCTTCTCCCCATTCCCAGCTCCCTGTGCTGCTGCCGCCTCTCCAAACGCAGGGCACACAGGTGCAGAGCATCGCTCACAGGAGGGGCTCAACCTCACAGCTATTAAACACTCTCACCTGCCTCTCACGGGCTCCCTGATCCCCCCTCCTCTCTCTGCTCCTCTTCCCTACCCTCAGACACTCCTCCGGCCCCTCGAGCTGCCCTCCAGCCAAGCCCTCCACCGGCTCTAGCGCACTTCCCTTCCTCGAGCTACTTCACGGGCTTTAAGAATCTGGAATTAAGAAACCTGTAAGTTGCTGCTTTATCTCATTATCTCCTGTTTTGCATTTTAATGTGCCTGCTCTAAAAAAGCCCTCATTGATATTCCGGTTCGGCATGTGTTTGTTTGTGTCTCTTGGGAAAATTGGCTACAGATATTACTAAGTCAAAAAACACACACAGGAGAGTTTGCTGCATATTTTTCTTTCCTTTTTTCCTTCTTTGAAAGAAGATGGTATTTTCTTCGTTTTCTTGAATAGCAAGAGAGTGGAAATGGTGGCATTTTGAGGCAGCTTGGGGTGTAGGACGTAATGCACTGCTCTTGGAGTCTCCAGCTCTGTGGCTGGAGCTCCTGGGTTCTTCCTCCCCACCCTGCAGAAGGACCCTGCTTTGAAATGCAAGTCACTGTGCCTGGCCTCCTCCTACAGCTTCCATCTTTTCCCCAAATCATCAAAGTCCCAGGGACAATCCCAAAGGGTGACCCTGGCGAGGTGAGGCAGCTGTTGAAGCAGAGGTGATCCGAAAGGCCGGTGTTTCCTGCCAGTCTGGGAGGCTGGCTCTGGCAGGAGCGTCCCACCACAGCCTGTGGGCTCTTGGAATGTGCAGAGGAGCCTGGAAGGGCTGGGATGGTCTGTGGGTGGCTGGGGAAGAGGCCATGTGAGCAGAGGCAGGTGCATTCCAGCATCTCCCTGCCTCCTCCAGCAGCTCCGAGCTCAGCGTGGGTCCCTCTGGAAAGGTAGAGGGGAATTCATTGGGATGGTTTCTCTCCCCTAATCACTGCTCCAGAAAAGATGTTGCCAGGCATTGGTTTTGCTTTCTCTTTTAATGAGAAAAATGATTTTTTTCTGCCCTCTGTGCAACCATTAAAATCCTTCTGGTCCTGCTCTTGAATTGTGGTTTAACTGCAATGCTCCTGATGTGTTTCCGCTGCTGCTTGCTGCTATCATCCCATGGTTAGGGGGACTTAGGATGGGAGAAACAACTCTCTGGAGGCAGTGGTGCCTCTGCACTGCTTAGAGAGGGAGTTTAAATAGCTGCTTCAGACTAGACATTTAATTTTTTAGGGGAATAAAATTTACATGAGGTGAACCCCAGGTTGGCTGCTTGGGAAATCTGTGTCAAGCAAATCTTTGAACAGGTTTTTAAAAATGCAGTTGTTTTCAACATATCCTTGAGAATCATAAATGTTAAAACATCTCCTGCCAGCCTGGGACTTAGCACAGGGGGACTTCTTGGTTGGATCTCCCTGATTATTGGCACTGGGTTTTGTACAGGTGGCATTTTTGGGGTGGGAGGGGAGGGGATGCATTAAGAAATGAGGATGTGCTGAGTACTTTGTCAGCTTTAGGGTTTACCCTGAGCACAGGGTGATCTGGAAAGACCTGACACCCCACAGAGATGCTGGATGAGCCAGCAGAGGTGTGTTCCCACCCAAAAGACGTGCTCACCTGTCCTGAGTCACCTTCCTTGGTTATTGTTCTGGTGTAAGCAGGGATGCAAGACCCCAGCTCCACCCCACTGACACAACCAGGTGTCCCTTGCTGTCACTTCTGCTGCTTTTTTTGCAGCTTTGAGCAGCATCACCAACTCTTTTGGCAGCCTCTCCTTCATCCCTGAGGTGTCAGCAGCAAATAAAGGCATTTCAGCAGAGTTTCTCTCTGTTCCTGAGTGAGCAGCTCGGTGTGGCTGATGGCAGAGGCTGCAGGGAGCAATTCCTCACCCTCGTTTCTCTTCAGGGGCCAAGTGCAGGAGGCTGAGCAGGGATATTTCCCATGGAGTCTGAGCTCCAGGGCTGGTCCTGTGTCCATCACGGTGTGTTCAGACCCTTCTGTGCTGCACTTCCACCGTCCCCAACATCTCCTGGGTTGGGAACAGAGGCACATCACAGTGCTCAGAGTGCTGCATTTACCCCAGTCTCGGTGCCAGCAGAGACCCCCCTCCCTGCCCTTGTGCTGTGTCACTTCTGGAACCACTTCAGCTCCCTTTTGCTGACCTGCTTTTGGAAGGAGTAAACTCACAAACTGCTCCAAACTGGGCTTCTTCGTGGCATGTCAGTCAATACGGAAATGCAGGGCTCCCTGTCCCCCGGCAGTGACATTCCCTCCACCTCCCACACCATGTGTCGGTGTGAGCCTGGGTGGGACCTGGAGCTGCTCACCTCCAGAGAGCACCTGTAAGTCCTGGCAGCATTTTGGCCCCCAGCCCACACCTGGGGACACGTTTGGAGCCAGTCCCTGGCAGCACCCAGCCCCTGCAGCCCCTCTCAGCACACCCTGCCCCGATGTGAGGCACCATTGTGCTCTAGCATTTCACTGCCAGGATTCCTACCCTTTTATTTAAGTGTTGTGGGTGCCTTTTTTTCCCCCTTTCTTTTAATGATCTTTTTATTTTCTTTAAGTGTTTTGATATGTCCAGTGGGACCCCTGAAGGCAGTGCCTTTCTCTGCTGACCACCCTGACACTGCAGCCTCTGTCAGAGCTGCTGCGGGCAGGAGGGGGAATAAATGGGAAGTGCAAGGGAAGAAATGGCACCGTTGCCAGATGCTCCAGCAAGGAAACACTTGGGGACCCTGTGATTTGTCCCTGCTGTGTGACAGAGGCTGCTGCTGCACCGACAGCACCCCAGCCCTGCACTTAACTGACTTTAAAAGAGACCGAGGTGAAGTAACCCTTCTTTATTTTATTTTATTTTTTTTATTTTTTTTTTAAATACCCTGTGGTGTCGAACTGAAACCGCAGCCAGCTTCTATTTTCAGAGGGCTCGGTGAGGGAATGTTTTTATCTGGAGATACAATGACTGTCGCCCTGTAGGCTGCAGTTCCCATGCTGGTGCTGCCAGGGCCCATGAATGCGTGCTTTATGAGCTGCTCTCGCAGGTGTTCGGGGGGCATGTAATCACTAATGAATAGTGGGGACACACAAACTCAGGGCAGGCTCTGGCACAGTCAGCCAGGCCAGGCAGTTGGGGTTTTTTTGGGTTTGGTTTGGTTTTTTTTTTTTCATTCTGTGAGAAAAAGTAGGAAAAAGAAAAAAAGTCCAGAGTTTTTCCTTCGAGAGCTCTCCCAGCCTCTGCCCAGCTCGGTGGTCACCCACCCAGATGGAAATTGGGGCACAGAATTCAATATTTTGGGGTTTCTTTTGCTTCCCTCACAGGACGAATCCCTGCATGGGCAATGCTTCTGTCCACATGGAGTTTGTAGGGGTTGATCTTGAGGATTTTGTGCTTTTTGTGTTCTGGCTCTCCCCATGCCAGGGCTTGTGCATAAAATAACGAGCAGTGACTTCAGGAGGAGCGCAGCCCTTGGAATCATTTGGAATGTGTGTGTCATGGATGGGGCCTATTATGATAATGATGATTAATTTGTCATTAAGCCTGTCTGATCCTTCCCCTCATCCCACCCTGCACGGGCACAACGGGATGGACTTGCAGGGGCAGTTTGGGTTTTGGCAGGCTGGACTTCCAACCCCAGACAACGTGCTCTGAACCAAGTTCTGTGGGAGAAATAACAATAAAAGCAGCCCCAAGCAAGGCAGATTTTTAAAAAGGGGAATAATCTCTCTGTAATTTTTAAATGGTCTAACACACCAGCCCGGCAAAGGAGGGGAAGTCAGTCCAGTTTATTTTGTGACTCTCAGCCAGAATTGCTGGATAAATGATTTAAGCCCTCCTGGCTCTGAGGAGGGCAGAGCTGAGACACCAGCAGTCACACAGCAGGTTTGCTGACAAGCAGCCTCTGCCTTGGGATTTGGTCAGGGAGGGAACAAGGATTCTCCAAGCTGGGAAACGCCAGAGTATTCCCACAAAGTTGACTTGGAGTCATTTTTGGATTGGAGAACCTGAGCTCCAGCTCACCTCTGGTTACCACAGGTGGGGTGGAGGTGGCCCCTGATTCCAGAACTGCTTGGTCTCAGCGTGCCCAGAAAATCCAGGTGCACAGCTGGATGTGAATCCTACCTGGACAAAGTGGCAGGATTTCCCCTGGGAAAACTCCCAGTGATTTCTGTTTGTTATTATTATTGTTATTGGTTTTATTTAAATGTTCTGTGGAAGAGAATAGCCCCCAAGTTATGATCACTTTTATCAGTCAGGGTAACAGTTATCTATAAAGCAATATATCCTTCAGCCTGAAAGGAAGACAGTATTTTGGAAAAAAATATTAATATTCAGGGTGCACAGCCTGAGCCAGTGGTTTTATTTGTGCTCATATTTTTCACTGCCTTTCTTTTACACCTCAAGGACACATTTATGATCTCCTCATGGTATTTCACTTCTGAGGTGACGGTGATGCCTTGAGAAAAAACAGATCTCACATTAATTTGGCCCCCAAAGCCATTAGAGTGCTTGTGGAGCAGGGAAGTGGGAGTGCAGCTCTTGGATACTTGGCTGAATTTATCAGGAATTTGCCATTTTTGTGCTTTATTTCTGCAGTACCAATGCACACAAAGGCCTTGTGTTGGGGCAGCACAAATTTTCCTTAGAAATAAAGGCAGAGGGAAGCACTCCCTGCCCTCCTGGAAGAGGAATCCCTGAAGGATTACCTAAAAATCCTGGATGCTGTCTGAACCTGTCAGGGAAAATAAAGCTTTGTATGTGTTTATAAAGTGGGGTTTTTACCCTGCAGAGGAGGAAGCAGAAATGCTGAGGTGATCTGTTAAAAAATGAGGATAATTAGTGATGGGGAAGGATAACACCCTGCACTCACAGGGTACCTTTCTTATTAGGGACTGGGCTGGTGGTGTGGTGTCTCCTCTAGGGCTGAGGGAAATGTGTGTGGGAGAAGCCCAAGAGCATCTGCAGAGCTGGTGGCATGGTAGGAAAAAGAGGCTTTAACTCCCAGCAAATGCAGCTTTTTGGTTGAATATGTTTAATTTTTTTTCTTTTTTTTTTTTTTGAGAGCTGTCTGGCTCTTTGAGCATTTCTCGAGCAGCAATGCAGCACCTGTAAAATAGCAATTATCCCAATTTCCATGAGAGAAATGGCTCACGCAGGGAGGAGATCACCACACCTTTGCACAGCTCTCCAGCAGGAGGTTGGCAATAGTCTGGATCAGCTCAGGAGCAGCAGACAGGAATTTCAGAGGCACTCAGGGCACTGAATTCCCAGTGAGGACACAGCTACTGGAGCCCTCTGTCTTGATATGGAAAGAGAATTTCTCTGTAGTTTGTCACAGTCTTGGCTTTTCTTGGCTCATTCTTGGAGAAAAAAAAAACAAACCAAACTACCCAACAAGTAAAGACAGACAAGATTTGGTTCAGGGAAGGATGAATTTCCCCAACCTGCATGGTGGCACCAACTCTTTGCTTAAATTTGAATTTATTGCTTTGCATGGTGTTACATCCAGCTTTCCTTATCCATCCTTTTCCCAGGATGTGAGCTCCCTTTCCCACCTTCCTGCAAGCTCCATCCTCTCCAGTTAGGAAAAGGACAGAAATCCTCCAGGCTCTGCCCCACCACCCCACCCTGTTCAGCTCATCACCCACTGCTGGGTCCCTTTCTGCAGAGCTCATAATCACCCCGGGTCTTATTTATGCTTTGGAATATTCCTGCCTCTTTCCAATATCCCGTACTTTTATCCCTGTTGGATTTCAGCCAGTTATTTCAGACAATTTCTCAATTTATCCAGATCATTTTGAAGGCTAATTCTGACCTTAACATGCTGGTGGGGTTCTCCCAGCTCCATGTTGTCCACAAATTTAATAAGCATACTCTCTGTCAAGGTCAGCATGGAAAATGTGGAATAGAAATAGAAGCACGAAACCCTGCTTAAGTTTGACACCCACCACACCAAAATCTTCCCCAAATTGTGCCGGTTTCAGCATGGATGGAGTGTAATTTCCGCCTGGAAAAATCCCAAGCTTGCAGCTCTCCCAAACACTTCCAGCTCTGCTTTGTTGTTCAGATCTGTGTCTCACCTTAAAATTAAAACAAAAAGACCTCCCCCATAGGACTGAAGCACTTCTAAGATTTTTAAACAGCACCTTTCCACTCCCAAGAAATGGGACATACATCCTGGAGATGACATTTCCATTCACAAGGATCTCAGGATCCACCAGAACTCTCCCTGGAATATTTTCCTACCTCGAGGACGAGGTAGAGCAGCCATTTTAACACTGCACCATTTCAACCTGCACACGAGCTGTGGGGTTTGCAATATTCTGGGGAGCCACAAACTTCTCATGCTGTAATCAGTTGCTTCCTAACTCGAAGATGTCTCAAATTATAAATTGCTTCCCAAACCGATGCGAAATGCTGCGGCATAATGTGGTGATTGATGCTATAGAGGAAACTCTGGTACAGTTTGCACGCTCTCAAATATAATCCTGCTGCAGGTGGGGGACTGAAGCATGGGGTAAATGCAGCTGATTAGATATTTTGTCTCATTCAGGAGCCTTTTCTGCCAGCGCTATATGAGTGAATGCATATTGCATGAGGGGCCTGTTCCAAAGTCCATTGAAATGGAGTGAAAGGCTCCCGTTTTTCCCTCGGCGTGCTTTGGAGCAGGGCAGAAACACTGTCAGGCACACACAACAGAGATGTTGCCTTGCAGTTGGAGGGGAGCTGCCTCTCCTAATGGCAAAAACAAATGTTTTCGCCGTGATGTGTGGAGCCCTTAACGACAGCAATTCCTCGGAGAGCGCCGGGATTTGCAAATATTGAATATATTTCCATTTTGTGGGAATTGAAGGATGGAAAATTAAAGGAGGTGGCCAGGTCCTTAGAGGAGAGCTGGAGCCTTGACCTGTGCTATAGCCTGGACAGGCTGGGATACTTATCCTGGCAGTAGTGCAGTGGGAATGTGGCTGGGATAATGCTCCTCTCACTTCCAGTGCCATTCCTGCTTGGGAAATGCCCTTTCCTTGCACATCCAGTGTGTGACTCCAGCCAGGTTGTTGTTAGTCCAGGTAGGGAAGAGCTTGCGCCACAGCAAAAGGCAGCATGAACTAGGAAAAGAACAGGAAAAATACCCTGTTGGTATTTTTGGGGTCTTTTGGGGGGACAGTCCCAGCAGGAGCCTCATCCTTTACTCCTGTCCCAGCAGTGCTTCACCTTCAGCTGGTCCAAGAGCAGGGCTGGGCCCAGGAATTCCTCTGGGAGCCCAGATACGAGGTGTGAGGGCAAGGAATTGCCAAGCTGGCTTGATTTTTCCTCTGCACTTCCCAACCGTGGATGCAGATTTTTCTGTTTTCTGCAGAAAAACCTCTTCCCCTCACTTGATTTTTGTGTTGCCAGCGCTGGGGAAGAGCAGTGCTGGCTGCACCAGTGCTGCCACTCCCGCTCTGCAGAGGCCAAACCAAGGCACAAAAGGCACGGGCAGGGAATTTAATCACTTTTTGTGGGGATCTGCAGCCGGCAGGTGGGACAGACATAGGGCACTGCTGCCGAGGTAGGAAGAGAATCCTCATCCGCATCCCTACGAGCATCTCGGGGGTTTTTAGCCCAGGGGAGGGAGGCACCAGGGCTTCGGGAGGGATCACAGCCAGCTCTGTGTCCCCTGCCGGCTTTAGCTGGGTTCGTGCCTCCCCTAAACGTGCGGCGTTTCTCCTTCTCGTGCCCCTTTTCTTTCCTCCCTCCTCTCGCCTTTTATAGGCACGGCTTCGAGGGGCGAGGGCAGCTCGCCAGAGCCTCCCAACCCCCCTGCCAGCGCCCATCGCTCTCGGGAGCCCAAAATTCAGCCCGAGCGCCGGCTCTGCTGCGGCACTCGCTGCAACCCGAGCCTCTGACAGGGAAATAAATAAATCACCGGATAAATAAAGTGGCGGGCACCTAGAGCTGAACGCCAATGCGTGGCTGGAGGTGCCGCCACCCCCTTGCAGCCCTCACCGGTGAGCAGTAAATGGAACTTTGTTCCCTCTCGGAAGGGTTTTTTTTCCACCTCATTTGCCGGTTTCTAGCGGTGCTCGAGACCTCCAAGAGGTCTGGGCGCAGATTGCAGTGACTTCCAACCTCGCTCCGGCTCTTTGTGCCAGTGGGGCATTATCTGCGGCTTTCCTTCTTCTCCCTCTTTCTTTAAAAAGCCATAAACCAGCGAGGACTATTCAGTGATTAAGATTATTTGGGTTCACTTCAGTCTTGGCACGGTGCTAATAAAATAATAAAAAAACCCCCAACCCAGTGTTAAAGGGTTTGTTCTCTCATTTGCAGAAGAAACCGTCTCACTATGGGAATGAGCAATTAACAGCAGTTAAATGAGCTGAACTTGGTCCTTTTCTCCCATTGTCTTTGTGCCTTTTGAATCATCTGGAATTGGATTTTCTCCGCTGTCTATTTTCCGGTGCGCTAAAATGTTTTACATAAATCATAGAGACCAGCCCCGAGACGTAACCCCCTCATCCCCGCCGTCCACAGCGCCTGCAAAAACCGTGAAAATGTTCTGCTCAATCACCTGGATCTGTCTGTTGCACGATTACAATCTTTGCTGATTATGATTTTTTTATTATTCCGTGGATTTTTTTTTTTTTTTTCCTTAAAGGAAATACAGCAGAGGGATGGGGAGGGCGTTCTCTCCCCAGTTCCGTATCCGCAGGCATTGCTGCCTTCATTAATTAAAAATGATAGGAGGAGAGTGAGTGGAGAGGTTTGATCTTTACATGGGAAAGGCAGCGTGTAGCCTCTTCTAAGACCTTTTTGGCGACGGATTTCAGCTCTTTTCTCGCACTGCAACCTCAGCAGGCTGCATCTGTATATTAATATTTTTTTTTTTTTTTGCCGGGGTATGTTGAGTATATAAGTATATTGAATATATCAGCATAGTGGTTATATATTTAATATATCAGTATATTGATTATATAAGTGTATTGAGTATTTAAGTATATTCAATATATAAGTATATTCGATACATAAGTATATTAAATATGGAACTACATTGAATTTATAATTATGTTAAATATACACCAATACTAAATACCCCAGGAAAGGGATGTGACACGGAAACCAAATAGCTCGTGGTGGTTTGAGCGCCTGGCGGGTGATGCTCGGGGTGGGTTCATCGTACCGGGGCAGCCCAAGGCGGGGCGGAGCCGGACTATCTGTGGGCTGTGGCCCCGATCGGTCCGTGGGCCCCGGG
>WEKY01026496.1:27058-74545 GCA_013390045.1 Picathartes gymnocephalus
TCGGCGGGCGCGCGGCCCGGAGCTGTCCGTGGGCCCCGAGCCGGATCAGTCCGCGGGCTCTCGGCCCCGATCTGTCCGTGGGCCCCGGCCCCGATCTGTCCGTGGGCCCCGGGCCGGATCTGTCCGCGGGCTCTCGAGCCGGATCAGTCCGCGGGCTCTCGGCCCCGATCTGTCCGTGGGCCCCGGGCCGGATCTGTCCGCGGGCTCTCGGCCCCGATCTGTCCGTGGGCCCCGAGCCGGATCAGTCCGCGGGCTCTCGGCCCCGATCTGTCCGTGGGCCCCGGCCCCGATCTGTCCGTGGGCCCCGGGCCGGATCTGTCCGCGGGCTCTCGGCCCCGATCTGTCCGCGGGCTCTCGGCCCCGATCTGTCCGTGGGCCCCGGGCCGGATCTGTCCGCGGGCTCTCGGCCCCGATCTGTCCGTGGGCCCCGGCCTCGGTGTGTCCGCGGGCGGGGCGGGGCCGGCGCACCTCAGATGAACCCGCCGGGCCCGTCCCTGTTGCCAGGGCGTGGCGGGGAAGGCGCGTGCTGATTGGCTGCGGCCGCGCGTCCCCGGCCAATGGGAGGGCAGGGAGGAGGGAGAGGCGGGGCGCGAACCTGAGGCGAGAATCCGGTTAGGCCTCGTCCCGGGAATCGCGACACATCCCCGAGTCCTGAGATATCCCCGGGAATCGCGACACATCCCCGGGAATCGCGACACATCCCCGAGCCCTGAGATATCCCCGGGAAGAGCGAACCATCCCCGAGCCCTGAGACATCCTGGGAATCCTGAGACATCCCCGGCTCCAGCCCCATCCCGGGTATCCTGAGATATCCCGGGATCCTGAGATGTCTCTGGTCCTGAGACATCCCCTGGCCCTGCCCTGTCCCATCCTGTGGTTCTGTGAGTCTCTGGTCACTGGCATTAGTAAGTCTGTTAAATTTGCCCCACTCAAAGGGGAGGAGGTTCCACAGTGCTGCAGCCACTCCATGATGGACAATGATGTTTAAGGTCCTTTCCAACCCAAATCATTCCATGTAGGAGGGAGGAAATGGGAGAGCAGCTGGTGGGGCAGCTCAGTTCCCAACCCTGGAGAAAATCCATCAGAAAATCCTCTGCTGTGTGCAGAGGTCTTTGAGCAGAAAGCAACACTCTCTATAGAGTGTAACTGAGTAGGACCCCGTTGTTTCAGAGCTCTAAACCCGGCCCTGTTTGGGTTGTCAGCAGTGACAGAGGAACAGCCAAGTCAGCAGATTTGCCTGCCTCTCCTCCTGAACCCTTCTCTATCGCGGTGCTGCCTCAGCAAAGATGGTTTTCTTACATAACACCCGGCTTTCCCACAGCCATCCCCCTCCCCAGGGAACAAAACACCTCCTGGGCCATCACATCCAGTCCTCTGCTTGCCAGCAGCCACAGCCCATCTCAGAAAGGGATGGAGCTCCCTCTCCAGCCTCCTTGGGGCTGGTGACTCTTCTTTTCATCTCTTCCTGCTCATCGCTTTTCCTGAAAAGTTATCCCAGCCTGTCCCTTGTCAGCCAGGAGCCCCAACCCACCATGGGAACACATGGGTTGCCTCCTATGGCCCTGCAGTGGCTCGGGGACCCCCTCTGTGGCCACCACTGAGGTGCTGTGGCAGAGCTGGGTGTGCCTCAGGGGGTCAATGGTCCAGTTAACAAAATTACAGGATTTTGGGAGTCTGAAAGTTGATAGTGGCTTCCATGAATCCCTGTAGGGTGCAGGGTCAGAGCGGTGACTCCTGGCTCTCCCCATGCCAGGAGTCAGGAGCATCTCCTTGGAGCCCCATGCGCTGGTGTCACGCTCTGAAAAGGCAGCAGGTACCACGGGGGCCAGCACTGGCTCATGTTCTAAGCCTCAGGTGGCTGGGAAGGCTACAGGGCTGTAGGATGGAAGGAATAAATGCCCCAACCTGCCTGGCACAGCTCCTTCCTCCACTGGAGGGTGGCTCTTGCTCTGCAGCCCAGACAGAAACCCCACCAGTCCTCAGGGACTCCACCATTTCATTCCTACCAGCCCAGAAGCACCAGGTCTGACCTCACCAATTCCACTTTCCAGAGCATTTGCATTCGTGGCTCATGTCCAAAATGGGTTTTTTGTTGTTAAATTTTTTCTGTGTAACCAGAGCTCATCCCTAAAGCAGCCAGTTAACCCTTTCAGTTTTCTGTCCTCCCAAAACAGAGCTGGTTTTGGTTGTTTTATATGGATTTCTCCAGAGGGTGAGGTGTGCTGAGTGTCCTGTTGCTGTTGGGGTGCACGTTGATGTGTAGGATCAGCCCAAAGCTTGCCCTGGCTGAGTCATGGAGCAAAAACCTCATCACATCCCCATCCATGACCCACGGCCACCTCTGAGCAGAGCCCGCAGAGCTGCATGGCCGGGCGAAACTTCAATTTCCAAGTTCATCAAGTTAAAATAAATGAACTTCCACGTAAGAGGCTGTGGGGGTGAGGAGATGGAACACAGACACACAACCCGGGGCCCTTCTACGGAATGAGGGCAAAAGTCTGGCCTTGTTTATTCCCATGTAAATTCAGAGTAAGCCCAGGCGATTTTGTCATCCTGCGCTCTGACGCATTACTGTAAATCCTACTTTCGTAACTCTGCCATTATTTATGAGTATTACTGCAGTGCTGTGTGAGATCAGGGCAGAGTTATGCCTGGTCACGTGGGTGTTTTAAGGACCACAGCTTGGACGTTTGAGTAGAGGAGACAAAGGCAGTCGATCATCTTCATTTTACAAATAGGGGCGTAGGATTACATGATCTGCTGGAGAGCTTGCAGGAAGCCGGTGTCTGGTCTGGACAGGAAACGGTTTTCCTGTCCTGAAAAACTTGTCGTAGTAGAGGGGGAAAAAAAAAAAATTCCTGTTTGATGTTTGGGGTGAAGGGTTTTGAGGGCAGGAAAATGTGATTGGAAACTGCCCGATGAGGGTTTCAGATTTGAGCCCCTGGTCTGCAGGGAGCAGATGAGGGATGTGGCCTTGCAAATGCTCACTGCAAGTCAGCAGCTTTCCCGTGGTTGGGGGGGTTTATGGATCATCCTGTCCATCAGTGCAGGCAGATTTTCTGTCCCTGATCAATGGGGATCGCTTGAGCAGGATGGATTCATGCTCAGGACTTTGAGGTTTTGTCTACTGCATCGTGTTCAGAGCATGATGGAAAAGATAAATAAAAAAGGGTTTAGAGCAGGTCATCACCTGGCAGGACAAAGGCAGTTAGAAGAACCAGCAGGTCTCCAGATGAAAGGCTCTAGATGTGCACTGTATCTATGCTCTGTACAACATCACCTATTTAATCACTTCATGCATCAGAAGGGGCTCAGTTTTACATTCCCATCCCCTGCCCTGGCTCTGGCTGGCATTGCCCTTTGTCTTGGAGCTGCTGGGAAGGGTTCCCCTCATGGCTGTGCCAGCTTTTCCATCTCCAAGCTGCCAGCCTGTGCTAGCTGCTCCTCAAAGACTTGTGGTTCAGCGGGTTGTTACATGCTGATATCTGTTGCTGGCATTCAAGGACTTCCTCCTCCTGGTTTATTTTTCCCTATTATTTTCCTGTCTTGAGCTGGAGGACTGAAATCACAGAGGACAAATGTAAATCCCTGCCTTCCTTCGAGGAGGTCACTTGTGCAGTGTTCACACTGTCCCTGCCTCTCCTTAATCCCAAATCTCTGCACAACTCCTCACCCCCCCGTCTGACTTTTGCATCTCCAGCCATAGCATCTGCTCAAACCACATCAGGTAAATGCTGTGCCTCAGTATCGACCTAGGAGGGGAAAATGACTTTCTAATCTGTTGGAGAGCAGCGTTTTCTTCTCAAATCAGCCTCCTCCTCCTGTGCAGAACCCAGGAACGAGGAGGTCTCAGCCCATGTATTGCAGAACAGCCTTTGTTGTGTGTGGGTACTGCAAAATACTTGGGAGAGCTGAGCAGGTATCTTTCAGAGGGGAAAAATTAAAAGAAAAAGGCAATTAATTAGACTAAATAAACATATATTAGGGTTCAAAATATGCACAGCCAAAGTGAAAGTCACATTCTGGTTCATTAAATCTGAAAAGACTTCACACGTTTTAAGCCTGTAATCATATTCACAGATGCAGCACCCCCTCCCCAACCTGGCCTCCACCCCCTCCCGCAGATTTCACACCTTGGGAATGGCTATTGTAAAAAAACAAAAAAAAAAAACTAAAAAAGGAGCAGGGGAAGGTTTGCTGCTGCAGGGCACGGACAGGAAAATCAGTGCTTGCTGTGGCATCTCTGTCGTGGCAGCACCGGGCTGGGTTCAGGTGCTCAAGGAGGAGGAGGAGGCACAAAATCTCAGCTCTGCTCTCCTTCCCCACCCTGCTCCCGCCCGACCCGGGGTCTCTCGCTGAGCTCCCCCCCCGCCCCTTCCAGGCTTCTCCCCCTCCCCTGGAGGCTGGGATGTTACCAGGGAGCCGAGCTGCAGAACATATGGAAACGTCATGCGTGTATATATAGAAGAGGAGCAAAAATGGATGCTCTTGGGTACAATAAACATTAGTGTATCTGCAGGGGGGGCTGAGAATTTCAGCTATTTGTGTCGCTTTGGTGGATGTTTGTCGGGGGGGTTTTCATTGCTGTTTGTAGCCATAAATGCATACATATAATTTATTTGAATTAGGAGGTCTGTGGAAGGCAGGAGTCATTCTTTACGTGGAAATTCCGCTTTATTCCAAAGCGGCACAGTCAGAAAGGAGGATGTTGTGACTGCATGCCAGCAGATATTTGTAAGGAGACATTTTGAAAATCTGAAGGGAACAGTGTGAACGTTTTCAAGATGTTGGGGCTTGTTCTGGGATACCTTGGTGATTCAGTGCTTTCTTCTGGCTTTAGGTAAAATGGGCTCAAAATTCAAATGTTTCTGCTATGCAGAATCTCACCAGCAGCTTCGTTCACCCATTTATTTCTTCTGCTATATTTTTTTTCTGATTTTTTTTTCTGTTAAAAGAACAAATATCTAGTGAAGATTTCTCTCTGCCCCAGTGTGTTTGTGTGTTATTCAACAGGGTGCCAGCTCCCTGTATTCTCCTTTTTCAGGGAAGCAATCCCAAGGAATTTGATGCAGTTACTTGGGAAAGTAAGAAAGCTCAGCCTAAGGTGCCTTACACAGAAACCTGGGTATCATATCAGGCTTTCTGTGCCTGGATATCTTGATCAGTTTAAGCTGATTAGAAAAGCTCCTCGATTCTTTCTTGGGCAAGCTGGAAAACGATCCCTGCTTTGTATAATGAAGTATGTTATCTATCCTGCCCTACAATAAATCCAGAGCGGGGCTGCAGGGGGATTGTCATCTGGTCTAAATTAGCATTGCTCCACTGCTGTCGGTGGAGCCCTGACAGTGCTCACCAGGTGAGGATGTGGCCCATTTAGGGAGCTCCTGTGGGGTTACAAAAGCAGCATTGAGGACCACAATTTCAGAGGAGGAAAGAAGCCAAGAAAGGAACAGGACAGCTTGCAGGGAATCTTAAATGACATTAATTGAAATCTTATCACTTCCTTCATCTTAAGGTGAACCCGGGGCACAATAAAGAGCAATTATCTGCCATCTTCCTTCGTCTGTCCCAAGTGCAAGGAGAGGAAGAGTATATCCATCACTCTTTCTGCTCTACCTTTTTTTTTCCCAGAGACAATCTGATATATTTACAGACCTGTCACCCCTTCAAACCCCTCCTTTCACGGGAGAGCTGAACAAAAGCAGGTAAAAGCAATGGAGCTTGGAAAAGAGAGGGGATCTGGAAACTGGAACCAAGTGAAAACGGGGGCTCTGAGAAACCACTAAAGGAACTTGAGTTACCACAAGCCAGGGGAATGGTCATGAGAGGTTTGGTTGGAGGGTTGTGAGGTGGCAATAAATGGAGCTGAGCAGAGGGCTGGTGCTCTAAAACCTGGAGCAACACTTGCTGGAAGCTGAGAGAGGCAGGGAATTCTTAACAGGTCATGGAAGTTGGTGCAGCACCCAGCAGAGAGACTGCTGGCAGTGTTATCCCCAGGTGCCCTCGTGAGGTGAGATGGAGCCCATGGTCCTGTTTAAAGCTTTGCAGGGCTGGCAGCAATCCCTCAGCTCTTTAGGAGAGACCCACCAGCTTGATTTCAACTTAGTAGAGCAGGAAGGAGATGGTTTATGCCCCGTCCTTTTGTGTTTTCTATGTATTCTGCAAACACACCGAGGACAGCAGTGCTGGGGCTGCTTACTCTGCAGAACCAAGCCACACTTTTGTTCAGGCAACAGGGAGGGGATTTTCTCAAATCACAAGAGGAAAACGTGACCAAAACCTTTGAGCTGGTGGGGAAGAGGAGCAGAAGGAGCTGGCCCTGCCCAGGTGTTCCTCTGGGGCTCTGTGCGGGGCCACGGTTTGTGCCCCCCACCCTCCCCAGCGGGTTTGAGAGGAGCAGGAAGGGCCAGTGACATCTGAAACACTGAGTGCAGCCCATGGCAGGAGTCAGGGTGTGAGAGGGGCAGGTTTGGGCTGTGTGCACAGAAACTCCAAGGCCACGGTGATTTCTGACAGCAAATCGATGCCGCTGTAAACACGAGAACAAAGGAGCTTGCAGAGGAGAGGGGGAAGGAACACGGAAAAGGGAGACATGGAGAACTGCTCCGCAGCCAGAGCTGGAACAATGTTGGGAAAAGCTGAATGACTTCAGCACCTATTCATTCCCAAAGCTGGTTGCCTGCCCATTCCCAAGGCCAGCGAGGAAGTGGTGGCCTCGAGTGGCCGAGGTGTGAGGGCACCGGCTGGGAGCAGGGGGTGACCCGGCTGCTCCCAGTCCCTCTCCCAGGGTTTAGCAACTCTTCAGTCCCCAAGGCCAGGGGCTGCATGAGGCAGACGCTGCACATGTGCAGCTGGTTAGGGCTCAGCATGCCCCTCCCCTGAGCAGCCTTGTGTCTCATGATGGATATCACTGGCAGGGTGAATTCCCATTCATTTGTCCCGTGGCTCCGGCACTGTGAGCGGTTTCCATACAGATCCCGCAGGAGAGAATACCGTGGAAAAATGGGGGTTTGAGAGCCAAGATGCTGGGATGTTCTTCTTCCCAGCTCTGCAGCAAAATAGCAGATCTGGGGCCCGGCAGGTCTCAGTTTGGGATGGGGTCTGGCTCCTGACTCGATGATGGGGTCATGTCAGTACATGGGTTTGGGGTTTAACCCATTGCAGGCAGGCTGGTGAGGCGGGTATTTAAGGCAGAATCACAGAATAACCCAGGCCATGTTCTGATCCATCTGGCAGAAACACAGTTTTCCACCAGAACTGAGGGAGTGGGAATGCAGTCAGATGCTTTGCAGGTACAACATGTCCATTGGAAGGCTCAGCCCTGGATGCAAGCAGGTTTTCTTGCTTGGTTGGAGTTTTAAGTTCAGCTATTTTCTCTGGCTGTTGTTAGGACGGCCACATGGAAAAGCTTTAAGGACCCATCCAGGATGGGGAGAGGGAAGTTTGGAGCACACAGCTCCACAGCTCCTGAGCCTGCCCATCTGTAAAGAATCAGCATAACAACGCTTAATGTACTTCCCCAACATGGCAGTTGTGGGCCTTAATTAAACTGTGCAGAGTGCTCAGAGATCCTCAGACTAGAGGCTGTGTGTACAGTGAATTACAAAAGCAAACAACATGAAATTTTCCATGTGTTGTGCTAGAGCTGTCTTCGTTTACCAGAAACAAATCATTTAATGCACCTCTTACGTGGAGCTTGTTTATATGGGATGCGCCTGTTATTCCAGTAGGAGGCAAATCGGGTAGTTTTGATTATTGTTTCTCAATACTTCATCCACAAAAGGCGTAACATTTGAACATGATAATAAAATAGTATGGCAATAAAATGGGGTTTTTAACTATATATGTGTAGCTAGCCCTGGGAAACGCCATCAGTTTTAACAGGCCTGAGAGATGGTGGGAGGTAAATTTAATATAGTATAAAAATAAAGGTAATCCCAGCAAAAGACAAGCATGGAGCAGTCGCTGGAGTCACCACAGGCAGAGACAGAACATGTTTTGTGTCCAACAATAGCAGTGTACGTGACTTGAAATGCTCTTTCCTTATAAAACAAAATACCCACTGGTTTGGCTTATTAGTGCTAATCTTCAAAGGGAGAAGCAGTGCTGAGGTTCCTGGTTCAATTCAGAAGTTCAGCCCCGCTCTGGCAGCGCTGCCTTGACAAAGTGCCATTGTTGCCCACGGCCGGGGCCGTGTGTGTGAGGTTTAACCTTCTGCATTTCCCCTTTTCTGCTGCACGAGGAACGCTCAGAGCTGCACAGGAAAAATGTCTCTGATGTGTGGTTTACACGTGAAAATGCTGCATTTGAACTTGCACTGACTCTGCCCAGAGTGGATCGGGTTAAATGGACTATTACAATGGCGGGAGCTCATCTGGAACTAATAATTTTTGAGGCCACCAAAAGTAAAAAGTAAAAAAAAAAAAAAAAGAAAAGGTGGGGGCAGGAGGAGGAGGGATCCTTGTGAGTTTGGTGGCCAGTGACTAAAGCTTCTGCTGCCATCTACTGCACATGGGTGGCAGTAGGGCCAGCTGGGAACTGCTCGCTTCTGACCAAACCGGCCAAAAAAACAGGTTACAAAGTGAATTATCGGTTCTGGTTCAGACAGAGCTGGTTCCCAGCTCTGCCCTCCTGTGAGTGTATCCGGGGTCTGGCTTGGGGGTTTTTAGGAGCAGTGCAGAGCATCTGGTGGGGCTGTGCAGAAGGAGAGGAGCACGGTGCTTTAATCACCGCAGGTTTTGGGCTGTACCCCTCGGCATGGTCACTTATCACCCCGTGGCATTGGCACCCCGTGGCATTGTTGCTCCATGGCTTTGTCACCCCTTGGCATTGCCATCCCACGGCATTTTCGCCCCTTGGCATTTTCGCCCCATGGCGTTGTTACCCGATGGTGTTGTCACCCCATGGTGTTGTTGCTCCATGGCATTGTCGCCCCTTGGCTTTTTCACCCTTTGGCCTTGTCACACCATGGCATTGTCACCCCTTGGCCTTGTCACCCCTCGCTTAGGATTCACCACCAGCACGGCAGAAGTTTTTGGCTCTGGTTCTGGGGGTTTGGGAGGGGCAATAACAAAATGCCCTGACCCATGGCAGGCGAGGAGGGGCTGCAGCACAAATCACCCGCGGAACGGGCGCGGGGTGAGCGACATCTGTTTTGTCTCAGCACGGAGGAGCGGGGCCCCACCCGCTGGACCCAGCTCAAGCATTACCGTGCTTGGCCAGACAATAAACGCAAGCCTATTTATTTATGATGGCTGGACCCTTAGCAGGTCACTGGCACGGTCTCCAAGGGCAATGCATTCGAATCCCTCTCTGGATTTTCCCTCTTCCCATCTCTCCAGGCTGCCTTCTATTCTTTGTGCCTGCTCTCCCGGGAGATCTGGGCTCGGAACAAACAGCTCGGCATCCTTGTGGCTCTTGCTTGTGAGGTTAAATAAGTTTAGGAGGGAAAAGTACATTTGGAAGTGGTGTTGATGTGAGCCAAACACGCTATTGTCTTCACCAGCTCTGAGTCTGCCATGGTAATTTGCAGGGTACAGAGACAGGCTGGCTGTGGGTTCCATAAAGCTACTGCAAAGTGGAGCTGGATGGCAAACCAAGCTGGTCCCGTGACTGAACACACAACTGGGAACTGGCCTCCAGGCTTCTGTTCCTGGCTTTCCAAGGGATCCTGAGAAAGCCCCAGCAGGGGGGAAGGAAAGCTGTGTCATTCCAGAGGCAGGCTAAGCCCAGAGGGGCCCAGCAGCCTCAGAGGTGGAGCGGGGAGGGTGCTGGGAGAGGAGCTGCGGCACTGCTTTCCACTGGAGCTGGGGAAGGGGTGCTAACAAAGAGGAGATGTTTGGCCAGGGCTCCTCTCCAGCCTGCGGGCTGTGTGTGCTTCAGGAGCTGCCTGGCTGCAGGGGGGATGTTCTCGCCCACATCATGGGTTTGGGATTCGTTTCACGTAGGCTGTGGTGTCTTACAGTCCCAAGGCTCAGTGTGAGGCAGTCGCCACTGAGTTCCCATTATAGCATAGAGAGTCTGACCTATTTTAGGATGAGGGAAGCACTCTCTGAACTGCTGTGCCTCGTCCTTGGCTGCAGATGAGGCCTGGAGTGACCTCTCAGCTTGGGCAGAGATGAATCCTGTCTAATGTAGAAGAGCCCAGGCCAGGAGGAACCTCCAACCTCTTCTCCATCTTCTCGTTACCCTTTGGCATCTCAGGCTTGGGGAGAAATGCACAGGCAGCCATTCTCCCAGTGTACAGAAATAATTGAGAACAGCTCACTTAGGCCCCAAATTTCCATTCAGGTTCCAAATTCCTCCTTGGAGGGCGTCTGCTTCCCCCCAGCTGGCTACAGAAAGACCCAAATCCTTCTCTTTTGGCCAGGCCAGCCTGGAGATGAGAGGCTTGGTGATGTACATGTCACTTCTTGTCCACCTCCACTCTAAAACACTCCCCTCCTGTACAGCCAGAGTCAGGTTGTAGCTTCAGGATGTACTTAATGAACTCCTGCTCACTGTGTGTCTTCCTGGCCTTCTTTCCCAAACTGCTGTCTAGTTCCTTTTTTATGACCCTCTATCATCCTGGGATTTTTTCCAGCACAACCCCACGCAGGTGCTCTAGAAAATAAGAGGTCAGGTCTGCTCCCTAAATCGATCCCAGGTCTGCAGAGCCTGAGGAGAGAAAATTTTCTGGCCATGATGTCAGCCCAGCTCTGAGAGTTTGAGGATGTGGGCTTCTGGATGCCTATAATTTACAGGAAAGAAATAAACCTCACATCCTGGAAGATGCCATTTTTCTTGCATCCCACACTTGGCAGGTTGGGAGGTTTGTGGTAGGAGCCAAGATGTTGATGGTTAGCATGAATCTTTCCTTCCCACAGACCTTCTCTTCCTTCCTTCCTTCGGCTGGGCTATCTGGGAACTCTTGGCTCCTCCATCCCAAAACCCAGCTTGAGTTCTGCTGTGAAATATCCTCAGTTATTTCATCTTTCCAGCTGAGAAAGGCTAAACACAATCATTCAAGAGTCTGGCACAAGGCACTGGGAGTGCTTGCTCAAAGGAGGAGCACTGAGCCAGAACTTCAGCTGCTCTCTCTCTCAAGATCACAGCCCATCGATTTTGAGGAAAGCTTAATCCATGGTGGGAAGGGATTTTTTGCTGTATTTCCACCTGGTTTCCTCGCTCCTGCAGGCAGGATCCACATCTTCCCCTCCCTGTGGTTGCAGGAAGCAGCCCCTGATGTTATTTGGGGGAAAGAGGTGCATTTTGAGGAGCAGCAGAGTGAGGGGAGCCTGGATCCAGCTCCTGCATGGGTTTGTGTCTTGTGCTCCATCCAAAGCTCCTCCAGCAACAGGAATCTTCCTCTTTCATAGTGGGGATAAATGTTAGAACTTGCTGTGGTGAAGGCAGTAAAGGATTAGGGTAGAAATCTTCCCTATCCATAAAAACCTGCAAGTTTTGTTAGCAGAGGAGGCAAACTTTTATTCCAATAAAGTTTTCTCAGCGACAGCGCTGAGGCTTCAGAGTCACGTCGGTTCCTCCAGCAGAAAGTAGGTGCCTGGGAATGAGGTGGAACTCCTTGTACCTCCCGGGGGGAACAATCTATTCCAGCGGCAGTAGGAAAAAATCAGCTTCTTTCACGACAGAGGGGGCGACGGGGAGGAAGGAACGACTGTTAACGTCGCCTTAAGCTAAATGTTAATGAAGTGCAACACTTAAGATGCTCGCACGCCTCAATTATGTCCACCAAGATCACATGTTGCCTTTCCAATTATCCGGGCTGGGAAATGAGGGACGTGTGAGGAGGCTGCTGCCTGCTCATTACCTCGCCCTGCCAGGAGAAATCCTGCTGGATTTCAGGTGCCGGCTGTACCTGCACACACACCGTGCAGGGACGGGGTTGTTGTGGAAATGGGTTTGAAGCACGGAAAAAAACCGCGTGAGGTGGTGCTGTGCAAACGTGGAGGTGAAGCTTGGACAGGCTGGAAATGATATTTGGTGTCTGGGGGTGTTGGTGACCTTGAGGGAAGGGACAGGCGGACGTGACTGTGTTAGGAATGAGGGTGGCACCTCGCAGGATCTGCCGCTCCTTCGGCACAAAGCTCAGTGGTCCTGATTCTGATCGCCCGTGTCCTGACGCTGCCGTTTGATCAGGAGCGCTGACAGGATGGGAACGGCTTCAGACTGACCCAGGGCAGGGCTACATTGGAGATCAGCGAGAAATTCCTCCCTGGGAGGGTGGGGAGGCACAGGGTGCCCAGAGAAGCTGTGGCTGCCCCATCCCTGGAAATGCCCAAGGCCAGGTTGGACAGGGCTTGGAGCACTCTGGGATCATGGAAGGTGTTCCTGCCCATGGCAGGGGGTGAAAATTAGATGATCTTTAATGCCCTTCCAACCCAAACCATTTGGTGATTCCATGATCCTTCTAATGGAAAGCAAAAATATGTTCACAAAATGTCTCCTTTTTTCCTGCACCAGACACACAGAGCCTGGATAACAATTTCAGAAACCAGAAACTGTTTTGTTTACCCAATCGATTTTTATTATTATCATTAAGTGGGGGGGGAAAAAAAAATGGAGAGACAAAAATTCCTTCAAAATTGTGCAATAATACATAGCAGAAATCAGTGAATGGAAAAAACAAAACAAACAAATAAAGGACACAGAGTAGCAATTCAAATAGTATAACATTAAACTTCACTTAAAGAACCTGATTAAAAGGTGACACTACCTCTATTAGAGGCTGGCTGCTTGTGGACTGATGGAGGTTTGGAAGGATTAATTACCATGTTGCAGCTATTTCCAGGAATGAAGATGTTCTCGGGGTCCAAGAGTAGCTGAGTTATTGCACCCTTTCCCTTCTCAAGTCCATTTGAAGGAGACTTGAAAGTTGTTTCAGAAAAGGCTATTTTTTTTGCTGAAAAAATGACATTTTACTTTTCCATCAGCGAGTAGGTGAATTTTGTTATTAAATATACTCTGATTCCAAGCATGGAGATGCTCACACTGAGCTCTGCCCTGCCAGGAATGGGAATTCTGCTCAGGGAGAGTTTCCTTGGCTCAGGTGGGTGTTCCCTGGTGGATAACGTGAGGTTTTTGGACACTCTGGAAAAAGGAGGAGTGAAATAACGTGCTGCCCATCAAACACAAAGCTCGGCCACGAGGCCACAGGACGTGGATGATGGCAGCCAGCTCTGCCCGTCTGCTCTCCCCTCCCCTTCCTGGCTGGCTCTGAGCTCCCAAACATCTCCGTAACTTGATCTGTCCAAGGGAAAAAAGGCTTTTCCCGGGGCTGAGCCTGCAGCTGTGTCCTGCTAAGGCTGTGTCAAGGTGGGAGCACCTGGAACAAGTTATGGCAGGGGGAGCCAGGCCATGAACCTGCAGCACGCCGGCTCTTCTGCACATCAAATACCTGCAGGCAGGAGTTTTCATCCCGTATTTCACCCCTCTCTGAAATCCCCCTTGCAGTTTTCCTGGGGCACAGGCCCTCAGCCAAACCCCAGAGGGGCTGGAAGCTCCTGCTCCAGCTGGTTCCTTCGTGGGCTCTGTTCTCACTGGGTTCAGGGAGCTTTTACAGGGCTGGCAACCCACAGATGGGATTTATTCAGACTCAAAAGAGCTTTTTTTTTTTTTTTTACCTTTAATAGGTCTCCAGCCTGGGAAATGGCACCTCCTTTTTTTTTTTCGTAAAAACCAAACCCCCNTTTCTCGTAAAAACCAAACCCTCAATACACACCAAAAAAAAAAAAAAAAAAACAACTCACAAAAAGCCTGAGCCAAAGCAAAAAAAGCCTCATGGTCCAAAACCTCAACAGATTTTAGAGTTCAGTCTTAGTCTTTTGTTCAAATGGACTTGAGAGTACCCATGGGCATCTGAAATGGATGCAAACACAAATTAACTGGTGGAAGTTCCTCCTATCCAGGGTATTTTCCATACCTTTTTTTTTTTTTTTCCATACGGATCCAAACATTTCACTGGGTTCCTATAAAGCATACCCAAATCACCTCCCGAAATTTAGGGTAGCAAGTCATGTCACATTGCAAAAGGCTACTGAAACGAAACCAGAACAAAATATACATCCACATCCACGTACCATATTTACAGCAGAACCCTCCCACCCCCTGAATGTCTCCGTGAACAAGATTCCGTGCTTCAAAAGTTCATAAAAATATACAATTTACCCCAGAACTGCATCGATTACTCCCCACCTGGAGCCCAGACTTCCCTACCTCTACATATAAAATGCACTAGCCCTGTGAAAGTTGCTTTGCTGAGAGCACAGTGGTGATTTTTGCAGTGAAGGGAGGGCTGGGGACAGCTCCGAGTGGCAGTGCTGTCCCCACCAGGGCTTTGCAGTGTCCCCAGAGCCCTTGGGCACGCAGGGGTGACTCCACAGAGGGCTCTGCTCTGCCCACGCTGTGTTAGGGAGTTACATTTAACCAGGAGTGTTGGTTTTTGGGAAGAGTTTTACCCCAAAATGCTTTGCTCTGCACGAGTGTCCCTGAGCCAGGAGCCTTCCAGAGTGGCCAGGAGTGACCTGTCCCCCAGGGGATGCTTGGAAACCTCCAGCCATAGGATTTCTGCAGGATATAAAGTGGTTACAAGGGTCCCCTTGGCATCTGGCTAGACAGAGATGGGCTAAACTCTGAATTCTGCTCATCTTACTGCAGCAGGATTTACCCTGGGGGAGTAAAATGTCAGAATTTAACCACTCCTAACCCTCACCAGAGAGGCACCAGATTTGGGGATGCTACACTGTAATTTTCAGTTACCTGTGCTAAAAATATTTACTTTATAAGGAAGGGGTTGAATATTCTTTATCTCTGTTTTTAGGCTTCCTCTCCTGCATAAAATCTTTTGATTTGTGTTTTTGAGACTGGTTTAGCCTCTGGGTCAGAGTCTGGTCTCTCTGTGTAGCTGTAACTCCAGGCAAATTGAGCTGTGTGCACTGGGTTGATTTTACTCAAAATTTCAACTCCTGAACAGCACCTGATCCACTGACAAGGTAAAAATATTGCAACTCTGCGAGCTTGTTGCTACTTATAAAAATCTGATTCTAGTTTGGTCCCAGCTTTTTTGGGGGAAAAAAAAAAATCTGTCACCAGGAATGCTAACACCAGTAATTGAAAATAGAGTCAGTATTTCTCTAGAGTATCAAACCATCCAGACTTCAACTATTTTTATACATTTTTCTATTGTGAAATTAAATGGATCAGTCATGTATCAAAACATAGTTGGCCTCTCTCGTTTCATCTGTAGGAAGACTGCATTTATAACTTAATTTACACAGCAAAAATACCTTTGTTTTTTAACAAAAACAGTGTGACAAGACAGTGTGCTGTATTTCCTGGTGAGGAGTTTTGCATATATTGAGCACGGGCAGGGGAGAGCCCTGAACATTCTCTCCTGTCGTGCTCCTGGGTTGGCAGGTAGTGGTGAGGTTCACATTTTTTGGTGAAATTCACATTTTGCTGTCACAAAATCAAAGCTCCAAACAGTGGCAAGCAGACATTTGCATTTGGCTCTGCAGCCAGTATTGTGTCTGCTGGAAATGTGAGATGAGAATGTATGTGTGTGTGTGTATATTTATATGATTTCTAAAGCTGTAGGTAAAACGACAGCTGCTTTTAGGAAATTCCAATGAGGGAGCATCAAATCCCTGCTGTGGGCCAAATTAATTTAAATTTTTCAGTAATTATTGCTCTGTGTGAGTGGGGAAAATCTGGATTTGCACACACTGGAGGCTCCCCCTTCTGTCCCATAACTGTGCTGGCATCTGAGGGAAGCTCCACGGAGGAGGGGTATCCTAAAAATACCTGGGAAATTAGTTTTAAGGTGCAAGTGGCAATTTTTTGTTTCAGTGATGTGGTGGCTGTAAGCTCCAGATTAATTAAGCCCCGTGTGATGGGCAGGGGCAGCAGCAGGAGGGGTTTGGGCAGCACATCTTGGTGTGGGGATATTTTTGACTTCCCACAGCAGCAGGAAGCAAAACTCATCCCTAAAAAAATGTGCTGTGGTACCTTAAGATTGCTCAAAGATTGGGTCTTTAAAAGGGAGAAAAACTGTGTGAAAATGAGGGTTTTTATTATCATGGCAAGAACAATGATGGGGATGCCAAGATACGACTGCCTTGCAAGATAAAGTGGCACATGTTCTACACAAGAATGTGTACAATGTCTGACGACTCTGGAAATCTGTTCTGCAGCAGATTTCCCAATAAATTAACACAACAAAAATACTTTCATATAAAACAAAGTCCAAAGGATTTTTTTTTTTTTGTCCTAAAGTAAAAGCAAAACCTTCAGGGACTATATTACTTATCTCTCTCTACATATATAATCTCCTGAATTTTTTTCTTTTAAATAAATTCATTCTTGTCTTAGAAAAATAAAACGAGTAGCCAATTTAGTCAACGGAAAATATCTCACAGACTTAAAAGCATGCCCAGCAAGCATAGCCTTGTAAGACTAAATTAATGTTAAATCAAAGCAATTTGTTACTCAAACAACCTAGTCTG
Source organism: Picathartes gymnocephalus (assembly GCA_013390045.1). NCBI lineage: Eukaryota > Metazoa > Chordata > Aves > Passeriformes > Picathartidae > Picathartes > Picathartes gymnocephalus. The sequence continues at coordinate 43,561 of WEKY01026496.1, forward strand.
CAATTCACAGTTGATTACTACAAAGTGTATTCTTAAAATTATTATTATTTTTTTCTTTTTTTTTTTTTTTTGGCCCATATAAAAATAACATATTGCAACTCAAAGTGCATTTTTAAAATAAACAATCAACTATTTTTATCAAATAAAATATTTACACCATTTGGTTTTGTACAGTCAGAAATGCGCTTCAGGCGATGACCATGGGGACGTCATCTGAAAATCCAGTTATCATTGGGGCTTCGTCGTCCTCATCTCCTAAAAAAAAAACCCAAAAGAGAGCTGTTAGGGGGCTCTCAGCACTTTATATTCTGTTTTTAAGTGATTTGCATTGGTTTAATTTGATAAAAATGTTTGGTTGGGAAAACTTTTGGCGGTTGGACTTGATGGTCTTAAAGGTCTGTGCAACCTTAACTATTCATGATTCTGTGATTTGTACTCTTAGGTCAAATCCACAAAGATTGTGATGCCAGAGTGGCCCAAACCATGATAAAATGATTAATTCTAGCCCTGATTCCATGTCCCCAGTCCATTTTTAAGTGATTTGCATTGGAAGGAGGGGTTTCAGTGAGTTTGATAAAAATGTTTGGTTGGGAAAACTTTTGGCGGTTGGACTTGATGGTCTTGAAGATCTTTTCCAAGTTTAACAACTCTGTAATTCTATGATTTGTACTCTTAGATCAAACCCATAGAGATTGGTGATACCAGAGTGGCCCAAACCATGATAAAATGATTAATTCTAGCCCTGATTCCATGTCCCCAGTCCATTTTTAAGTGATTTGCATTGGAAGGAGGGGTTTAATTTGATAAAAACGCTTGCTTGGGAAAACTTTCAGCGGTTGGACTTGATGGTCTTAAAGATCTTTTCCAAGTTTAACAACCCCGTAATTCTATGATTTGTACTTTTAGATCAAACCCATAGAGATTGTGATGCCAGAGTGGCCCAAACCATGGTAAAATAATTAATCCTTGCCCAGACTTCACCTCCCCTGTGCCGTCCCCAAGTGCCACCGTACCCAGATCATCCCCCGAGGAGAAGATGGCCGAGCCCAGGCGGGAGCTGTAGTGGCTGTTGGCGAAGGCAGTGAAGCTGTTCTGGAGCCTCCTGTGCCTCATGTAGAGCACCACGAAGCCAATGCCCAGGCTCACCAGCAGCAGGAACAGCACGGGCACCACGATGGCAGCCACGTCCGTGGGCCGGCCCGATTTGGTGGCAGAGGAGTCTTCCCCTGGCGAGGGAGGGACACAAGTGCTGTTTGTACCGACGGCACATCTCTAAGGAATTGATGAGGCTCCCCTGAGTATTTTTTTAAGGAGGATGAGGGAAAAGTAGGGGCTCACCCGTTCCCAGCTCGTCATAGAGAAGCGTGGCCGGCTCCCCACACATCTGCCCCCCGTACAGGCAGCGGGCCTGCACGGTGAACGAGTAGTTGTGGCCTATCTTCAGGTTGGACACCTTGAAGAAGTTCTCTGTGGTGTTGCCCAGATAGGCTGTGATGTTCATCAAGCTGTCAAACATGTGGATCTCATAGCCCTGAGGGAGACACAAGCCCCGAATCACTCGGCTGCAGAGGGCGGGTTTGCTCCTTCCAGAAGGGCTCTGGAACTTGGTTTTGCTCCTGGATGTGGCTTTGATGAACTCTGCTGGGCTGTCAGCTGGGAGGGAGCAATGTGGAGCCTCCTGCAGGAGCGCCTGCTGGTGTGCACTGACCTTGGCCAGTTCAGGGAGAAGAGATTCCTCTTCTCCCAAGTGACAGGATGAGAGGGCACGGCCTCAAGCTGTGCCAGGGGAGGCTCAGGTTGGACGTCTGGAAGAATTTCTTCACTGAAAGGGTTGTTAAACATTGGATGGGCTGCCCAGGGAGGTTTGGAGTCCCCATCCCTGGAGGTGTTCAAGAAACACCTGGACGTGGCACTCAGTGCTCTGGGCTGGTGACAAGGTGGGGATTTGGCACAGGTTGGACCCAATCTTGGAGGGCTTTTCCAAACTAAATGACTCTGGTTTGGTCTGACTGGCCCACTCTGTCCTTAGCACCCACCCCTGACCACCCAAAACAGAGTCCAGGAGGGTGATGGCTTTTTTGGTGTAGTTTTCCACCTGCCCACGCCCTGGCAGACAACATTTCACAGATTTTCTCTCCAAGTCTGAATAATGACAACTCTCAGACTTCCTGGCATGGCAGGGCAGTGTCCTATTCCCAGTCCTTTCACACATGGGACAATTGTCCTTTTCTAGCAGAGTAATTATGTTCCTAAAAGGTGACTGATAGGATCTATCAGCTTCAGAGCCTGAGCCGTGACACGAATTTCAGTGAGCTCTCCTGGAGGGCTCACCAAGGGCACGATGGATTTCAGAGTCTATGAAAGGAGCCTTGCACTGACTCTGCTCCAGGATTTTCTGTAGGACAGGAGGTACAGCAAAACTTACCCGGCTTTCATTGAAATTACTTTCCTTCAACGCCAAACTCTTCCAGAAAAGCAGAATATGGTCATTTTCTGTGATGATTTTTAAGGCGTCTGGTGCAGACAGGGGCACTGCAAATGGGAAAGAGTGGCAGCAGGTGAGGTTGTAGCACTGGTGGCACTTTTCTCTTACAGGAATGGAATCACTTCTGAAACTTAGTGGGTTTTTTTAGAGACCAGCACAATACTCTGCTGGGGAAAGGGATGTGCTGGAGGAGAGGATGCTGTGGTGTGGAAGCTGGGAGGAGTTTTTCAGTGCTAGGGCTGCAGTGGTACTTGATGATGTGCACACAGCCAAATGGGTGTTTTTCCAGCTCCATTTATCAGGAGACAAACACTGGATATCATTTGAGAAGCTTCCTCTCCACTGCTGCTGTTTGGAGGTGTAATCACCTTCCCTGGGAGGCCTCCCAAAATTGGGCTTTGGCTGTGGGAGAGGACCAAGAGATGCAGGAACATTTCTGCAGCCTCCAGGCAGTGCAGGATGGGCAGTGTGTCCCTTACCTGTGCTGATCTTCATGCTGGATTCCTTGCTCATGTTTCCCAGCTGGACAGTCACGTGGTATTTCCCTCCTGGCTCCAGTTTCTTTATGGTGTACTCCACCGTGCTGTTCCGACTTTTCACTTTGTAGATTTTATCTGTTTTCCTCACCAAATCTTTCACTGCCACAGCGTAGAGCTGGAGGGGGAGGAAATGGATGGAAAAATCTTGCTTTCCTGCAGACTTTTCAGCAAAACAGTGGCAGGACATTAGACATGGGGGGATAAAATTTGCTTTAAACCAAGGCTGAACTTTACAGAAAGCCTGGGAAGCAAAATTCCAAGCCTCTCTCTGGATCCCGGCCCAAAATCAGCATTTACTGATACAGAAAATGCAGTTAGTGGAACAGATGAGGGCAGGAGGAAAATCTCAGGTTGTATTTCTCAGTGAATCACAAGGATGCAATGCAAACCCCTGCCTTGTCAGAGTTTCCAGCTCTGCTGGGAAGATTTATACCTCCAAACCTTCGCTGTTAAAGGCTTTGGAGCAGAATGGGAGGGGAAAGCTTGCTGAGAAAATGACTGGGCTTCAATGGAGCGAGACCTGAGCATACGCCAGTGTGGCAGAGAACAAAACCAGGCTTTGTTGGGGTGGGAGGCAGTGCCCCAGCCCAGCCTTGCCCTCCTGGACAGAGCCAAAGCAAGCCCAGAAAGGTGTTTTGGCACATGCCCAGGGCTGTTTTTAGACATGATCAACAACAGGTATCCCAAACCTGGCTCTTTTTAGATGTTACAGTCCTGACCTAATGGCCAGTGGGAAGGAAATGAAGCTCTCGGAGGTGTCAGCACTTTGATGATGATTTTATGTGGAGCACAGACCAGATCCCAGGCTATCTCCAGCAGAAGGAAGGCAAGGATCTGTCTTTGAGCCAGGATTCTGTGTGCACAGGGGCAGGAGAAGGCTCTGTGAGGCATTACCATGTCCTGGTCGGGGGAGTCGTAGGGCGATTCCCACTTGATGACGGCGAAGGTCTTCCCGGTGCGCACGGCGTGCAGGTGCCGCGGGGGCAGCCGGTTGTCCGGGATCATCTTCACCACCACGTAGTCAGAGGGGGGCCCTTGGTAGGGAGACATCACCCGCACCTGGGAGAGGGGCACAGAGGTCAGGGCTGTGTGCTGTGGAGACCTAGTGCAGGCAGAGGGGAGGGGAGGAAGGGAGCCCACCAGGAACAGGTACTGCTCGTCCCGCTGCACCAGCACCGTGATGTTGTGGGCGCTGGTGGTGCTGTTGTGGGGGCTCCTGTAGAGCTCCAGGAAGGACGTGGCGTAGAAGATGCCGTAGACCTGAGGAGGGAGAGCACAGCAGGGATGGTGCAGGTTTGGCACGGCCCAGAGCATCCACTGGCTGTCACTTTTTAGGGGCATGAAGCAAAGACCCTTTTCCCTCTGAACCCTTTTTCTTGGTTTTCTCTCTCTCTTGCCCAGGTTCAATCTGCCCACTTGCCTTTGAACTCCCAACCCAAAACCCCTGAGCTCAGCTCAGGTCACAGCAGTTGATTCAAAGGCTCCTGGAGCATTGTGCTGTCTGTGTTTAAGCCATTTCTCACTGCAACAAAAAAACAAGAAGCATTTCCTTGCTTCTGTTTAAAGGGTAGGAGGTTCTTTCCCTCATTCTCCCCAAAATGTTCAGGGTGTTGGGATTCAATCCAAACAAATAACCCTGATTTAAGTTTTTTTGTGCTGCTCTGAGGCTCTGAGGGTGGCTGGTGAGGGAAAGGTTGGTGCCTTACCACATTCCTGGGGCCAGTCCAGCTGCATTCCACGGCCGTCTGGTTGATGGCCTTGGCCTTGAGGCTTGGGGACACAGGTCTTGTGCCACTGGTCACCACATGCACAAAAGACAGAGGGCTGTCACCCAGCTCCGTCTTAGCCCAAGCAGAAATTTCATAGGGGGTGTGTGCTGTCAAATTGGCCACTGAGCAAGAAGAGAAAGGGGCACTATTAGGTGAGGCAAGGGTGGGGTGAGAGCGCGAGGGAAGGGTCAGCATCAGCAAACAGACAGGAGCCTGCCTCTCCTGGGCTGTGCTTTCATTACTTTGCAGTAATTTCCTTTATACAGAAGCACCTGACACTCTGGGATCCAGCCCAGCCTGTGCTTTTCTGTGCCCAGATGATTTCCCATATCCACACTGAGATTTTCCCGAATCAGAAATGGGATTAATCAGGACGCGTGCTGTATGCAAGCCCAAGAAATCCTTGTTCTGTTTCTACTCCCTTGGGCAGATTAGAAATGGAACAACAAACAAAACCCCATGTGATGAGAAAGGATAGTGCAGCTCTGGGGGTAAATCCCAAATCTGCTTGAAATCTCCAGGTCCTCCAAAGAGAGGATTTGCTGCTTTGTCCTGGCCAGATTGAAACAGAATTGTTCAAGCAGAAACTACTAGTTGCAAAAAAAAAAATCCTATAACCTCCCATAAATCCTTCTGCTTGGTGTTGACCAAAACTTTACATTTTGTACAGAATTTACCTTTTTGGATGGACTTTTCTCCTTCTATGACCAGAGTCCTTTTTTCCTGCCTGTGGGTATCGAATGTCCAGTAGATGTTGACCACGTAGCCACTGACCTGTCAAGGCCAAGGACACAGAGCTCAGCTGTGTCTGCACACAGGGAACCAGGGTTACTGTCAGACCCCTGACAGTCCTTGCATTGTATTTTCCATCCCAATTAAGAGCCCTGGGGCAGTTTGGGAGCAGTAAGAAATGATTTGGCACGAAATAACTGGTAATTGCAATGCTTCAGTGGGTGACAGCTTCTCCCAGCCACTATTCACCATTTACCCAGCTCAGACGGAAAGGGAAAAACTCTAACCTTGATATTCGTGGTCATTTTTAGGCTGAAACTTATGGAGTCCTCACTGTAGCTCTCAATGTGGATGACAGGGGGAGGAATGACTGGGAGGAAAGAGAGAAAAGATGTGTCAGTACAGCACAAAGAAATAAAAATATTTATTGAAAGAAGCAGAGAAAATACAGCTTTTTGTGGTAACACGCAGCTCTCAGAACAGGAAGCCTTGTCTAAGACATGTTCTCTCAGAGCAGACACTGACATCATTTTTTAAGTCAACCACCTAAAAGCTGCCTTATCTGTGCCTTGCTCAGTGCAGGCTGGAACTGGAGGGGTCTGGGCAAAGGAGATTTCCTCTGAACTCAGCAGGATGAGCTCCTATCCCAGGTGACAGCTCCTGGCCTTCCAAGGAGCTGCTGAGGGAGGTCAGGAGCTATCAGTGCCAAACACTCAGGCAAAACCTGAAGTCATAAAGCTATTTCTGTTCTTTTTACCTCTCTTGTTCTAACCATCAGGTAATTCACATTATCTGAATCCTGCACTTTGAGTAGCCTGGTGTTTTCTTTCCCTTCTTTCATCTAACAAATTAGCAGACAATTCTGACGCAGGGACATTTGTTTGGATGAAAACTTTGTGTGAATACAAACGATTTCAAAAGGCTTTTCTTAAAAAAAACCCAACAGGTTGGGAAGGAAGTTATTTACCGTGCTGTTTGAATTTATCTGCTGTCAGATTGTGATGTTGTGATAGTTCTGGGGAGCTGTGGGGTTTTTTTTATGGTCTAAACCTGCAGGAGGAACCACAATAACAGTGGCCTAAGAGGGAGAAGGATGAGCCAGTATCCTTTTAGAGTGAGAGTGATGGAGTTGGTAATTTCTTGTCTATCTGAAGGCAGGATTTGGCCTACACAAGTCTGAGGGAATCTGTCTGCAGCCTGGGAGAGAGGGGACAGGCTCCTCACCCATGGGCAGGGCAGCACATCCATCCCCTGTGCCACAGAGCTCTGAGGAAGAGGCAGTGACCCCTCCAGAGGTGCCACTGATCTCTGAGGTAGCTCAGGCCGAGTGAAAAAGTCACTTTTTAGAGGTCACTTTTAACAGCAAAGCTGTTGAACAGTGTGAAAGGCTCAGGAGGGAGAATAAAGGCCAGGGAGGTGCTCTGGGTGCTGCTGCTGCTGCTGTTCCAGGCTGATACTCTGCCTTTTTGTTGTCACCTTCTCTGAGTTGACCCAAACAACAACATTTACCTTTGCCTTTGATGGTGGTTATGGATTTGGATTCGCTCCAGTTTCCCACCCCTCGGCTGGTTACTGCAGCAACCTTTGGAAAGGAGAGGGTGAGGGAATATGAGCAACACGGTACAGTGCAAACAGAGCTCGAGGTTAGAGCAAGGTTAGGACCTGGCGGGGCTCCTGGGAAAAGGACTTGGAAGCAAACAATAGCTTAATTACTTGGCAATAAAATGCTTAATGCAGAGATAAAGCCGACTGCTTAAAGTCAATTAAAGGCATCTAAGAGGAGGGAGGTGCAGCCTCTTTGCAGATAACTGCTCTCTTATGAGATCTGTGAGGAGTCCATCAAGATAAGGAGCTTGGGACTCCACGGGCCATAAAGGAGGTGAGAACCACGCCAGGGAGGTCTATGCAAGCCCTGAATCTACTTGCAAAGATTTATTTGGGAACAGATTATACTGGGGAGGAATGCCATGGGAGGAAAGGCTCCAGCCAGCTGTGAGGATAACGCTGATTTGGAGGGGGGGTTCATCCCACCTCGCAGTGAACTTCCCCAAGAGCTCAGGAGGATGGACAGTGGCAAAGCACACATTTCCCAGGGCTCACTGTGCAGACTTTCATTTCCTATTCTTATTAGTTCTGTCTATAATTACCCAGCCTCTCCCCTGTGCAGACATTCCCCACAGGCAGATCTGCTTCTTTTCCCACTGATACACCAAGGACCAGATTTATCTCTGGCCCACATCCAGTGCAATTGCAGTGACGTTGGAATGGGCAATTAGCAGGGAGGATTTTGTAATCCAGTCTGGCCTTCTGGGACAAAGGAGCAAATCAAGGGCCTTGGAACTATAGACATTAGCAGTGCAAATGCCAAGCCCCTGGTGTGGGGTGGCATTAAAGGGCAGGGCTTTAACAAGATGTTTTTTCAGGAAGTTCTTGGCTGTGCAGAACTCGGGCCACTCAGTAATGAGAGCTCACTTAGAGAGAGCTTTGGAAATGCTCACTCTGAGAGAGAGCTTTGGAGATACTCACTCTGACTGTGTAAAGAGTGTTGACCTGCAAGTTCTTGATCTCCGTGTAGTTCTTGGTGGTTCTGAGGGATGACCACTCCTTGGATTCACTGCTGCTGTATTCCACCTAGGAGCACCAAAACAAGGAGTGAGGGCTCAGAAATACCACAGGTCAGCAGGTCCCTCTGGGACAAAATGTCAGCAGAAAGAAGCACGACAGCTCAGAAAGGGAGAAATTAAGAACTCGAGGGCTGTGGTGCTGCCTGGAGCCCTGCAGCATTTCTTCTCCCAACTTGCCTGATGCTCCCAGCAGATTTCCTCCCCAAAATGTCCCATTCCAGGCCCACCCCCTCTGCAGCTGGCTGTGTGCTGCTGTCCCCATGTCACAGAGCTGGGCTCAGCCCCAGTGGGCAGCAGGACTCACGATGAATTCCCGGATGAGGCCGTGGGCATTCACGGGGGGACTCCACCAGCCCATCACCACACCCTCAGCTTCTTTCTTCAGGGACAGCTGAAGGTTGAGGGGAGCATCTGGTACTAGTGAGAGAAAGAGGAATATTAGTGACAGTCACACTGGAGTGCTCAGAGCATGCAGGGAAAGACAGCATCTCCCTGAAAAATTGGCACAGAGGGGTGGATGGCCCTTTCTCCTAGTCCAGCATAATTTCCAAGTGCATGGAAAGACCCTTTGTGTTCCATAGCAGGGATATCTCTACTTTTTAGCCCAAAACAGCAGGAATTTGCCAGGCACTGCTGGGAGTACAGCTCTGCTTACATCCTTCAGGTGCCCGGAGCGTGATGAAGTCGTTGGTGTTGTAGACCCGGCTCAGACACTGCACCTGCACTTTCACCTGGTAGGTGCAGTCAGGCTTGAGGACTTTCAGAACGCTGTTGGTCTTGTTGCTGTGCGTCTCCAAGATCTTCCAGATGCTCTCACCAACCATCCTGTGTGAGAGAGCCACACACCTCCAGTCAGGATGGGCTTTTTTAGCACAGAGCACACAGACTGTGCCAAAAATTGGAACCATTTTAAAAGGTTGCTGCTCATTTTGGTGAAGCCACACCACCAGTCTTGAAAAGATGCTGTTGGAAAGTCTGGACTAACCATAGCTTGGTGACTTATAAACCCCTGGGCTTTTCTACAGCTGCTGTGCTCTAATTTATTATCTTTGTTCTTGCTGTTAATGGTCCCAAAAAGACGAGGCCCAAGTGGAAAAAAAAAGAATATAACAACTTTACTGTCTAAGTAAATAGTCAAGGAGGAAACCAATACAGTTTGTCACAAATGCCCCCTGGGTGCACCTATTTTGTGTCTCTTTTGCTACCAAATATTAGATTTTCCAAGCAGAACTTGATTAAGGAGCTCTGAATGTTTCAGGCCTGATTCTGTGCAGTAAATACAGGCACACCTGTGCCCACAGCTCTCCCCTTTACCTGACACAACAGCAGGGGAGGGATGATGTACCTGTAGTAGATGTTGTAGACACAGGAGGTCGAGGACATCCTTTTTGGCCGAGCCCACGTCAGGGTAACATCACCAGAGAAATCAGCTGTCCACTGCAGGTTCTGGACTTTGTACACAATTGTGTCATCTGAGCAGAGAATGGGGAAAGTTAATTTACTGCAGGAAAACAAAGCTTTTGCTCAGGAGAGAAACAGGAGTTTTGGTTGTAACACCAGCAACAGGGGAGGTCGAAACAGCTCTGACTGAAGGAATGTCTGCACCATTTAAATGAGATGTTTAATTTATCAGTGGAGAAGACTGGGCTCACAGAGGGCAGTTCAGAGCAGGGATTTACCCCTGGGACTCTCAGTTCTACGCAAAATGTCCTTACGTTGCACCATGCAAGCATCCCCTTTCCCCTAAGGAAAGATGAAGTGTGGCTGTTGGTGAAATACTGGGAATTTTGAGAGTGTGTGAGTGCAAACTGCTCAGAGTCACCCTTCTCCTGGTGTGATCAGTCTGTGCTGATCCCAGGGCCTTTCCTTGCATGTCTTCCCTTATCACATCTCATGTTCAGCAGCAGGACCCAAGGAAAGGCTGGGAATTCAAGTTTGGGGCTTGCCTTGCTGTGAGCTCTGCAGGTGAATCACTGCCTGGCCTTCACAGAGGCATTCAGGGGATAAAAGCACCGTGGAGCCCAGCCCTGGCAGCGCTGGGGATGGGAGGTGCTGATCTGAAATGCCCCAAATCCATGCCCTGCTCCCACCAGGCCATTCCCTGCTCTCTCTCCCCACGTGTTGGAGCCCAAATCCCAGTGTTGTGGCTCTGCTGGGGTGCTCTGCTCTGGTGCTGAACAGAAACCAAGCAGAGCAGAGGCAAATTGCTGCTGTTTTCCCTTCCCTGAACAGCTGGAATTAAACCCAGCAGGCACGTGGGTCCACGGACAGGCATGGCAAGACAATTTTTCCAAGGGAAAAGAGATGGTTTTCCCTTGGTGTAGCGGCCGAGCCGTGCATCTCAGCAGCTCCTTCCCCCTCCCCTGAACCTGCTAGCCTCTCCCAATCAATATTTAATTAAAGAACTAAACCTGATTGATGCTCAGCCCCCCCAGCAGTTCAGTGGGGAAGCAGCTGAAGCTCACGGCTGGCCAGAGGCAGCGATCAATCGCTGTTATCAGCCCAGGGCAGGCCCTGTCCCTCTGCCCCCACAGGGCCACCAAGGGACAGCCAGGGATGGCAGCAGGGCACGTGCCATGTCCCCCAGGGTCACCTTGCAAAGGAGGGCACAGCAGGGGACTCCTGCTTCACCTGTGGGCCATGTAAAATAGACAGCTTTGCTCCTATCCATCCTAAAGTGATTTTTTTTTTTTTTTTTTTTCTGTGTCTGAGGCTGCTGGAAGACAAATTGTCAGTGTAGAAGCTGCTGGGAAGTTTGTCCCAGCTGCTGATAAATAAGTGAGGAGGTAGCTTGGACAACTGAGCAGAGGCAGATAAATCAAGGATGTGGGGAGGGAAAGGTCACGCATCCAGGAGAGCAGCTCTGCGTGCTGGCAGGAGCAGGGAGCGAGGGGTGGCTGCTGCTCACCTGTGCAGTTCCTCTCATCGCTGCTGTCTGAGCAGTCCAGGTACCCGTCACAGCGCTCGGACACCAGGATGCAGGCCTCCCCATCCTCACATCTGAAACCGCCGGGGCACGCCAGGCTGCTCGGAGTGGCTGAAAAAGGCACAACAGTTCAGGGCTCGAGGCAGGGCCGTTCCCTCAGCAGCGCTGGGATGTTTGCAGGGGGCTGCGTGTCAGGGGTGCAGCTCAGGCTGATGGGTCGGGCTTTGGGCTGTCTCCTTCTGGCTGCACGTTCAGAAGAACCTGGAGCTTATCCCATGAAAAACCACAACTGGACTTAGGGGAATAGTACCGCTTGGGCTTTTCATTCATGTTTTTGGTTTTTTTGGGGGGTTGTTGTTTGTTTGGTGGTATGTTGGTTTTGGGTTTTTTGGGGGGTTTTTGTTTGTTTGTTTGTATTTTGGTTTTGGGTTTTTTGGGGGGTTTTTGTTTGTTTGTTTGTATTTTGGTTTTGGGTTTTTTGGGGGGTTTTTTTGGGGGGTTTTTGGTTTTTTGTTTGGTTTTTTTGTTGTTGTTGTTGTGGGGTTTTTTGTTGGTTTTGTTTGTTTGGGTTTTTTGTTTGTGGGTTGTTTGGGTTTTTTTGTTGGTTTGGTTTTTGTTTGGTTGGGGTTTTTTTGTTTGGTTGGTTTTTTGGGGTTTTATTTTCAGTTGGTTGGTTTTTTGGAGTTTTGTTTGTTTGTTTGTTTGTTTTTTGTTTTTATTTTTTCTTTTCTGTAAAGGGTTTCCGTTTTCTGTAAAGGATATGTTTTTCCTGCAAGGATTTCCCCAGCAATCAAAGGCTCCTCAGAGGCTTCCCTGCCCTCGCAAGGGAAGGATCTGTCCCTGCCCCTTGGCCGCACTCACGGCAGTTCCTCTCGTCCGTGCCGTCCTGGCAGTCCCTCACTCCGTCGCAGCGCTTCCAGTTGGGAATGCACTTGTGCAGCTGCAGGCACTGGAACTCGGAGCGGCTGCAGCGGCCCGGCAGCGCCGGGGACGTGGCTGTCACATTGGGGCCTGCACACACACACAGACACAGAGAGAGAGGGGCAGGAAAGCAGCGATGCCCGGCCGGGCTGGCACTGCCACCGGCAGCCAGCAGCCGCTGTCCCCAGGCCCCGGCTCCACTAGATGGCAACCTCCTTCCACCGAGCGGGGGATGCGCCTGAGCCTCCCTCAGTCCTGGCTGCAGAGGGCTGGCAAAGCCCCTGCTCTGCAGGGAATGTCCTGCTCCCGAGCCCTGTCCCAGCTGGTGGCAGGAGGGTGACCCCAGGGCCAGGGGACATTTTTACACCACGGTGTAAATTAACCCCGTAACCTGGCAAAGCTCGGACAGGGCAGAATTCCTCGCAGATGTGACCCTGCAGGAAGAGGGAAGGGGTGAGGGAGGGGAGAGCTTACTTGAGGTGGGACAGGCCTCCTCATCAGAGCCGTCAGTGCAGTCCTTGTAGCCGTCACAGACCCAGCTGTTCATGATGCAGGCGCCGCTGTTGCAGCGGAAATGGTTGGGCAGGCACGTCGGGGGGATCAGCGTGGTAATGGGATGAACTGGAGATCCTAAAAATACACCAGGGAGAGCTGGCCTGAGCTCCCCGCTCCTGGGTAAGCTCTGCCTGCTCCCTGCTGACCGAGGGGGAAGCAGGTGAGGTATCACAAGCCCGGTGTTTTCCTCTGCATTGTGTCTGTAATCAGGGTATCCAAAAATAGAGTAAAAAGGTGCTTAAGAGTGCCCACTCAGCGCACTCATGGGGCATTTTTGGAGCCATTTGTGGGAGGGCAGAGTGATCCTTCAGCGTGCCCCAGTCCCTGTCGTGTCCATGTCACAGCCTCAGCAGTGTGTCCTTACCCTCGCAGTCCTTCTCATCAGACCAGTCCCCGCAGTCGTTCTCCTCGTCGCACTTCCAGCGGTTGGGGATGCAGTGCCCGTTCCCACACTGGAACTGGTAGTACCGGGAGCAGTTCGGGGCTTCTGTGGGGTTTTCTGGAAAAGGAGAGGAGGGTCCTGTGAGCCACAGGGTCACCTCAGCAGCCCTCAGCACAGCTGAGAGGTGCGAGCACCTCAGGCTGGCCCAGAGAGCATCACCCTGAGCAGGACAAGCACATTCCTTTCTCTTCATCCCCGGCATTCCCATTCCTCCCAGTCCTCACTCTGTTGCCACCACTGCTTTGTCTGTGTTCTTCATGGCCAGACAGCACCCCTGATCTCAGAACCAAAGCAGAATCCACAGCAGAAATGGAGGAACAACTCCAAAATGAGGCTGCAGCTGCCTCGCCTGGCTGAGTACAGCTCCTACAGCCCCCCAGGGAACAGGGGTAAATATTGGGTTTGGATGAAAACTGCCTGTCTGCTCAGGGCTGGGAGTCTGTGCAGTAAATATGGGCACAGAGGAGTTAGTCAAGCACAAGATGTGCCAGGTTTTCTGTGAGCTTCCCTTTACCTGCCTGCAGTATGAGGAGAATGACACTGATCTCCAGGTAGGACACGCTGTGATGTGCACAGGGAAAGCTACACTGATACGCACACACACACGAGTGAAAACATGAGGAGGACAATACTCCATGCTCCTGAAATCCAAAGGAAGCTGGATTTGCAGTGGCAAGAGGCTCTGGGGGTGCTGCTCACCACAGTTTGCTTCGTCAGAGTAGTCGCCGCAGTCATCCATCCCATCACACTTCCACACCAGGCTGATGCACACACCATTCTGGCACTGGAAGCTGAACTGGTCACAGGTCCGGTGGAACTCGGGGTCCTGGGCTGCAGGGAGAGGTTTGGTGCAAAGAATAATGGCTCAGGGAAGTTTATCGTGGAGGAGGAAGGAGCACACTCAGAGGCAATCACGGATTTCTAAGCAGAGCATTGCGCTCTAGAGCCACCTCTTAGGAGCGCTGGCAGCTTTCTGATAGCCTGGTTCTCTCCACACGTCTGATTTCACTCTGTGCCCACCCCTCCTTCGGCAGAGGTGCCCAGTGTGACACTTACAGCACCCAGCATAGGTGGCATCTTCGTCCGACCCGTCCCGGCACTGGATGATGCCGTCGCACACCATGGAGTGGAACAGGCACTGCTGCCGGTTCTTGCACACAAAATCCATGTAGCGGGTGCACAGGGGCTCTGCAGGGATGGGGGGGACAGGAGGACAGGGGGTGGCACCTCTGCTGTCCTTGCGAACAGCAGTGTCACCCGCCGGGGTCCGCGCAGACCTGAGCGCGGCAGGCGGAGTTTAGGGACTTACAGGAAGTTCCCAAGACAAAGGGTTTGAGCTGTGTCCCTCACCCCATAACCCCTCGGGGTGGACACAGGCACAGGAGGGGCTTGGCCACCTCCCTGGCAGTGTCCCCCCAGTCTGTCCCAGTCTGTGCCTTTGGCTGACCCGCCGATTTCACAGGGGGGCTCGTGACTGCACACTGAGGCTTTCTCGTTATCTCACAGGGCTTTACTCCCAGTGGGACAGGCTTGGGCAGAGCAGAAATGCTGTCAGCCCTCAGTGCTGGGCCCCAGCAGCTCCCCCTGAGCCCAGTACCCACCACAGTGCTGCTCGTCCGAGGCGTCCGAGCAGTCATTGATGCCATCACAGTGTTTGCTGGTTGGGATGCAGGTGCCATTGGGGCACTGGAAGCCGTTGCACTTCTTCTCTGAAAAGCAGAATTGAGTGGACGTTGTGCGTTTTTCAGGGCTTTGTTAAAGCTGGTTTAATTAGCTACAAAAAGCCACTTCGCTCTGTGCCTGCGTTTGGAGGGGTGGGGGTTATCCTCTGAGTTTGCTGCTGGTTTAGCTCAGTGGGTGTGCAGAAATCCCTCCCACCCGTGGCAGAGCCCCCCCCACACACACAGAGGACACGTTACCACAGGTGGCAGGGTCCTCATCAGAGCCATCCTGGCAGTCGGCGTCACCGTCGCAGGCCCAGCGCTGCGGGATGCAGTGGCCGTTGTGGCACTGGAAGCTGGAGGCCTCACAGGTGTGATAAACTGCTGAAACCAGAGCAGGGGAAACCTGAGCGTGGGCTGGCACCATGTCCCTGCTGAGCTGAGAGTGGGTCAGGCCACACCACCACACCCTGCTCCTTCTCCTGCCCCGGGATCTCCCACCACGGCAGGTCTCAGCACAAGCCGCCACCCCACGGACTCCAGGCAGGAGAATTCCATGAGTCCCAGTTTGCCACGCTCTTTCCCTCTCTGTGCCATTCTTGCCCACAAGCCTGCTGTCCCTCAGGGATGGCTTTTCCAGGGTAGAGCACTCCTAAAGCTCTCCCCAAAGTCAGCAGCCTCCTTCCCTTTGATCTCAGTCCTTGGGGTGTGTAGGGAAAGGTGACAGTGGTGGCATCGTGCCAGAGATGGCAAGAAATGTCACAGAGATCAAGCAAGGCTTGGCAGAGCTGCTGAGTCCCCCGTGCAGGGCAGGACAGAGTCACAGAGAGCTTTTAATTAAGGCAAACAAGGCTCTTCTGTGTTGCCAAAGCAAACAAGAAACACGATTCTCCCTGGGGGTTTTCCTTAGGCTCCTGTCAGGCAAATATCTGCCTGTGGGGTATCTGAGTTGCAGCCTGGTTTGTGTTGTCACTTTAGAGACAAATCCTGCTCCTCAAGCAGGAGAGCACTCAGAGTTATTGAGACAAGCAGTGTTCAACTTAATTAACTGGCATGATCCTGAGTTTTAGGTTAGAGAGTGACACGCACTCTCAGATATTTCAAAATAGTACAATCTGGTGGCAGTAATATTCTATTAGGTATTCAGCATGAAGTGTAATTATTTTAGATAAGAGCAATAATTGCAGCCCGGTGAAGTCAGATGGAATGTTCCTCAAATAATTGTGATCCTCTTAGATAATTCCAACTTGGGGCTTTACAAACCTGATATGCTTTTTGAAGTAGGTTCCTTTCCTGTAGTAATTCTCTCTGGAGAAGCTCATATGAGAGATAAGTGATACCAATATAAATTAAACCTTCTTGGAAAGTCACACTCATGGAATACTAATGACCAGGATCAGCCCTGGGTGCTCCAGGCACAGCAAATGCCACAGGGGTGAGCAAAGAGGAGCTCAGAGATCTGGAAGGGATCTCCTAAACCCTGCCAGAGCCCCAGGACAGCAGCTGGTGCCACTCTCTGCCCCGAAGGCTCCAGGCTGCAGCAGAGCCAAGCTGCTGCCAGCATTCCCAGGGGCTGTCCTGGTCCATACAGGCTCCCCATGGATCTCTGCCACATGCCATGGAAAACACTGCTTTTATCTTGAAATATCCCATGTATGGCTTGATAAATACAACCCCGTGTCTTCCACTGATGGGCTGATGCTCTGCCACCTCTGAGAAGTCTCTTCTCGTGCAAGCACTGAGGTTTTTGGCTTGGCTGATAGTTTTGTTTGATTGTTTTTAGTGGAAAAGGCCAATACTCTGCTATCTGTTGGTTTTTCTAATGAGAAAAAGGCTGTGTGTGGGTGTTAACCTCAGGAAGCTGCTGAGGTGCATCACTGGTGGTGAGGAAGGTGGAGTGTTGTGACTTTCAGCTCCAAACACACAGTGAGGCTCACAGGACTTGCTGCACAGGAGGCATAAAGCAGGAAGGAGGTTATTTCTGCCAGCCAGGCTGCTTTCATATGAGTGGTGAGGAAAGCAAGAGTGGCTCTTCCATGTGGGACTCCCTACTTAGGGCACCCTCTGTAGGTTTTCGAGCCCACAGAGCAATGAGGCTGCCAGAAGAGGACTAAAACTGCCGCACTGAACTTCCCAAACCAAATCTGCCTCTTCTTCAGATCAATTTGTTGTGGAGAAGCTGCCAAGGATGTGCCTGTTTTCTGCACCGAATTAATGGCAAGGAAACAGAGCAAAAGCTGTGAAATGCTGTCAGTGCCCACTGGTCTGATCGTTGCCTTCCTGCAACACAGGAGCTGCTTTTGCCAGGAGAATCCTTTGGCTGCTCAGCAGCCACAGAACCTCTTGCCATTCCACAGAGCTCTGCCTGTGGGTGCAATCCTGCAGGTGAAAAGCAAAGCTGGGTCACTGTGTGAGCAACTCAGAGCTGCCAGCAAATTCCCAGCGAACCTGGGGGAAAGAAATCCTTGGATTTTGGAGCATCACATCACTCCAAGGTGCTCTAACAAGCAAGGAAACTGAGGCACAAGACACTGGGCAATGTCTCCCGGGCTGGAAGTAAGAAGTGTCTGCAGCAGGAGGTTTTTGCTCCCACCAGAGCACTCACCAGTGCAGTTTGCTTCGTCTGACCAGTCCCTGCAGTCGTTATCCCCATCACACATCCAGGACAGACGGATGCACATCCCTGAGCTGCAGCTGAACTCATCATTCCTGCACTGGTGAGCCTCTGCAAACAAAATATTGGGCTTCAGGTCATGGGAATACCCAAGGAGCAGAGCAGGAAGGCTGGATAATAATGGCATGGGCGTCTCCCAGCTGGAACATGGTGAGGGGAAGAACCAACACACGGCCTTGCTCTCTTCTCCTGTCCCTCACTCCCAAATACCCTGGAAATGCTGGTCCTGTCCCCCATTTCCCAGTCCCCAGTCAAGGAGGAGGAGGCAGCCTGGATGAACAGGGGGATCTTTCCCTGCACCACCTCTGAGAGCATCCAGAGCAGCTCTGAGCAGCACAGGTGCTGGAGAGCAGCTGCCCACCCTTGCCCAGGGGAGGAGGTCAGAGTGTGGGCACTCACCACAGTGACTTTCATCGCTGTTATCCCCACAGTCGTCCTCCAGGTCACATTTGTAGGACAGGGGGATGCAGGTCCCCGAGCCCTGGCAGCGGAACTGGCTCTCGGGGTCACACACGGTGGTGGCTGATGGAGAGAGGAGGAGGAGAAGCAGGAGAAGGTGGTGGTTAGAAGATGGTTTCTGCTGCCAGAGGGTGTGTACTGAGAGCAGAGAAGTGGAGGGACAGGGACAGAACCCTGCCAGTCCAACCTGAGGTACTGCTCTTGTATTTTAATGCCATTTTTAGGCACTCCATGTAAAGCAGAGCAGACAGGGGTCGGTTTTCTGTCTGAGGATCAGGACTGAAGCTCCTGATGTCCACTCCCAAACCAGGGAGCAAGAAGCCAAGGTTGTAGAGCTGTCTGCCCCCCACAAAGGGGATTGAAACCTCAGGTGGTGGCATGAGGCAGGGCAGCCAAAGCAGCGGAGAAGCTGGGCATGAGTGTTGCTATCCAAGGCAGCATCTCTGTGCCAAGCTGGTGACCTCTCTCCAAGGAATGGGTACCCACAGAGACCTTCCCACACCTGGAGCCAGACACTGAACTCAAACTCGGACTCTGCTGACTGCATTGGCAGTTCCTAACTTTGCTTAAAAAGGTGACCTCCATCTTTAATGTGTGACTTGATTTATTATCTCAACAAGAGGCCTGTGTCAGCACTATCTGCTCTCTTCTCCTCATTGGCTGTGCCCTCAATTAGCTTCAGAAGACAATTAGTGCAAGAGACAGTTGGCATCAGTCTCACCAAATTTCAGACACTGACGTCTCATCTGGTCAAGGGGATTGGGACAAAACTCGAAATTTGCTTTGGGATTCTACCAAAGGAGCTGAGTGACACCCCCAGGGCACCTCTTGCTGTCCCTGACTGTGACAGGAGTGCAGGCCATCAGCTCAGGTGAGATGCCACCGCAGCAGACACCTGACTGTGGCCAGGCCAGTGCCACCAAGGCAGGACACTCACGGCAGTTCTTCTCGTCGCTCATGTCCCCGCAGTCATTGTCGTTGTCACACTGCCAGATGCTGTTGATGCAGTTCCCATTGGAGCACCTGTACTGGTTGGGCAGGCACGTGTTCTCTGGGGCAGGAGGGACAACAAAAACGAGCTGGCATGAGGCTGTGCCTCCAGAAATGGGCACTCTCCTCCCCGGCACGGGACAGGTCACACCGACCTCTCCCGATGGCAGAAGCCACCTCAGCACCGAGCAGCAGCAAGAGCCGAGCAGGGCTTTACCTTCCTTTTTGCAGGTGTTGTTCTTCATGGTGTAGCCGTGGGGACAGTCACACCTGAGCTCCCCACTGGGCAGCACGGTGCTGGCCACCCCCTCGGGGCACTTGCAGCTGCGGCCGTGGTTGGACCTGGGCAGGCAGAGCAGGCTGCAGGGCTTGGCAATACAGGCGTTCTGCCCTGCAGGGAGGGGACAGTGTCAGGGCAGAGGCACAGGACCCCCAGTGCCACCTGCCAGCCCAGGGCACAGGCACGGGAACCCCAGTGCCACCTGCCAGCCCAGGGCACAGGCACGGGAACCCCAGTGCCACCTGCCAGCCCAGGACCCCCAGTGCCACCTGCCAGCCCAGGGCACAGGCACGGGAACCCCAGTGCCACCTGCCAGCCCAGGACCCCCAGTGCCACCTGCCAGCCCAGGGCACAGGCATAGGAACCCCAGTGCCACCTGCCAGTCCAGGACACAGGCACAGGAACCCCATCTGAAAATGGGTATAAACAGGACATGGGGGTCAGCACGGCCTTGTCACAGCCCGGACAGATGGCTAAGGGAGGACAAAGTTGGTGCAGCCCTGAAATCCTGTGGTTCTTTGGTCTGTACAACACTTGGATGGAAAAGCCAGGATCTGTGACATAAACTGTGAGGTGCCACCACAGCCAGCTGCCCTACGAGCTCTCTCCCTGATGGGGAGCATCTCTCCTGGCCACCAAAAAGCAGAATATACCACTCATGAAACTCATGACTGTGCCTGAGAGCCTCAAGCCCTGCAGGAATGGGGATATACTCAGGACATGCAAGCCAGGATTGCCCAGTGGCCTGGGAACCTGTGGAAATGGGGGATGAACACATTTCTAAATCCCAGGGAGGATCATCTGCACGATTACCTGTTGTCTTTCCTCTGTAAAAGATTTTCATATCCATGATCCCATTCAGTCGGCCGACCAAGATCTCCATCCTGGAGCCGCTGTCTTTGGATGCTCTGAAAATACTCAGCTGTGACCAGTCGTTCCAGTAGATTTCATTCTGAAACACAGGCTTGGCTCTTAGTGCAAGGTGAGGCTGGGATCATCAGTGGTACCTGCACTAATCACCCTAAATACTGGCTGTGGGGGGACATTGAGAGTGACAAGCGTCCCCAACCCAAGGGGGAGAGGAAGAGGAAGGCCTGAGGTGGGATTTGAGCAGGAATGGGAGTGACAGAGTGATTTTCTGAGTGGCAAACATTGCAGTGCAGCTGCTTGGGAATGTTGGTCCTGGGTTCGACTGCACTTGCCTGCCATTTCAGGGATTTGTGGGAATGGTCAGGAGCAGAAAGAGAGCAAGCATCGTGCCTGCTCCAAATCACATCCTTCAATTTCAGCGTGCTCACTGCTCCTCCAGCTAGGGAAAAAACGACAACGGGGAAAACAAACCTTAAATACAGCAATGGCATAGGGGTGAGGGAGGCTGTCCAGGATCACAGATCTCTGCATCCCATTGAAATCAACCCTCTCGATCCTGTCCATGTAGGCTTCAGTCCAGTAGATCCAGTGGTCATCCACAGAAATGCCGTTTGGCCACCGCACGCCCTCCGAGACGATGCAGCCGGCCAGAGACCCGTCCATGTCACTTCTGTAGATGCCAGCCCTGGAGTCGCCCCAGTCTGTCCAGAACATCAGCCTGGCAGCAGGCACAGAGGTTAGTCTGAATCCTCACAGAGCAGCTCATCAAAAGGAAGCAGGTTAGGAGAGGCAGAGGTTGGAATGCTTTACATTCCACGTCTCTTGCACGACATGCCTTTGAACAGGGAGCTCTGCAATTCTAATGAACAGCAGCAGCAGATTTATGAGCAGCACAGAGGCTTTTGAGCTGCAAGCTCTGTGTGGTGGGAGTGCAGCTGCAGGTTACCTTGCCGTGACCTGCTTTGGTTTGTCAGAGCTACGTCTGCGGCCGAGGCCAGACCCCAGAAAGATGTAACTTGCATTTGGCTCTTGGATTCGAGCACAGCTCAGTTTCTCAAGCATCACTGCAGCTTTGCCCACTGACCAGACCAGTTTTACTGGCAGGAAAAAATATTTACTAATGGGTATGTGTGGGTAGGAAGGCATAAACAGTTGGTGATCTGCGCTCTGAGGGAGTTGGTGCCTTAGCTGGGGACACGACAGTGACACTGGGCTCCACAGGGCAGGACTGTGCTGTGCCTGTCCCCCATTCCACCTCGCCAAGCTGTCCTCCCTGAGGAGGAAGTGGTGAAGGAGCAGCAGTTTCCCTTGGGAATAGCAGGGAAATACTTGTGATGTTTTCTTTCTTACCCATCTCGGGGAACCAGAGCCAGGGCTCGGGGTCGCTCCAGTATCGAGGAGTTGAGGACCGTGAGTCTCAGGTCTCCATCCGGATTGGCCACCTAGACCCAAAACCAAACCCAGGACAGGTGTGTTTGCTACAAGCACTGCTTGAAGTGCATGAATGCTGGGCTTTCAGTGGACATGAATTCTGTAGCAGGCAATTATTGCTCCTAAATAAAATATGCACTGCCACGGCTGGGCAGAGTTGTACCTCGATTTTGGGAATCCCAGCATTGACCCAGTACAGCAGCTGGCTGAGAGGTTCAAAGGCCAAAGCTTCCACTGTTTCCAACCCAGTGCTTATGATTATTTCCTGCCCCGAGCTGCCGTTGAGACAGAGACGCTGGGAAAAAAAATAAAAATAATCAGAATAAAAGACGAGGAACTGCCTCAGCCTTGAGGGTCAGGTGACAGACAGCTCAGAGGGGAGGAGTACCAGGACAAATATTTGCATTTCAGGGTGTGGATGTAACAGCCGGGTGGCAGGGAGGTGATGCCTCCCTGCTCGCAGCTCACCTGGATGATGTCCAGGGTGACATCAGCCCAGTACAGGCAGTTGTGCTCGTAGTCAAAATCCAGGGCCACAGCCCCCCTGAGCCCGGCCAGGGGCAGCTCCTCGCTGACACCCGAGGCGAGGTCGTAGCGGTGGATGGAGTAGCGGGTGGCGTAGAGAATGAACTCGTTCTCCTCTGCAAAAACAGTGCCTTATTTAGTGGCCATTTTCGGCTACTCCAGGGGTAAAAAAAAAAAAGAAAATAGCAGGTGTTTTTCACCCCTGGTTTTAGCACCTCGGGGAGGCAAAGAGCCTTTGTCCCAGTGGGATTAGGTTAATGGGAATGTGGTAATTGCCTCACGTGGGGCCGGGCACACACTGTGGGCATTGTCTGGTCCAGGAGGAGGAGGAGGAGGAGGAGGTTGAACAGGAGGCACGGCCAGCAGAACCTGCCCCGACCCCTTTCTTCCCACTTTAGTGCTGCCAATGGGAAACAAAGTACTCATCTCCTCTTCCTCAAAAAAAACCAAACAAAATACAAAAAAAACCAAAAAAACAAAAAAAAAAAAAAAAAGGGGAAAAAAAAAAAAAAAAAAAAACACAAAAAAAAAAAAAAAAAAGGGGGAAAAAAAAAAAAAAAAAAAAACACAAAAAAAAAAAAAAAAAAGGGGGAAAAAAAAAAAAAAAAAAAAACAACCCCAAACAAACAAAAAAACCCAAACAAACCCACATTGAAAAAGTGGGATTGATGCAAATCTGCCAAGTCCTCAGGGACACCAGCCCCACAGGAAATATCCCAGAGTGGGTTTTGCTCCCAAATGGAGCCGAATCCAGGTAATGGGATCCTGGTCCAGGACAGTCTCCTGGGCATTATCCCAGCACCGGTCAAGTCCAATAATGCTATTAATGAGTGGAGCTGATGTCAGTAAGTAACTCTGGCTGTGCATCCCTAATGAGATTATAGGGAGATATGAAACAGATACTGTACATGAAAGTGTTACCATGGAGCGAGGCAGCGCGGATCCGGAGAGATCCACAAACACTCAGGGAGCAGGGCACTTCAAAGGCCGGCCCGGTGGGGCCCGCAGGTTTATTTTGCAATCAGCAGGGCCCTTCTCAGCAT
Organism: Picathartes gymnocephalus; assembly: GCA_013390045.1. NCBI lineage: Eukaryota > Metazoa > Chordata > Aves > Passeriformes > Picathartidae > Picathartes > Picathartes gymnocephalus. Next base: position 66,487 of record WEKY01026496.1, read on the forward strand.
GCCCAACACAGCTCTCCAAATAGCTCAAGAGGGCTCCGAGGGGTGAATAACGTGTCAGGAGTAAAGCTGAGTGCAGCGCTGGCAGGAGTCCCAGCACAGGGGATGCTTCCCCGCGCTGCTTCCCACCTGGAATAGCTTTTGTGCCGTGAAAAATTTTAGGGCAGTGCAGGGAAACCTGCTGCTGGTGGGTCTGGCTGCTTTGCTCAGCTCCCCAGCCCTTCCACGAGCCCCTGCCCTGCCTGAGGCTGCGGAGCTGCAGCGCGGCAGCAATGCTGATCACGCAGCTCGTGACAGCAGATTAAATTAAAGCTGTAATGAGCAGAATGCAAATAACTCTGGCAGCACAGGGGCACGGGACTGTTACAGCCTTGTACGTTCGAGAGGAGGAAAGAAGGATGGAGGGGGTGAATTCTGGCAGGCAGAGGTGTGAGGGCTGAAGGGCAGCCCTGCTCCGGCCCCAAAGGGCCATCGTTCAGCTGCACACGGTGGCTGTCTTAGGGTGGGACCTTCCCAAGAATTGGGGTGTCTTTGATCTAATTCCTGTCTTTCTGGTTGGGTTCAGGCCAGCTACAGCAAGGACGTGACCAGGATAAAAGGGTTCCTGCTTGTAGCCTGCCCCTGAGGGCTTCAGAAGGCTCTGCACTGTGGGCAGACAGGAGCAGAACCCTCAGGAGCTTCGGCCACGGGACAGGAGAGGGCGATTTGTAACCCACCCAGGCTCCTGTGTCACAGGTTTTGCCTGAGAGCCCTCGGGGACCCTGTGCCTGGTCCCTCAGGCAGCAGCCAGAGGTTTGATGAATGGAGCCCTTGTGCCCAGAGCAGATCCTGCACACACTCACCCGCCAGCGGGCACGGCACCAGCTCCCCCTCCAGCCGCGACTCCATGTCTCCACCCGTGCAAGTGTCCCCAGAGATCTTTCTGTAGCTGCAACACACAGAGCCAGGCAGTTTATTCCATGGAAAAAACTGTGAACAAACCACCCTGTGCAGCCAGAGTGAGCTGTGGTGTTTAATTGCCATGTATGTCCTAACGTGCCGGTTGTTTGCTGCCACTCTTGTGGGTTTTGTGGTTGTTTGGGGTTTTTTTAATCACCAGTAGGATAAATTCCAGCACTTGGAAGATGAGGCTGCCCTCCCATGCACAGCACATACCCTCGAGTCTTCCTGTAGGTTGAGCCAACAGGGCAAGGGACTGGTGGGTCATAGGGTTTCCCAGCAAACTCAGGGTCAGGGACACAAACTTCCAGGGATAAGTCATCGCTCAGTTTGAAGCCAAAATCACTGCAAGGAAAAGAAAGATGTAGGGAGCAACAGGGAAAAGCAAAAAATGCAGCCACTCTATACTATAAGTCTATTTTTGCACAGAATTTTAAAGAAGCTAAAGTGACCATTCATTTATTATCAATATTTAGGTGCACAGAACATCTCCGAGCCAGACAGGACATTTCAAGAATGCTTTACAAGTCAGCTTTGCCGGGGGCTGGGCAGGCTGGGGAAGGTGAGGCAGCGAGGCAGAGCTGAGCCAGTGTGCTCTGCAAAGCTGGCTGCAAGCCCCAGCCCTGCTGCTTGGCTGGCTCGGGTCACTGCTCTGTCTCTTGGCTGGCCCTGCGGGTAAAATGGGAGTTACAGTGTGGCTGCTCTTTGGAAAAAGCTGTGGGAGAGAGGTTTTGTCAGTGTGGTTTTGCAGGGAGCCCAGAGCTGAATTCTGATCCCACCAGCCCTGCTCTCAGTCTGCTCATGGTGAGCCAGATTTGGTCTCAGCATCAGGCAGGAGCAGTCTGGTGGGAGCTCCACTGAAAGCCCAGTTCCCTTTCTAACCCCAAACCTTTGCATCAGGTTGCCAGAGTGTGTTTTCTGATCCTGAAAGCTGTGTAGAGTCAGGATTGTGGGAATTGCAGTCAAAGGACAATAGCAGGGCCAGCTGCACCCCTGTGGCTACAGAATCACAAAGGTTTTTAGTGGATCTCTGTCTGTGCTGGGAAATTATCCATTATCGTTTCGAAGGTGATGGATTAACAATACTTCCCTCTTCCGTGGAACCTTTCAGAGGCTCCCAAAAGGCTCTAAAGACATTAATTAAGTCTCATGCCCTGTTATTAATGAAAGGATGTTTCCAGTCTGTTTAGTTTCCTCTCCGCTATAAAATGAAGCAGCGACACTCTGAGCTACGTAAATTGGATGTTTGCTCACTTGGAGAGATTGGTCACAGATATTTATCTTGGATTTACAATCTAGACTAGAAGAAGTTAATTGGTATTTTACCATTCAAAGTCCTCCCTCGTACAAGAGCAGTTGGAGACCATGACAGGCCTGTCAAAATCTTCCCCATTGAAGCAGGTCGCATGAGGAGTCCTCCTTTTGAAAACAGTTTTATGCCCCAGTAAACATTCATTGCCTCGCTCATCCGAGGGTGACCACAGCTTGTAGTCATTCTCTGTGCAAGGGACCCCTGAGAGGAGAAACAAGGTTGGGGTGCAGAAAGGTGCAGCTTTTGCAGCACCCCAGACCGAGGGTTTAAAGGCAGAGAGAGGCAGATGTCCCTGGTACCCAGCAGTGCCAGGGCTGGCATCCAGCCCCACAGCACAGCAATGCCCCTTCTCCCAGGCAACCACTGGCAGAAGGAGAGGACACAGCCTTAAGCTGTGCCAGGGGAGGTTTAGGTTGGACATCAGAAAAAAATTCTTCACTGAAAGAGTGATTGGGCACTGGAACTGTCTGCCCAGGGAGGTGGTGGAGTCACTGTCCCTGGACATGTTTAACACAAGACTGGACGTGGCAGTGCCATGGTTTGGTTGATGAGGAGGTGTCGGGTCATAGGTTGGACTTGATGACCTTAAAGGTCTTTTCCAACCTGGTTTGTTCTGTGATTCTGTGATTCCCTCCCCTCTCCACCCTCCTCTGGCACAAAACTTCCCCGAAGTGCAAGGCCCCAGCCCTGTCCCACAGGGAAAGGCGAGGCAAGGAGCATTCCAGCTGGGAGCGTGCGGTGGCACGCGGTGACAGGAGGGAACAGGCAGCTCCGTGGCAGTGACAGGGAACCTGAATGAAGTCGTTCTGGTTACCAAACAGATCCGTTCCCAACAAAACGTCGAGGGAATCGGTGATAAATTTTAGTCAAGCAAATTCCTCTGCTGAGTTTAACTGCGCTTTGATTAAAATGCTGCCTCGCAATCAAAGCTGAAATGGGTTATAAAACATTCATAGGCACAAGCCTTCAGAAGGAATTTTTTTTTTTTTGTCTCCTTCCTTTTCAGTAAATTCCTCAGTGAGGAGGGAAGGAATACAGGGAGAGCACAGGGAACAGGAATGCTTTCAGCAGCTGTGTCCACATGGACGTGAGACTCTTGGGACAGGGCATGAGGAGATGCCCTCTCTCCCACCTGCAGAGCCACCCCAGAGATGGCTCTGCCAGCTGTCCCCTTACCCAGCACGTCAGTGGTGTTGATCTGCAGGATCAGCCAGCTGTGGCCGTTCTCCTTGTAGGAGCCAAAGATGGTGAATACGGTGCTCTTCTCGCCAGGCTCGGTCAGGAGGCCGTACACAAACACCGGCTTCTCCGAGAACGTGAAGGCTTTCCAGGTTTCCCCTTCGTTTGTGCTGTACCTGCAGAGAGGAGATTGGGAGAGGTGCCAGGGGCATGTCCTGCCTGCTGCAGGGCACTCTCTGCCATCCCCAGCACACAGTCCCCGTGCCCTGACACTCACTTGAGCTGGTCGGTCTCGGTGCCTTGGGCAATGGCCACGAGAATCCCACCGTGGTCACCCCAGGTGTAGTAGTGGGGTCCAGACAGCGCCTGGAAGAGAGACAGTGCTGAGGGCTGATCAGAGCTGTGCTGAATGAAGGGAAGATGGCTTTGTCAGAAACTCTGCCTGACCCAAGCTGATGCTTCAGCCTCGGCCAAACCAAGTATCTGGAGGCACCAGAGATTCAAGTGTTTATGGGACACCATCTGCAGGTGAGAACAGCCGGCCCATTTTCCCTAATAGCTGAGTGTATGAGCTGCCCTGAGCCCTGGACTCTGCTCCTCCTGTGCTTTGTGCAGGGAAAGAATCAGTGGAAGAAGGACCACGACACCGAGTCCATCACTCCTCCTCTCATTTGTCACATCTGTGAGGCTGTCCTGACACCCAGCAGCGACTCGTGGCCTTCCCAGGACTGCAGAGAAGTGTTGCTTCTCAGGCTGAGGAAGGTCCTGGGAATGTTCAGAGAGAAGTGGGGCCATGGCATGCAGAAACAAGCCCTGGATACAATTCATCCATCCATCCCATGGAAAGAAGCTTGGATTTCACGCTCACCTACACCTCCAGCACACAATCAGCTTTGCTTTCCCACACAGGGAGCCCAGAGCACCTCAGGATGAAAGCAGGGAGCATGTCCGTGCCAGACCCTGCTCACAGGACGTGCTGTCACACCTGGGGACGTTCTTACACAGGGCACTGAATGCATTGTTCCTTTCTTCTCTGGGCTGTGAAATCACCCCATTGATCTTTAGATCAAGGAGCCTTCCAGCCTGCTGCTGGCCAAAGCTGAGCAAAAGAAGTTGTGGTGCTGCTTCTCAGCTCCACCGCTGGGTCATTCTGCACCTCTGCTCGTGATACAGTGACCAGTCAGGAGCTTGGTGCTGGTGACTTTGGGTCAATGCTTCCTCAGAATGTTTTAATTGCACTCCAAGGCAAACCCGTGGAGCTTGGCACCTGAAATTCTCCGGTTTTGGATATACTGCCCCATCTGTCAGCTCCTGCCTGGCTGCAGGGTCTCCAGGGCTGCTCTGCAGCTGGGTTTTGGAGCCAGGAGCAGCCTCTGAAGCACCTTTGGCAGCAGCCAGACCTGTGGTGTGTCCCCACCGCCGCCACAGCTGCCCAGACCTCACCCCGACCGCGCAGCACTCGCAGGGGGAGAAGGAGGCTGCTCAGTTCCCGGGATTAAATAGCTTGCAGATGTTGGAATACCACATTACAGTGGCTGCAGAGTGCACAGGCAGACCACAAACACTGCCACAGACCAGAACATCCACTCAGTAAACAGCAGCAAACTCCCCATAAAGTGAGGGCAGCATCCCATTCTCCTGGAAGAAGGCAGAGCCTCTCCAAACACTCTCACACACAAAGTCCTGGCTGTCAGTCCCATCTAAAAGAGACCAAATGACCCGTGCTGAGGGAAAGTCCTGCCAGGTGGAAAGGAGAAATAGAGGAGGGAGCTCTCCTGTCTTTGAATCCACCACCTACGTCAGAGGTTCAGCTCCAACCAACACATGCCTGGTCCTTCATCTAAAGACCTTTTTCCCTCATTTTAAGGCATTGAGCATCTTCCAGCTCTTGGATTCATCAGAAATCACCTTTAATGAAACTCATCTATATTGCTGCCCAAATTTTTCCTGTTCCCCCACCATGCTGGCTGATCTGGCAGGTGTAAGAGCAGCCTTACCTCTCTCCACCTCGCTCCAGCACTGCTCGAGACATAAACATTGGTTTTCCTTGCCATGTTCTTGCCAACGGAGCCTGGGAAAATGGGAGAAATCATCCTTCTTGAAGAATGCAAAGTGATTGCTTAAGAGGAAGCCAGACACCTCCAAACTATTTTTATCTGTGATTGAGGAGCTGATTTTTCACACTACAAATTAATCCCTTCACAAGCAAGTATTTCAAGGACTATTACAAGTTTTAAAAGCAGATGGGGGAAAAACCCATGGCTACAAACATGATTAAACAAAATGCGTGCGTTCTTCAGTAACAGAGCGAGACAAACAGGAATTTCTGAATCTTCAAGAAGCCCTTCACGAGGATCAGCAAAGAGGATCAGAACAGAGCAGGTTTCTCACATCTCTGTGCTGCAGTGAAATGCTCATTCTGTAATTACTGTACAGAGACTGCAGCAGAGAAAGGATGGCAAAATGCACCATTTAATTGCATTTTATAACCTGCCTGTACCAACTAAATGCTGTCTGACAACAACACCCCCAGGCCAAGGGAAAAGCAGTACCAGTGGCGATGATCAGTCCTGGCGCTGACTCCTTGGAGAGGATGGGCATCCTGCGCAGCTGGAAATTCAGCAGCTGGCTCAGGCGCTGTGCCAGGTGGAGAGAGCAGCCCTGGGACAACTGGGAAAGCAGAACAGTGGATTATCCTCCATCCCTCACCCTACCTCATCCAGCCCTCTCTGCTCGGAAAGGCAGGGAGGGATTCCTTCATGGTGGCAATGCTGTTTCAGCCTCTTTTCGCAGAGTGAAAAGACCTCCAAGATCACCACGCCCATCACCACTAAACCACACCCCCAAATGCCACTTTCGGGGGGCCTTCTGCTTGTCCTACCTGGCAGTCGATGTGCTCCCCGTAAGGGGTCTGTGCCGGGGGCTGGAGCAGCTCCCAGGTGCCGCCCTTGTCGAAGGTGATGACGGAGCGCATGTTCTCCTCGCTGAAGGAGCCGTTGATCAGCGTGGCGATGTAGACGCCCCGCACGCCTTCCACGCGGTGGAAATCCGCAAAGGGCTCGTTGGCAAAGTACCTGTGGGGTCAGGGAATGGAGATTGAACCCCCCCCGTAAGTCTGGGGATGGCGGGGGGGTTGTCAGGCGAAGGCAATGCAGCGATCCAGCACAGCCAAAATCACAGATTTTGGTCGATGTTCTCGTTCGCCGTCGGGTGAGTCCCGTCTTACCTGACCAAGGTGTCGCTGCCAGCTCCCCCTGGGCTGTAGTAGAGCACGTTTTCTAGAGACAGGGAGAACTTGAGGCCCTCTGCCTCCGAGATGTAGAGGTTGGTGCGGTTGTTGTCGTGGCTGACGCACACAAACACCTGGTCCTCCGAGGCATCGGCAATGTAATATTCCTTTGGGACACAGGGAACAGCCTTCCTGGGTGTGTGCACGCAGGGAGGCTTTACACAGGCTGGTTTCGATTTCCTCTTAGCTTGCTTCCACCGTTTTGTATTTTTTCCATTCAGCAGGTGGAAAACTTCACTTTGCTTTTTCTGTTGTGCTCCCCCCACAGTGATTCCCCTCCTCTGCCCTGCAAAGCCCCTGGGAAGCAGCTGGATCTGTGCTGGATCTCTGGACCCCCCTGAGGCTGGCAGTGCACCCTGCTGCTCTGCCAAGCACCAAGAACTTTCTTCTCAAGTCCTTCTTCATCCCCACCAGGCTGGGGACACCACAGCATGTCTGGTTTATGGATCAGGGACCCTTTGCAAGCTCTGGCTGTGCCCTGGGCTTCCTCAGCCTGCAAGAATTGGATGCTCCAGGCCATGCCAAGGCACCCTACATCATGGGAAAAGGTAAAGTCCCCAAAAGCAGAGCCAGAGCAGTGGGATCAACCCCTCTCTGGTAGCAGTCTCCATCCCCAGTCACTGTCCAAGCACCATCATGTAAACAACAAAATCATCCCAACATGAGCCTTTGCTCTCCCATCCCCCCAGCAGGGTCATGCGAGGTCCCTTCCCGCTCCTGCAGCATCTAGAGCTGCTGCTGACACCACAGGGTGTCCTTGGCAAGGCAGGGAGCTGGGAGGCTGCTCGGGAAGCACCACTTACCTTAATTGGGTGCTTGGTAACGAACTGTGCCACCCGCATGGGCTTGCGGTTGAAGGAGACCCAGAGCTGGACCGAGGGTGGCTGTGAGCCGCCAAGCAAACGCTGTGCAGAGCACAGGGACACGTTAGGAGGGGCTCTCACCCCAAAAAATCACCCTCATCTCCACTGGGATCACCCAGTGCCTGGGACTTCCCCCTCCCTGCACATGGGCAAAGCGTGGCAGCTGCCTGATGCTGGGAGCAGTGATCCCCACTCGGGGTTTAAATTGCCACAGCCAGGGCTCAGCAAGGAGACAAACTGCCCTTCCTGGTCAGTCGGTGGTGGTAAGGGGGCTGGTTTTAATTCCTCCTTTTTCCTCAGAGCACACTGTCCTTTCCTTCCTATTTTTACCGATTTGCGCAAAACGAAAGGCGCCGGCGCGAAGCCGAGAAAGTGAAAAAGCTGGGGGCAACCTATTTCATACAGGATGCCAATGGTGAGGACCTAAACCCAGATCTAGGCTCCAAAAATAAGCGGCCTGGTTTTTTCTTTTTTTTTTTT
>WEKY01026496.1:74559-86635 GCA_013390045.1 Picathartes gymnocephalus
TTTTTTTCCCAGGCTCTATATCACCAAGCAACCGTGCCTCCCACGGAAAGGGAGCAGAAGTCAGAGCCCTGGGAGCCGCTGCCACCCCGCCTGTCCTTTCCCCAGCACCGCCCCTGCTGCGGCCAGGCTTGGGGGTAAGTGCCTCATTCCAGACCTGGGGATGGGATTCCCAAATGAGGGGTTTTCAGCCAGCCTCCCTCTGCCTCAGTGTTTCCCAGCAGTGCTTGCCGTGGTGTGGAACACGGGTGATTTTATTGATGTTTAGTCAGTACAGCTGCAGGAGGAAGTGGGGCGTGCTGCCCGGTGGCCCCTGAGTGCTCCAGAAGCAGAAAAAGCTCCAAAGCACCCCTAAATGGAGCCCAAAGCCTCCTCATGCTTTCAGGATGCTGTCCCTGAGCTCAGTGGCTTCTCTGCAGAGACACGAACCACCCCCAGTATTTCACCCTACACCAGCACTGAGCCCTCGATAAAATCTGCTGCAAACCACAGAGCAGGCACAGCGCCAAGGGGCCAGGCCCTGAGAGTTACAGGCTGTACTATACCTGCAAGGGAGACTTCTGGGAAACTGAAATTGCTCTGCAAATGTTCCCTACCTCTGTCAGACACTGCTGTGCCCGCTCAGGGGGCCGGAGGTGACACACCCGTCACTTACTGCCTAGGAAACCCTCCCTGCTTCTGTCAGCAGTCACCCCTAAATAAAGGTTCTTTCTTAAAACACTTGGTGGCAGCTGCAGGGGAGAAAAGCACCTTCTGAAAAGAAAGCTGCTCCTTAAATTCTAGAAGGATCAGGGATCTTTATTCCTCTGCTTTTTGATCCTCTAGAAAGACCTGGCTCTCCAAGGAAGCACAGACACTTTCTCGCTTTCTTTCAGGTTTGTCCAAATTTGACCAAGAACTGTAAAAAACACAGGGAGGCTCCTGCTGCAGAGGGACCAAAAGACCACTTTTGCTCACTTTTGCTTAGGAAAGCAGACTGAAAATGCAGCTTTCCTTGCAGGCTGGAGCACATTAGGCTGCTTGGACCTCGTCCACGTTTGATGGTAATCTCCTCTGACAAGCGGCCTCCTATAACCACCGAGCTGCCGAGCCACATCCCCTTCCCCTGCCACTCCCACCCCGACGTCCTTCCCAGCCATCCTGTGGTTTTTCCCGGGTCCCAGCCCTCTGCAGGCTGACCTACTTCTGCCCAGCTGGAGGCGGGGGTATGGAAACACCACTGGGAGAGCAGCACGGGCAGCCACTGCTGTGAGCCCACAGGGGGTGGCAGCTGCTGGCAGCCTGGGTGACACCTCTGTGACAAGGCAGTGAGGTCTGAAGGCTGTGAGGGGCAGCAGGGAGTGGCACCATCCCTGGCAGATGCTCTTGCCCGCTGTGGTTCTGCACCACACCAACCCTCGGCGTGGCACTCACCACAGACTTGGTGGCAAACATGTATTTGTCCCTGAGCTGGAAGTCTTCAACCTCTTCCAGGATTATCTCCTTGTTCTCCCGGCTCTGGAAGAAGTCTGTGCTGCGGATGACTGTCGAGGCCCCCGAGGGCTCGTGCCGTTCGATGTACACCGTGCTGGGCTTGTCGTAGGGCTCAGCCCCCCTGGGGAGGACAGGGATTGGAGAAACAAGCAGCAGGAGCAAGGAGATGGGGTAGGGGGAACGGGAAACCCCTTTGTGCCAAAGTGTGGGTGGCTGTCACTTGTGCCACATCCCCAGGGCGCAGGGTGAGGGGAGCGGGGCTGGAGCACACCCTGGTACCCAGATTCTTGGTTCCCACAGGACAGCAAACAGTGCAAGAAGTGAGGAATGAGAGAAGACAGGAGCTGGGTGCACACAGTACATACCAAGAAAAGGACTTCACGTGTTCCTGAATCATTATCCAGGTCTGGCCAAAGTCATCTGATTTCCAGAGCTGCAACAACAAAGGTGAGAGATGCCAGTGGGACTGGGACACAAACAGACCCAATCCTTCAAGAGACCCAACGTGTCCATCCATGGCTACTCTCATGACTTCTTTTCATGTGGCAGCTCCTGGAGCAGCAGCAGCTTTTCTAACAGAATAACCCAAAAACCAAAAAACTGTCCTTTAGCCTCCATCCAGAAGGATTTCCCACTGTTTCACCTCCAGGTTTTACTCACTGTGTCTATCTGAAGGTGCTGTAACTATTTTCAATCTTTACCCAACAGCTCCAGAGGGAAAAAAAAAAAAAAAAGAAGTGTTTGTATTCAAGCAGCAATTTGTTATTCAGGACCCAAAGCCAAACCACAGGCCCACATGAAACACTGCAGAGGTCATCCTGCCTCAGCTGCCAGTGCTCTGTGGTGAGTTATGACCACAATTGTTGGGGTGATGGATACGGCTGGGAGCAGCTTGGAAGGAGGAAAAAGGAAGGGAAATGAGACAGGCACCCTGCAGGTATTATACCTTCACTCTCCAGAGAGAAGAACCAGGGAGAGTGTAGGGAAGGGGGTGTCCTGGCCCATTTGGACAGCTCTGCATGTGAGATCAGACACCCCAGCACGAAGCCACGTGGCCCTGGCACGAGGCAGGGTGGCTCCTGGCTGTGGGGGACATAGCAGACCCCAGGAATATCACAGCAGGGCAGGGGCAAGGTGCTGCTTCCCACCTGAGCCAAGTGCTCACCTGTTTTTGAGGGTGGGACCTGTCGAAGCCCAAGAGGAGGTTGGGGTTCCTGCTGTGCAGGAGCAGATCTGCTGCTCTGAAGGGAATGGAGAAGCCTTGGATGGTGTTGCAGAAGTCCGTGGTGATCCAGAGGTACGGGGTGAAGGCATCCACGAAGATATACTGGGAGTGGAGGGACAGACAGGGAAGAAGAGAAGGTCAGAGCAGAGCAGTAATGAAGCTGCACATCCCAGGAGAACCTTTGGGAGGGCAAACTCTGGAGGAGAAGAATTTGGCTGTCCCAGCCACCCCTCTCCCACCACACTCTGGGCGTCACCAAGCCATACAAGAAGTGCCTGGCACATGCCACCTCTGCCCCAGGGACAGCCCAAGGGGTGTCCAGGGCTCCCTGTGACAGCAGGGATGAAGGCCCAGCTGCCACGTGCCTCTCACCCTCTTGTTGTCAGCCGGGCTGTGGTAGAACTGGGCAATGGCCACCTCGCTGCTGTTCCTCCCATCGAAGCTGAACCTCTCAGAAATCTTCTTAAAACTCTTCCCATAGTCATAGGACACGTAAACCTGCAAAGGAGAAGCCCCAGAGTGAGAAGCACAAAGTTCTGGGCTCCTTTCTGACAGATTTGGTGAAAACTCAGTAAACACAAGGTGGGGAAAATTTAGAGATTTCCCAACCATGCCTTGAACCCATGGGGCAGCACAGAGGATATTTAATTTTTTTAAGCCTCTGAACCCAAACTCAGGGGTCTTTTTTTGTTTCTCAGGACACAAGAGCAAGTCAGGATGTAGCTCAGCAGCCACCATCACCTTGCCTGGGCCAGCAGCAGAAGGTGCACCTGGAGAGGGCTGGGCTGTGTTACTTACATCGCTGTTTTTGGGGCCCAGCAAGGACAGGCTGTCCCTGGCCAAGGCCACAATCACGTTGCTCTTCTCTCCTGCCCAGTGAACGACCATCTGATTGTGGGAATCGTTGAGGCTGACCTGCAAGGCCAAGGAAAAGGACACCCTGAGTCACAGCCTCGCCCAACAGGGACAGCAAACACCCGCTCATGCCACCCCTCCTTGGGAATACCAGACTTTGGGAAAACTCACTCAAAGCAGCACCTCTCCTGAACACGGTGCCTCGAAAGGTAAGTTTTCCCTTTATTCTTCCTTGGACAAACAGGATTCAGGGGATGATGAGAATGAAAACTCAGATCAAGGACTGAGAATTGTTTTCAAATCCAGGCTGATGAGGGCACAGGGAAGCAGAGGCAGCTTTCTGCCTGATGGGAGCAGAGGGCCAGGCACTGATCCCTTCTCTCTGGTGACCAGTGACAGGACTCGAGGGGCTGCCAGGAAGCTGTTTCAGGGAGGTTTAGCTGGATATCAAGGAAAGGGTGCTGGGGCACTGCCCAGGCTCCCCAGGGAATGGGCACGGCCCCGAGGCTGCCAGAGCTCCAGGAGTGTTTGGACAGCACTCCCAGGGATGCCCAGGGTGGGATTGTGCAGGGCCAGCGGTTGGGTCCCTTCCAGCTCGGGATATTCTGTGATTCCGTGCTGGTTTCCAGCACACAGAGCCGTGCACGATCCCGTTTTTCCCGTGAGTGTTTTATCTGCCAGCAAAGGGCTGGTTTCTATGGGGAAGCTCTCACAGCATCAGCACGGCGGGGGCTGGAGGCGCGGGACAAACCCTCCGCGGCTGTCACCAGCGAGCAGGGACAGCCAGGCGTGCCGGGGAAGCCGGGAAAGCAGCTCGGCTCGGCCATGGATGGGTGCCCCGCTCCCTGCAGCACAGGACGTGCGTGCCTGAGCCCTCGCACGCCACAGCTCAGCCCAGGGCTGCTAACCAGGGCCTCGGGAAGCTGTAAAAATACAGGGATAAGCCCTTCTTAGGCTTGATACCCTGCAGCTCTCGCTGACCCCGGGATCAGCGAGCAGCACCGCCTGGAAGAAGGGGCTGCTTTAACCTCCAGCAAGCCAAACACTTGGAAAAACAAGGTCTTTATTCTGGAAGAAGAGGGTGGGGGAGAGCCAAGCAGAAACCCTCAAATCCCTCTTATGCAATAGGCTCACAGGATGGGGGAAGAGAAGCGAAGGGAGCTCCGGCAGGGAGCATCCCCCGGGATCCGGAGCATCCCCCGGGATCCGGAGCATCCCCGGGGGGCCGGAGCATCCCCCGGCTGCCCGGGCAGGGACCCTTCCAGCGGGCAAACCCCGCCGCAGCTCCCGGCCACGAACGCCGCGCAGATTTAGGTCACGCAGCAGCATCAGCTACAAAGCCAGGCAGCCGGAGTCCTGCGTGCCCGCCGGAAAAAAAAAAAAAAAAAAGGAAAAAAAAAAATTTTAAAAGGAAGAGACGCTGTTTGAGGATGCAGGGAAACAGGGCGGAGAAGGAGGAATTGCTGCTGCCCGCTGAGACAGACAGCCTCGGGTGTGGAACACAGAGCAGATCTGCCCTCGCAGTCCCCCTCCCCTCTGCTCTGGAAGCAGAATAACCCCGTTTAAATCTCCGACGTCTCTCTTGGTTATTTTGGGTGCAGCTTTCTTGGGCGCCCAGCTGTGCTCGGGCTGGAGCTGGGCACTGTTAAAAACACACAACTTGGCCCTTTAGATCCTCTCAGTCAAGAGGGGTTTGTTACTACCTCAGTGTCACTTTTAGTAGTACTTCTCTATTTTTTTTTTTTTCCCACAAGAAATCCGACACTGAGAGTTTCAAAAGCAGGAAAACCAAAGGAGACTCCTCTCTGCACCTTGATTTAACCTCAACAGTAAACCTCTATATCATTTTTTCTTGTACGATAGACAGCAAGACCTCTTTTTGGAGACTTGGGAAGTATAGAGAAACCCAAAAATCAGGGGCAACGCCTTTGGGTTCAGGGGAGCCAGCTGAGCTTTGTTAGTCCTTGAGGAGCTGGGTGAGCTCAGGCAGTTTGATTATGGCAGGGCCCCTATATAAAGGCAAGCTTTGGCTCCCTACTAGGAGGGAGCAGTGCTCAGCAGGAAGGTTTGGAGCTGCTGGAGAAGCTCTTGCAAGAGGGTGTAAAGCAGGAGAAGGCAGCACAAGGCTGCTGTGAGTCTCCCAGGAAGGGCTGGCACAGTCGTGGCTCAGGTTTGGGAACCTCACGTTTTGTTTTTTGCTCCCTTGCAGCCCTTCAGAGCCCTGGGGGGACCCAAGTGGCTCAGGGGAGCAGCAAACAGGACCCCACAGGCAGCAGCTGGTGTCCCTTCAACCAGGATGGGCTTTGTGGAACAGCTTTGCAGTCAGGCTGCTCCCAGGGACCCTGCCCTGCTGCTGTGGCACTGTCACCTCCCCTAGCAGGGGACACCTGCCTGGGGACCTGGTGTAACCTCTGAACAGCCAGTGACTGGTGCCTAATGGAAACAGCATTTAGCATAAATTCCGCTTAATGGGGAAGTGTTTTGGTCTTTGCCGAGCAATTAAGTATATATGAAATATGCATGAAATTCTAATTTGTCCTCCTAATATGTAAGGTGCCAAATGAAGTCCAGGAGGGGAAAAGCGGAGCCAAGACATAGCAGAGGCTGCTTGTAGCTGTAGTTAATGTAGTTAATGTTTCTAGCTTTGCTATGTATTTATTTCTTTGTTAACAGCATCTGCCAACAAATGAATGCCCTGCAGGAATGGGATGGAAGAAGACAGCCCCTGGAGCTGCCATGTGAGAGCAGGTACGAGCTTCAGGGATGCAGCTGGAGCCTGAGAGCTCCAGGCTGGGCTGGCAGAGGGAATGTCTGGGAGCTGAGATGGAAGTGTTGCCCTGCTGAGCCTGGAGAGGTGATGGATGTCAGGAATTGAGGGGACCTGGCTGGGCAGAGTGCAGTGCTGACTCCTCAAGTGCCCAGGGCTGGGAGCAGAGCCCTGATCCAAGTTCTTTGGCACCTGAAATGCCTAAACACCAGCTTCCCTTCCTGTCACATCCCTCTCAGTTACCTGTGCCCAGATTTGGAGTTTGGAGAAGGATTTCAGTTGTGGAGGTGGCTCACCCCTGGCATGTGTCAAACGTGAAAGCCCCTGGCTCCAGCATGGTGCAGGCTGGCCAGGGGACGAGTGACTGGCAGGGACAGCTCCCTGGAGCTGCTCTCAAGCCCTTCCCTCACCAGAGGATTCTAAATCCCAACCTTGGAGCCCCTGCTCTGCATGGGAAGCGTGGCTGCCCCGTGCAGAAATGTGGGGAGCCGCCAGCAGGAATATCGTGTGCTGCCTGACTTGTAACAGCGGTGACAAGTGACAGGACAGCACTAGGGGCTATTCTTGGTGTCCAGCGGGCTTGGGAGCTCGCTGTGGGTGTCCCTGGGTTTGCTTTGGTGAGGATTAATGCCCCAGCTCTAGGGCTGGGACTGCAGCTCAAGCCGGGCGCTTGCGATTCCTGTGACAGCTCAGGGGCTGAGGCTCAGTGCTGTAAAACTGAGCGCAGAACAAAGATTCCTAGGGATCACTGGGGTGTTTTCCCATCCTCAAACTGACCTACAAACAAATGCAGTTCCCAGGGAATTTCTAAATAGTTAATAAGTTATCCCTGCTGTTTGATAAGCGAGGCTGGCAAAGAGCAAGGGTCCTCTGTGGCTGTGAGTGGCTGCTGAAAGCACCCAGGCGCTGCCATCAGCTCGGGTCACGGCCTCGGGGCTGCCAGGACATGCCTGCAGAAGGGGAATGGCCTAAACATTTTGATCCCAGGAGCTGGGGGAATGAGGATGGGGCTGAAGAAGGGCTCAGAGGCAAAGCTGCTGCCCAGATAGCAGAGGGGAGAAAAAGTGCTCTGAGCGTGCTCCTCCTCATTCCAGCTCGCTGGAAGCTGCAGAGGACGAGGGGCAGCCCTTTGGTGCCCCTTGCCTGGCCTCCCCCCGGCCCCAGAGTGCCGCGGGTGGCTCCTGCGGGTGGCTCCCCAGGGCGGGGCACGCCGCGTTCCCCGCTGGAGCTTCATTGCAGCACCTTCTGCTCTGCTCCCGAGCATCTGCTGCCAGCCCTGCCACGAGATTCTCAAACACAGCCTGTGCCTGCCGTGGCGCTGCCTGTGGCTTGGACTGCAAATGCCAGGGTCTGAAATCATTGATATGAAACACGGGTGACTCATTTCGGAGAGTGCCAGGCCCCGTGTTAATTTAGTTAATACTGAAATCATCTGCTTGCAGGGCTGTTTTTTCTCTGCCACCACCAAGAGAGCTCTCCCTGAGCTGTTGTTTCCAGGAGAATGGAAAAGGTAGGGGAGGGGGAGGATTGGGGTCAGGGCAGGAATCCAGAAACAACCTGAGCTCTGCTAAACTGATAGAGGGACAGGGATGTGATGGGAATGGAGGCTGCTCCAGCAGATTTGGGAAGTGCTGATGACATTCACTCCCCCATAAGGAAGGAGGAAGGCTGCAGAAGAGGTCCAAAGTGTGCCATGAACTTGTCATTCCAGCTGTGGAAAGCTTGAACGATGCCCCTGGGACACCACAGCACTCACAGGATCTGTGAGGAAGCTGCTGGAGGGGAAAAACAATGAACAAAACCACAAATACCTCTCCCAGCCACCAAGGTGCCAGGAGCAGGAAGTGTGTGGCTGCCGGAGATCAAACTCTGGCAAAAGTCAAATGCCAGGAGCAGGGAAACCTTCTCAGGGTGGCCGTGAAAGACCCAGCAGTGGGGAGGGGGAGCTGCTAACACAAAGAAGGAGGAGAAGGATGTGGCTGGGGCGTGCTGTCACCACCCGGGGCACCTCCAGAAGGGCAAACTCTGATCTGGGAAGGGCTCTGCCAGGCTGGCAAAGTAGGTCAGAATTAAGTACGGTTCAGTTGGGACGCGGCGTGAGTGCTGTCTGCGCTCACCCTGCACGGCACTCGCTGGCTCCCGAGAGCAGCAAGGCTCTCCGCCTCTTTTGCACGTTGGAGAGGAGGTTATCCCAGGTCTGCATCAGCACAGAGGGCTGGGCAGTGTCAAGGTCAAGTGGTGGGCTGATAAGAGGTCAGGTCGCAGCAAATGGCCTGGAAATGATGAAAACTCGGTGCTTTTCCCCAAAGGCAGGGGTGGTTATCATCGGGAAACAGGAAGGTTGGGAACAATGAAGTAGGTCCCCCCCAGAAAGAGAAGAGAAATATGATGTTAGGGCAGGCACCAACACTGGCTCAGGGGACAGGGAGGCACAGAGGTGGCAGCCAGGTTATGAGCAGAGGGAGAGGCTCAAGCCTTGTGGTGACAGCAGAGAGGGGACGTGGCTGCCACAGGAGCCACCGGCACTCAGAGCAGATGTCTTTTATCCCAGTGTGGTTTAAAGCAAAGATTTCTTGTGAGCTGTGTGCTTTAGGGGGTGGCTTTAGATAAACCCTCTCCAAAGAAGGGGAAGGGGTGTCTGCAGGTAAAGGTTAGGTATGTTTTAGCAGCATAAATGCTCTCATAACTCCCACTCAGGACCAGCAGTTCCAATCTGGGCTCCTGCCCCAGCATTTCTTCTCTCTGTGACACAACACTTGCTACACACCATGTCCCCATGGCCACCCTCCAGCCCAGCACACCCACAGGCAGCCAGAGGGGCTCCTTTCCTCCCCCTTGGTTGGTGCAGTCCGTGTGGTTCGTGGCTGGTTCTCACCCAGCAGCCAGGATTTGTGTGGGATGGTGGGGAGGTTCCATGGAAATGAAAAATCTGGGAGCCAGTCCCTGTCTCCAGGTGTGAGGCAGGAGCACAAAGGTTGTGAGGGGACGGGAGGGTGGCTGGCAGACCAGCTGTGACTCCTGGCCAGGGGCAGGAGGGCAGGGTGAGGTGCCACGCTCATAGAAGGGGTTCAGGAAGCCCTGCTGGCCCCAAGGAGTGAAGTTTTCTTGCCCTGGGGATGCTTCTCTGCTGTCAGTGGCATCCTAGAAAAGCCCTGTCTCGTGTCAGTGCCTGCTCCAGACAGTCTGTCCATTGTAACCCTCACCAACAATCCCGCAGAGGTGAGGGCTGTGCAAGGGAACAAAACCTGCTCTGTCTCGAAGCTGAGGGACTCCAGAGTCGGGCATTTGGTCTCTTGATTGCTGTTGCTTCAGAGTCAGAAACAACAAGGAAAAGCCACAGAGGGGTTTAGGCTGCTGGTGCTGTTATGTGGGGACATTCCTGGGAAGTTTGGCTGCAGCCTGCCCGGCAAGGATGCCATCAGCACTGAGGGTGCAGATAAAGAACCCAAGTAACATCCTGTGCTTGTGCTTTGGTGTCCAAGGCAAGAGGGCTGTGAGCCTGCTCCTGATGGTGCTGAGTAAGCTGTGTTTGGCTCCTGAGGAGCTGCAAAGGGTTTGCGTGTTCTTCCCCTGCTCGGTTCCAGACAGAGCGATGCCTCCCTCCCTCTGCTCCCCTGGTGACATCACCCGCACCAGCAGCAAACGCTGCTTTCCCCCGGCCCTGAGCTGAGCCCGGGCTCTCAGCTCTCCCACCAGCCTGTTTCAGGACCACAGTGGAGAGCCAGGGAAGGGCGGGGAGGTTTGGGGCACGAGCCAGTGCGTAGCATATGGCCAAGTGACCTGCCAAAGGCACGGGATGTGTCCCAGATAAGGGACTGCAGTGACACGGCACAAGGATGCTCGCTCCAGGCTCTGCCCCTTATGCTGATGGCCCTGAGAGAGGAGTGCTTTGGCTGCACGATTTTCTGCTGGTGTTGGAGTGCCAGAGAGCTGGGGGAGGGGGGTCACAGGGATTGTTGGGTGCTTGTGACCAGGCACGAGACCCCTGAGCACGGTGCTGCGCAGCTTTTCTGCCTTCCCAGGCATTAGTAACTTGTGTGGTCAGGTCTGTAATGCAGCCTAGGACACACGGGCTCCCTCTTGTCCCTTTTATTAGAGCAGATTTAAAGCACTGTAGCACTTGGGAGAACTCAGAACTATTGTTTAGTGCCAAGCAACTCTTCCTGGTGACACACCTGGGCTGTAAAATTTCTGTGTCCTGCACTAAAGCAGAGGAAGGAACGGGTTCTGTGTGCTCTGCTGCCAGTGAGAGCAACTCCATTCCCCAGGCAAATCCCCTCTGGAAGCTTGAGGCAGTGAGAAAAGCCCAAACAGTGGCAAACTGTTGAACTCCCACTGCTTCCTATTAGTCCTGTCCCTGCTAGTGACAAGGTTACTGCAGCTCCGTGTGCAGGTGCCAGGGACATTCCTGCCAGAGCAGCTCTCCTCCTGGCAGGTGTGCTGCACAGAAGGCACAGGGGGACAGAAGGGAAAGTGCCACCAATGCCTTGCCATGGATGAGAGACAAGTGTCATGTTTTCTTCTAAAATGGGGTAGCTGTGTTGTGCTAAAAACAGCCAAACGCTGAGGAGGTAGAGGAGGCGAAGCAGATTTTCAAGGGGAGGAGGAACAGCTTTTCCCTAAACAAGGGAACAGAAGGGCTTTAGGAGCAGCAGCAGCCCTGCATGTGCCCCTGCAGCAGCTCCAGGGCCGGCCCTGCCTCGTGACTGGCTCCTTCTCATCCCACGAGTAGCAAAAAGGGGAAATCATAGAGCACGCAGGGGGAAAGCACTGTCCAAGGAGGCAAAGGCAGATGTCGCTGAAGGCTCCAAGCCTCTCAAATGTGCCGTGTCCCTCCGTGGGCTGGTCCCACCCCCATCAGCATTTTGGGCACGTGATGGCGACACAGTGTCAGCAAGGAGGATGAAGTAGGGCAGCGAAGTGTAGTCCAGCATGTGGGTACATCAAAAATAAAGTAGAACCTTTAAGGCTGAAGCTTTCCACAGCTGAAAGTCCAAGTGAAATTCGTCATCACCCCCCAAAAGAGATGGAAAAGAGAGGGGGTGAGAGGGAGCCTTCGTGGTCCTGGCAGCAAAACTTGCCAGTGAATCGAGCCCGAGCAGGGATACTTTCAGAAACAGCAGTTTCTGTGTTTTCCTGCGATGAGCAACTCCGCTCCCGTTCTTTTCCAAGGATCAGTGGAGGATGGCTCAGACACGCAAGGAGCCCTTCTCTCGGGGAAGGACGCGCTGCCTCACAAATAGCCATGTCACCTCCCCCTGCCCGGCTCCCGAGCGCGGCGATGCTCCCCGCGAGCATCCCTGGAGGCATCGCTGCCCCTTCCCGGCTCTCCAGCGGCAGGGATGCCCGGCCCCAATCCCCGCCGCGTGCCCTTGGCCGCTCCCGCTGGGAGAGCGCATCTCGCCGGGAGCGAGCCCGCGAGTACCCCCTCGAACGTGACCGCGGCCAGCCGGCTCCGGGGGACGCGCGGCGAGCCCAGGGCGGGGGACGCGCGGCGAGCCCAGGGCAGGCGCCAGCGGCGCCTGAAATACGCGCTGCTCTCAGCAGAGCCGCGAACCCACGCACCGACCCTTCCCCGGGCGGGACGCGCCGCGACCCCCGCGGGAGGATGGGAAGAGGGGGTGATGGATGGAGGGATGGATGGATGAATGAAGCGCGGTGCTCTGGGGGGAAGCGAGCCGCGCGTGTGCCCCCATCCCCGCGGGCGGTGCGGGCTCACCTGTCCGTACACCTGGATGGGCTCGGGCGGGCGCGGCGCG
>WEKY01026498.1:221-61659 GCA_013390045.1 Picathartes gymnocephalus
TAACTGTAGCTGGGTGTGAATATCTCAAAAATGAAAGGGGATGCATTAGAATGGAGCACGGTGCTCACAGCGAGGCATTGCCTGTGTCAGCCTGCTCCATCTGCTTGTGGTGTGCTGAGATGGCAAATCACTGCCACCACTGCAACGTGTGCTGCTGTGGGAAGCTATAGCTATGCAGGTAATGAAACATTAAGTGCTTTTTCAGGGTACTGTGGAATGGAAAAACATTTGGGAACTCAGTTAGATATGAAGGTAAACACAGTTTTTATTATCATGTAGACATTATTTGACATTCCAGTCAGATTTCTACTACTCGTAGTCTGAATGCATCCAGTACCTTGGGATATCAACTTTCTTTTTCTTCAATGAGAATAAATTTCCATCTTTTCATGTTTAATTAAGGCTCAGAGGAATAGACTATTTGCACTGACAAACCTAATGATTACCGAATTGAGATGACTTACTGCATTACCTGGCATGAGAATTAGGTAACTATCTTAATTTTATATTCAATCACAAACAAAGCAAAATGAGAAAAACATGTCATTTGGAAGGTAAAGTAATCAAGAGAAGGAAAATTAGACATGAGGAGATTTTGCCATTTTACTAAAATACATATTAATTCTCAGAAAAGTGTGGTATGAAATCCACCAGATTAAGAAGATGTAAAGTTTGGCTGTCTGGTTGCATGAATAGCCCAGAATTGAATATGCAACTCTAAATAAAATCTCCCTGTAGTCCAGAGAAAGAACGGTGTATACAAAAGTGTAAATCAATACAGCAGTTCACTTCAAAGTGAATGTCAAATGGGGATTATTTCTATGTTAACAAAAAAAGGAATTAAAATTTCTTATGTCATTAATTTAAATAAAATTATGTATCGACCTTGTCAGCAGCTTTCAGAAGAAATATATTCAATTATGAAGTTATTTCTAGATGCCTCTAGAGGTCCCTTTCATTTGGTAGTATATACCCTAGGATTGCTGTTATGCCTTGCTAGGAGATTACACACCTCTAAACATCCTTATGACTCTTTACAGCTTTTTTTGACAGATATTCTGTAGTTTGCTCTTCCCTGTCACACCCATCAGGGTAAGAGATGGATTAACCCCTATTGCAAGATGTATGAATTTTGGCTGTGTGATTCCTGTCCCTGGTGCTAATACCAGATGCACAGGTGATGCTTTAAGTTTTAGCTTTCATATTTTTCAGATTCTGTACTGCAATGGTATATAACTTTGCACTTCATATATAATGTTAGCAAGTTCTCTTCACAGTTTGGTCAGACAAAACAGTCCTTTTCCAGCCCAAGAACCAAGGTCACCATTGCAGCTTCAGGCCCTAAAAAGTATAAACAAAAGTGAGTTGCTGGGGACAAAACTGGGAGAATGTAACTTCATTACCTGAAGCTGTAATGGGACAATTAACATCAATATGCAAATGGACCAAACTTATAAATGTAAAAACTCGTGACCCATCATCCATTTTGGGTGTAGACTCGGCCAGGCTCTTGTACTGCCCAAGGTGGATCCTTTGAAAGCCTTTTAATAAATACCTACTTTAATTCTTTACTCTGTATAATCTCTATTCTAGGTAGCCTCTCAAGACATCACAGGGACTGATCAAAAGGAACAGTCCTTGAATCTGCTTTTGTTTTTGCAGGCTCCACCTTGTACTGCTAATGTCCATGTTGGCTATACCTGTGTCCCTCTTCTAAATACCTTTTTCGTTCTAAAAACTTTAATTGTGTTGGTGTTTATTAATGTAGTAATTACAACGCCTAATTTTATGTGTTGGTGTGGTAATTATAGCTTAAAACATTAAACTGAAACAATGGAGTTGTTTAAGAACGGATCAACTAAAACAAGAAATTGTGTTGTGGAAACCTCACAGGACATCAGAGGTATGCAGATGAATTTAGGGGATGTACTTCCTCCTAGCATGGATCTGTTTTCACCAGAATAAACTCCAGCCAGCCTCTTTTCATCCAGCTGCTAAATGCTGGTCTCCAGAAGGTGATGCTCTTTGGATGTGGTCCTGGTGAAATGCAGATGTCCTTAGCTTCCTTCTGAGCCTTTCTATCTGCACACACACGCACCTTAGCCCCGGCGGGAAAGGATGGAGTTGTGAAATCCCTGCTTCCCATCTGCCCTCTGCTTCCCACTTACCCTCACCCACACCTTGGCAGGTCAGGTGCTGTCCCCTGTGTTCAATTAACAATCCTAATTTCATTCAGGAAGAAAACACATCTCATTTCCTCAGAGTCCAATTTCTACATTTCAGTGCAAAGCATCTTCAGCACATTGAGTCTTATATTTTGTGTGGGTTGCTACACTCAGTACAAACATTATACACACACATTAAGCTTCTTGATTAGAACCAGTGATTTAGGTGACAATCACTTCCGAGCTCACAGTTTCTTAATGATGACCAAGCCCCACAGTTTTCTTGGAGAAATACAGTTATAGTATATCTAGAGCCACAGAAAGATGCATCTGAGCATCAGCTTCACAGTAATAATACTGCACAAGTGTTTTCATCTCATCTCTTCTGTTGCACATATGTATAGTACAAGGGATGTCTTAACACTCTACTTATTACTCCTAGAGATCAAACTTCCCGATATTTTACATTTTATATTATATATTATTTCATATTTTATATTTATATGTTTATTTCTTTTTAAATATTTCCATACATGACATTTGTTTGGTTGATTGTGTTTTTTTAAAACAAAGTAATACTTCAGATAACACCTGGACTAAGAAAGGTACATTTTCTGAGTTCTATATTGTGGTTCTTAAAAGCCCAGCAAGAAAACTGTGGTTAAAGTCTAGAACAAAATGCTGAAAATTGTAATTTTTAATAGTAATAATCATATTTAATTGCAAAGGTGCTATATTAGTCCTGGCTTGAAGAAGCAATTATTTATCTGTTGATCAGTTCTTGCCACAATTAAATATAGTATATGACAAGGGAAGCCCAACAAATTACTGGCCTTATGTTAGAACTGCTTACTCAGTGCCACAAATTAGTCCCTATGGTGTATTAATCTATCCACTCATTTATTTTTAAGATTCTTTTCCTCAGGAGCTTTTCTGTATAGCAGGAAAATGATATTTAATGGACCTGAGTTATTTTCACAGAGACATAATTTCTGAAGTTATTCTAATGTACGGCCAAGAATTGTAGGAATGAGGATATTTCTGCTTCCTGTATCTACGACCCTGCGGTATCTTTGAAACATGAAAAATGATGAGAAAGAGCACATGCTCTGAAACAACCTGAAAGGAAACCATATTTTCATTCTCAGAAAATTTAGTTGCTCATACAGAAAATCACCAGCAGGTCCACAGCAACAAAACTTGAGTAAAAAAATACTGCTAACAAAAGGTAAATGCTGGCCTTTGTACCCAGCAGTTTCTTTTAAAGCGATGTACTTCTTTGTTACTTCTCTGTAAGAATAATGACATTTTGCCAAAGAAATGAAATCTGTTTCCAAAGAATGAATTTAACACATTCAGTATAAAAATTACATTAATTAGTAGCCAAATCTATTATAGATACAAGATTCAAAATTATTAATTTGGCACACAAGCTTCTAATAATTCTATAGAAGTGGAATATCTGTGGGAAATTAGCTCTTGAGCTTTATCCAGAAGGCAATTTTCAGTGGGAGAGAAAAAAAATGTGTTCTGGCTGTGCAAGTCTGGAATTTTTTTCTGCACAGGCACAATAAATAGTTTTTGCTAGAAATAAGGAGACTGCCAAATCAACCTATCTGAATAAAAAGTATGTTGTGTTTTACACATGGGAAAAGTGCTCCAGAACAGTTAATCCCTACAAAAACATTATCCCTGGATTATCACCAGTAGTACTTGCCTTCAGGCAGTTTTCAGTTATTTGTTTCCATTTTCTATACATGTACCCAGTGTTTTTATTTTCACGTGACTGCTCCTCTCAATCACTTTCTTTGCTCTCATCTATTCTGGGCTCATGCGTGTGCATCTTACATTGTTGCCAGAGTACTTTGGGCTATATTTACATTTCCAGATTCATAGAAATATTGTTCTACATATAGTGCTGTGAAAGGCAGTATGTAGTCCTAAAAGGACCGCTGATTTCTGTGGAATGGCCCGTGTAACTGCAAAGTGCATCAGTGGACCAGACTATTTGGTATCTTTTCTCCTTGGCTTTTGTGTAGACACGATATAAAAATTCCTGGTAGTCCTGTGTGTGGGTGGTGTGAGGGAGTTCACGTAGCTCACTGGCTGAAGAAGCCTCACACAGGTTTTATTGCCAGCACGCTGGTGTAATAGCTGGGTCAAGGGACAGCTGAAGTCATGTTGCTATGCAGACAGGATGTCTTGGAGCAAAAAGAAAAAGGGAGAAAGAAACTCTTTACAAGAAATGCAATCCCTAATTACTGTGTAGATCACTTACTGTATGAGCAAAGGGAGTGGTAACAGTTCCTGTCACATGTATGGTGAAGTGGAACATTATGCTGGAGGGTAAGAGTTTGACCAAAGTGAGGATAATTCTTTGATATAATCCATGATGGATTAAAAACGTGCTTTTTTTTTTTTTTTTAAGATTGCCAGAACTCATTTATTACATTAAAGCCTCAATTCTTGCTCCCTTACTATCTGAAATTCACCAAATGCAATATAATGAAAAAAACAAATGTGTTCCTCCTCAAGGAACAAGGTCCCCTCTTTCCTGATGTGCACCAGAAGATGAAACCTTGGCATCTCCAAACTCCTATACAATCCTGGCTGTCAGGCATGTGGAATCTTCAGATATATCCCTGTCTTTTTCTTAACCATAATGTGCTTTTCTTCTCAGCTAGCTCATATCCTTCTTCCCTAGGGCACTGGGTGAAGAGTGGTGAAGCCTGATGTGATGTCTCTACCTCTGTCCTTTCCTTCTCCAGCTTTTGAATTTCTGCAAACTCGGCATTGTGACTTCAGCATAATGAGAAGGTTGCTGTTGGTTGTGCTCATTCAACCTATGATTTGGGCTTGGTGATTTATTTTAATTTGCCTCTCTCCTTACTGCAAGACAAGGGCAGTCCAATAACAGAAAGCCAGCCCAATCCTTTATGCAAAGGAGAACCTTATAGCTGGAAACTTTTCTAAAATATAAGTCTACAAGCTCTGGCAAAATGCTGCATAGCAAAGCAAAATGACTGGGCATAATTAAGTGTTTGTTATTCATTGCTAATGGTGCTGAGGCACACTTCAAGAAAAGGAACTATCCAGAGTCTATTACCTGAACTAAAATGAAATGTCTCGAGAAAGATTTTTGAAATACCTTTCATTTAATCTTTACACATATAAAGCTAGAGGTTGTGTAGGGGGTAGGTCATTCTTATTAATATTTTCATTTTTTAAACTTTTTTGGCAATAATGCAAGTTATATACATATGGTGGTATCAAACAGTACGGGCTTGAGAAATGAAAGTAAATTTAAAAGAGAAGAAATTAAGGTTGGGTAAGTGTAAACTTGCTGTAGACTTTGGAAGATTTAAAATTACATTTAGTTTTATAAACCTAAGGATTTTAAAAACTAAAACAGATAATGAAAATTATGTTGACAGGGGGACATTTTCTAGATAAGCTATTCCATATTTAAGGTTATACATCTATAATAAAACACATGGTTGTGAGAAGACCTGCACTGCAGCCTCTAGATAAGGTTGTAAATAAACAGATTAAATAGCCAATGGTCCTGTTCAAATCCATGGGAGATCTGACACCTTCTGAGGGACCAAGGTTTGGCTTGCATTTTACCAGTTTCTTGTTTTATAACATATGAAACACTGCAAAAGAATGACAGATGGCCTTATGGCTAATTTTTTTTTTTTTTTGGTGATGAAAATATGGTCACCTCTTTTTGTCTCTGGTATGGAAATTCCTTCTCTCTTGGTAACTCCCACAAGCAAATAAGCCATAACCAAGCTGTTCCTGAAGTGATAAACATGGTATCTGGAAGCACAGAGAAGATGCTGGATTGGGCACTCATGGGAACTCCTGTTCAAGCCATTGTGGGTTTTTTCAGTTCATTGGCCAAACAAATCAGATTACCACACCTGTTTAGCCAGATGGTCTTTCTAGTGTCATGAGAAAAGTGCAGTCAGAATACTATCTATAACTAGCACAAGGATTGTATTGGCAACTTGATGCAGAAAAGGAGTTATATTTCAGAAAACCCCTATTGATGGCATTTGATGGCAATTTCCTTTTTTAACAGGCAAAGAACTGAGCATCATCTCCAGCCATGGTTTGGGTAGGTGGAAGCCATCATGCTGAGTAGAGCTGTGGTTGGTTTCTAGATTGCAAGGTGGGAACACTAATCTGTTAATACTATAATAATCATAGAATCATAGCATTGGTCGAGTTGGAAGGAATAGTAAAGATCATCCAGTTCCACCCTGCCTTCCATGGGGAGGGATGCCATTCACTAGATCAGCTTGCTCAAAGCCTCATCCAACCTGGCCTTGAATACTTCCAGGGATGAGACATCCACAGCTTCTCTGGGCAACCTGTGCCAGTGCCTCACCACCTTCAAGGTAAAGAATTTCTTCCTAACATCTAATCTAAATCTTTGCTTTTTCAGTTTAAAGCCATTTCCCCTGTCCTGTCACAATCTGCTCATATAAAAAGTCCTTCTCCTTCCTTTGCATAAGCTTCCTTTAAGGTACTGAAAGACTGCTATAAGATCTCACCAGCTCCTTCTCTTCTCCAGGCTGAACAACCCTAATTCTCTTAGTCTGTCTCCACAGGAGAGGTGCTCCAGCACCCTGAGCACCTTTGTGGCTTCCTCTGGACTTGCTGTTAACACATCCACATCCTTCCCGTGGTGGGAACGCCAGGGCTGGATGCAGCACTGCAGGTGGGGTCTCATGAGAGCAGAGCAGAGGGGCAGAATCCCCTCCCTACCCTGCTGCCCAAGGGGCTTTGGATGCAGCCCAGGACACATTTGGCTTTCGGAACTGTGGGCTCATGTCCAGCTTTTCATACACGAGAACCCCTAAGTTCTTCTCCGGAAGGCTGCTCTCGGTTCACTCCTAGGATTGCCCCAAACCATGTGCAGCACCTTGCACTTGACCTTAATGAACTTCATGAGGTTCTTTTCTCAAGTTTGTCCAGGTCCCTCTGGATTGCATCCCACCCTTCTGCTGTGTCGTCTGTTAATCTTGGCCTGACCTGCTTGATATATTATCAGATCTTTGTTGATTTTTCCAGCACTTGCCAACAAAAGAGTATTGTGTATATTTTGGGTTCATTAGACTACTTCTCTTTCTTCTCTTCTGCTCGATCCACTCTACAAACATTATTATTATTATTATTAGGTCTATCACACGTAATTAAAAAAAGAAGAAGGAAATTCTCTTTCCAACTAAAAAATAATTACATGAGATCCTTTTCCAAATTATCATATCGTTGATTATGGCCTTATAAGGAAGCTTCTCCCAGAGGATGGTCAAGCTGTGGTTGACTTCTAAGAATTGCAGTGAGTACGTATTTGTGATGGAGCCAATTGAACATTCAAATGTTTTATGACAGTTTTGTATAGCTAATAAAGTGGATTATGTCCCTATAGACCTTGAAAATTCCAGTATTATAGGAGAAATGCATGGGACTTGGCTACTAGTGGAGAGCAAAGGCACTTCCAGAGGGCAATTATCTCATTACAAGATAGGTGTATGAGAGACATGGCATAAATCATGCTTGAAAAGAATCTATCTACCTGTACCTAAAGGGTGGCAGTGAGCTGTTAGATGTCTAGAGCTGAAAAGAGGAATCCAGATATTGGTAAGAGGTATTTGAGGGAAAAGCAATTTTGCGTAATAACAATAATAATTAAAAATTAATCCCAATTGCAAACTATCATATAGAATTTATAATGTTGTTTGGAATGTATAAACATGTTTTATATCAAGATCTCGTAATATTTTCATAGCAAATGGTAAAAATCACAGAGATAATCTTACTTCACACACTTCTTTATCTTTTTGATGTTGTTAAATTTAAGTATCCACTTGTGGTCATTGAAAGATTTTCTTCCCCTTTGGTGGAAAAATCAAATCCTGCAGACTCAGATGGACAAAGGGAAAACAAGCTGAGATACATGGGAAAAAGTGTGCTCTTAGGCATTTGTAAACTATTTATTTGCTTAGCGTAGAGCATATTCATACTGAAAAAAAAAGATGTTTTTGACTTTTTATTAGTTTTGTGATAATTACAATAATTACTTTAAAAGTTAAAACCCAGGAAATTCTAAATGAGACAGTATAATTATAATATATAACCATAATAATGCTTCCTTCCACTCCTCACTTGGGTATTGTGAGGCTTAATTAGTTAATGTTTGTACAGCAGTAAAATGCAAAACACCGTAAAAGTATTAAGCATTTTTCCTGTTTCAGTTCTTCAGTATAACCAATTATCTTTCATAAGGTTTTTAAAGGGGATAATTTAAAAAGATCTATGTAAACCAAACTGTATTTTATGTCTGTCTTGCTGGGAGATGGAGTGGCAAATCAGTGTTTAATTGCATCAGTATTTCACATGAGCCTGCTGACACCGTGACAATGGATTTGGCCTAGAAATATTTGTTGATTATCATATTTCTGGGCCATGCAACAAAATTAAAGTGTTCTCATGGGAGCCAGAGACACAGCTGATGAAAATGAATAGAAAATGAGTGTCACAAGCTGAAAAACCATCATACTTAGAAGGGAGAAAAAAATCATGAATAAATAGCATTCTGTTGAAATAAATAAAACCTTTTGTCATATATTTAGAATAGGAAAATCTGTTATTTCTTCCTTTGCCTGTACAGAGATTGATGAAGAAAAACAATCTTGTGCCATGTATAAATATGCAACGTATAAACAACAAATTGAGCTAGAACTCAGGGAATGTGGCACTGTAGAGCAAAATATGAGGTTTTAAATTATCTTTAGGTCAAAGAAGTCCTGAACAAGATCTGTGTATCAAAATAACTGTTTTACATACTGTAAGAATCAGTCTGGGTTGGCAGTGGAAATAGACATAAATTAATTTTCAGGAGATCATTTACAGCTCTGGGGATGATGTGCAGAGTCTGTCAGTTAAAATCCAGGGTGTTCTCCAATAGATCAGTGATTATTTAGTCACCCTCATCTCTGCCATTGAGCTTCAGCACAGAGTCCAGTGTTGGGATTAATTATGCCATCTGAAGGCTAGTTTGTTATTTAGGCTGCACTAGAGTCAATGGAAAGACAGAGGTAATTCCCTGGGATTATTCATTTTGTCTGCCTTATGCAGAACCACCTTTGTTTCTTTAATAGCTGATGGACCAAAGGAGAGTTCTCAAAGGAATTAACCTGACCATAAACCTTTATTTTTCTAAGAAATTATTGATGTTATGGAAGCACCATTCTCCTTTCACTATAGAGGGATTCCCATGTTTCATAGCTGTCTTTTAGACTTAGACAACTTAGATGCAAATTAGATAAATTGCATGAGGAGTATGGGCTCACCCCTCAACATGTTACATGCCAGCAGTGCAGAAGATACTGAGTACATGTAGAAGGGGACAGTTCTCATCATTGGCTGGGGTCATTCTCAAGTTCATTTGTTTCAGTTTGTAGACCATTTTAGGTTCCTTTCTGCTGCTGGTACTGTAGAATTGAGAAGCTTAAGTTGTAGTCTGTATGTTTCTGTGAGCACATGGATCTGTCAAACACAGATTAAACCAGCTATTTTTTTAAGCAAAGATGGAGTGCTAAGCTGACACTTGGATCAATGCTTTTTAAAACACAAGTTAATGAAAACAGATTTAGAAAATAAGAAATTCCAGTTCTATAAAGGCAGTGAAAGTTTTGCGGTTGACTTCCATGAATCTATTATTTCACCCATTAAATGAAATGGAGAGTGGCCTATTTTACTGGTAATCATGTGATGGTTAAAATACCGGAATAATCAATATGTAAAAGCAATCATAATTAAATATTGACTCTTGCTTTTTTAGCCTCAGCCTCTATCACTTGTGTCAGTCCAGTTGGATTTGTATTCAAAACTGTATTTTGCTGGAAAGAATTTTTCTAATCTAATAGTGCCACTTACTCTGTTCCCAGACGATTTATAAACATCCGCTTTTAGCAGGCAAAGGCTTTCCACTTTTGTAACAGCAAGAATTTCCATTATTGCATTTACATGTGCCTCAGCTGCTGCTAAGCAACTGGGCTGTTACCCGCCAAAGCTGGGAGTTCAACCCCAGATTTGTAAAGAGGATGGGTAGAAATACAGATGTATAATATACTTAAAATAACAAGTGAGGAATGTGTTTTTGGAAATATGTAGAAATGTGGAGGTATAAGAAGAATTCCATTCTAGAAACATGTGAATAAGGGTGATATAATGTATTAGAGAAAGTTAAGAAAATCAATCATTTTAGTATATTTTGGTGATTTATTCTTGAAAACACACTGTGGTCAGATTGGTTTTGCTTTGCCAAACCTCATCAAGAAGTGTTAGGTGTATATGCAATGTTGGATAATAAGGAGTAAGGAATAGGGAGAACATCACCAAGAAAATTTAATTTAATTTAATTTAGTGCATATAATATTTCTAAATCATAGAATCATAGACTGGTCTGGGTTGGAAGGGATCTTAAATATCATCTAGTTCCAACCAAGTTTGATTCATGGTATTTTGCATAGTGATTTTGCTTCTTCTTTTAGAGACAAATGTATTTATATTTGGATAAGAAATGAGTCAGTCTCGAGTGCTTTTCAAAGGCTTGATTGGCTTTCTTTTCCATCAGTGTTTTTGGTGTTGGCTTTGGCTCAGTGGCAGTATACAGCTTGCCCCTGGCTGAGCTGTCAGTCAAAGACCTCTGCCGGTCGGATACAGCACGCGTCACTGGCCAGGGAACTGCCCAGGCTGTAACCCGAGCCAAGCAGGAGGCAAGGCGGCAACTTTTGAATTCCCCCCCTTATATAAAGAGGCTCATGACACAATAAAGCTCTCTTTCTCTCTTGATCTGCTTCTACGCCAAGGGTCAGTGCTGTCCTTTCTCCTCCTGGGCCCCCTCACGTAACAGGGTGGGACTGTTTCCAAGAAATGGTTTGGATGATAGAAATGCTGTTGCAGTTAAGGGCATGAGCATTTAAGTCTAAGGGTGCATGATCAGTAGTGTTGTACCAACACAAGGCATAAAGATGGTCTTTTCCCTGCAAAATGGTCTGTATTGGAAGAGGAGGTGGTGGACGGAGGGGAACGGACCATGAGAATAAATGTGAAGGTTGAAACAACACCAAGAGCCCCGGAAGGCACAACCCAGATGCCAGCTGCCTAATTGTCAAACCTTGGGTAGCAACAGACAGACTTCAAGGAGACCTTCTGAAAAGGAGGAACCATCCTGCAGTGGGAAGAATGCATAATGCTGCTTGCTACGAAACTGTGATTGGTAACAGGCAACATTCACTGCTTGAAGACCCAGTCTGCATTTGTGCCTTGGTACGGTGGAGAAAGCGGTACCATGAAGGCTGCACTTCAGCTGACAGGACAGCCAAATGAATTCTGCAGCAGTGTTGGCATGGCGTTAATAGCAGGAAGGCAAATTTTGTAGGACAGAGAAAGTTTTCAGTGAGCAAGTTCAAACTGTTTGGACAAAGAAAGTGGCAGATTTTCATTATGTTCAACAGAAGCAATTCTTTATTCTCTTCTAAAGTTTGTTCATATGTTTCTCTAATTTTGAAGGCATTTTATAATTCCTCAAGGCTTTCCCTCCTCTAGAATAGCACTATAAGCCAAGTAACACATTTAACTGTCTTTATTAAAGCATTTAAGGCAAGTTTCCTACAAAATGGTTCACGACAGAGTTTGATGAAAATATAACATCGTAAAATATCATTTTAGCCAGGCACTTTATGCAATGAATTCCTAATTCTCTTGTTCCCTTGATTGTCTTGAAACCAATGTATATACATGCAATCCCTTAGGAATACTGTTGTAAGAGACAAAGCATTTTCACATGTATTGCTTGTACTTTGGTACACACTGCTTTACTAACAAAACTGTTCAAATGAGACAACAAAACTGTTGTGACATTTGGGGCAAAATATTTAGACTGTGAAAAACAATGAAACAAAATTCTATACAGAAATAAAAAAAAGATACACATTTTTCGCTGTGCACAATAAGAACAGAACAGCAGGGTTTTTAACAGAATTTAAAAAAAAATAGGATTAGTTTATCTTTTTGTAATAAAACCACACTGTATTTTTAGAAAATAAAATGGCAAATGATATGGAAAAAGCGACATACAAAAAATCAGATTAAATCAATGGTTCAGTCTGACTGAACAAATTTTTTTCTTCAGTACACAGGTAACTCTGTCAATTTAGCTATATTTCCTCTGTCAGCATCACTAGTATGAAGTCTGAAATGTATCCATTGCTGTTTATGTACTTACAGTCTGCTGGGGAAGAGTCAACACTGTGTATTCTGTCCTTACCTCTTAGAGGTGTCTGATGAGGTAGGTGGACATCTGTGTAAAGATAATCTGGTTGGTACCATTTCCTTGACTTTCCAAAGAATATAGCAAAGACCTTCACCAGATTGAAGTTAGTGTCTCCTAGATTTTTTTATAGAAAATGTATTGAAAAGAGATAGGAATTCTCCCTAGAATCACTAAGAACAAGGATATCTCTACTGAGTGCACAGGAACTTTGAGAAACAAGTACACCTCAGTTAACCCCAGACTTTCAACTGTTCCCTTTAACATCCACACAGGGTCTTTAACTATATTTTTCTGGATTTCTGTGCCTCACAATACTTTTTTTTTTTACAATATTATGTTAATGCTGTTTTGAAGGGCAATGCATTCTTAACCTTAACTGTCTTTTTTTTTTTTCCTAAGGATATGCTTAAAGCTGTAAGGAGAAGCAATGGCTATCTTTTTTGAAAATCTTAATGCTGTTCTCAGAGCAGTAATTGCTATCTCACAGCGTATGGCTACCTTTTTCTTTTCTCATGTGTATTATGATTCATAAAGGAGGATCATATTAATTCTTGAATGGCAGAGCCTGAAGGTGCCAACCTGAAGTGCTTGGAATAAAGAGATTGTGTCATCAGCACCAGAGGAGAAAAACCATGGGAAGAAAAATAAACCCCGAAATATTTTGATTATTCCTCATGCTAGCACTTCCAATGAATGTTCTCACCTGCACTCAAATGTTTTAACTTAATTGAAGGAATTTGAGCTAATGTACCCAGGGAGAAGTAGAAATACAGGTTGAAATAGGATCATGGATCACAAATAAAATACTTGTAAGAAAAAAACAAGCAAACAAACAAAAACAAACAAACAACAACAACAAAAAACACAGAAAAAAACCCCCAAAACTCACGTAGATGTGGTGCTTAGGGAGGTGATTTAGTCATGGTCCTGCAGAGTCAGGTTAATAGTTGGACTTGATGATCTTAAGGGTTTCTCCCAACCGAAATGATTCTATGATTCCATAAAAAACACATCTGGATGACATCAGTCAAGGCAACAACTAGTCATTCTTTCCAGTACTGTTGCGAATACAGGAACTGTGTCCATGGGTTAACTATCCAAGAAAATGAATCTGTTAATCCCCCTGGTTTTGGACGAGAAGAAGCCTCTGTTGCACCTGCGCTGACAGTGGGAAGTTGTGTTTGCCAATGGTTGTGCTGGCAGCTGTGCTCACCATGACCCCAGCTGGGACTCCTTGGGAGACAGGGATTATGTTGTCACTCCTGAACCAGCAGCTTTTGAAGCTGGGACCATAGGGCAGATCCAGAAATAGCAGGTAGTCTTTATTCCTATTCTCTCCCAGCTGCCACCCAGAAGTGTCCTTGCAAATTGCTCTTCTGTGTTGGAGGAGTGAGGAACAGTGCTGTGAGGCTGGCAATGGTGTTTCACCTACAGAGAGAATAGGAGCAACCTCCTGATAAAACAGTCCACTGGTAAAATGGAAGCCATCTACAAATACAAGGAGAAGTCAGAGTCAGATGGACAGTTCTGGTAACAGACAGATTGCAGGAAAGGGTCCAAAAGCTGAAATGGTTTCAACTGCCAAAACAGTCTGGAATCGCTCTGGAGAACCAACCATCATTAAATTAAGAAGAAATAAATGACTGTCTGGTCTTGTGAGGCATTTTTTAAACTCATTAAGGATGTCTTCCTCTCATTGGCTTAGTCTTTAAAAGATATCTTCCTCATGCATGCAAGAGAATCTTTCTGGCAAGAAGGCTTACGGATGTCAGTGACCTATCCCCCCACCATGTGCAACCAAGAACATGTAGTTGTTATTTTCCCTTCCACTACTAGTGGAGGGCTCAACATACTGTGTGTAATAATAAATTATGTGAGCAGTGGCTACTCTGCATGGCAAGCTTTATTTTTTACAAGTCAGAGTCCAGTTTGTTACAGCATCTGTGCTTGGGTTTGATCTCTTTTCCTCTATGTCAGCATGAGAGAAGATCATTCTTTTTCTGCCTTTGCCAAGAAAGAGGATGGATGATTCAGTGGTAAGGTCTATGAGTTAAGCATCCCTCTGTTATACTCAGACTTCAGAAGTGAAATCCAGGTGCTGACAGTCCGTCTCAAAGAAATGAAGCACTTCCACAGCAAGAGCTGTGAATTGCTCTAGTGGGCTAATTTGGGAAAAGGAGCATGAACAGCCTGTATAGATGAAGAGCACTTTTGGGAAGAATTTGTGCAAACAGCATGTCCACAAGAGATCCTGGGTGTACTAGCATAATAGAGATGCTAAAGAAACAAAAAATGTACGATTAACCTAACTGGACAGATTCAAGAGGAAATATATTTTTCCTTGTTTCTTCACACAAGGTGTGTTTCTAGGTGCCTACTCAATAGGAGGGTGAGCTTAGTCACTTGAGCCAATATTTTCAGGGGAGATCTGATTTTCCAATGAAAAATGTCCAGGAAGGGAGATTTAGATTTAACAGTGCTCTCAGGAAACACAGCATCCCATGACCTGGGCTGAAGATGGCTGTGTCTGTCAGTTTTTGATTCCGAGGATGGAGAGCCCTTCAAGGCTTTTGGTGCCCAGGGCACCAATGCAAAATCAAACCTTACCACAAAAGTTTCTGTCTCCTTTGAGCACATAAAGCAGTGCCTTGAAGTATACTGGGGGTTGAGATGCAATCTCACCACCACTGGAAAGTATTATTTCAACTTAGTTTTCTAAGCTCCCATTAAGGTCCCCTTGACACTTGGTATTAATGTGGCTTTGTCAGTCTCCCTCAACCTCTTCTCTGTTATGCTGAGCAAAGGCAGCAGTGCTGGGCTGTGCTATGTCAGAGCTGCTGGCCAAGGTCACTGGTTGGTCCTAGAATTGGTCTGTCATGTCTGCCTAGGCAATATTTGCTGTCTCCTTTCTTAAGAAAAGAAAGATGATGTGATTGAACTGTGTCCATGCTTGCATCTGTCTTTCTGGCTTCCATTAATGAGATTTGAGTGTCTGTCCCTGATTCATAAAATTTAGGCTGAGGAATAAAAGCCTCAATGCAAAAAACCAACCAAATAACCCTGCAAGTTTTATATTAAAAAAATCCACATAATACTCTCACGGAGAAAAGACACCGCCATGCACTGAAACCTTCTGATGTATCAGATAATTCACATGGGCATTCAATTGTGGGATGCAATGATGAGTTTCTCTGATCCTGGTGCTCAGGAGGTTATCTGTGGCCTGTTAGCAAGTTTAATAGCTTGTTCAATATTGTACTTAATAATTAAACTAAATTATTAACAATTTCAATAAAGTACTTGATATTAACCAATTAAGATATGAAGCCTACGGAAGCAATCAAGTACTTGTTTCTCTCCCATTCTATTAATAATTTAAAACAAGATAAAATGTATTACATTATTTTTGACTTACGATTTTAAATTTCTTGCTTAAGCCATAGTAGGTTATGATCAGTAGCCTTGCAGACAGATCTTGATTAACTTCCATGTCTATTATAAGTTTGTAATTCAAGGCTTCAGGTATGCCCTGCAGACTACTTTCATGGCTTTTTAGTTGTGATATATCCTGTAGCTCTCCAGTGATGTGATACAGTGAATATGCGAGGAAGAAGTCTTCATTAATAAAGGTAGTAGCTCTTTTAATATAACTGATTTTTCTCAAATTCCTGCATGTTTTAGAAGCATTTCTAGATTGACATTTATTTGGGATTCTTGTCTGATTTCTGAGGAATGACCAGTTCAGTGCCTCAGACAGCATCATGTATGTTCAGTGCTTCCAGTCATGAAGCAACACATGAAGTCCAGTGACTTCTCTCCCCAGTATGCTCATTGATATCATGAGCAGCATCACTCAGTTCACTACTTGATGAACTGTATAGCTTGTATTAGAAAATAACTGCTTATGAAAGCACACAGCTAGGGCATAACTATAAATAATATTGGCAGGTAATATCAATAATCAAGCATGAGCTTGCTAAATAACTTTTGTTGCATGACAGCTTCACTAGGTGCTTCACTACAACACCTCCGTTTTTATTAGCAGAGAATAATCTTTATTCTTTGCACTGACAGACCAATTCTGTTAGACTCCATGTAAATTCAAGTAGTTGAAAGATTGTGATGAAGGAGACTGGACTGTTTACTGCATCACTTGTCTGTTACTGTCACATTACAAGTGTACTTCCCTCTTTGTAAAACTACCCAAATGGTCTTTTCTCAGGTTAGATCACTGAAATAATCTTCTTTGTTTCTAATCTGGGATGATAAGCTTTAAATGAGGTTTGGGGGGGTAGGGCTTTTCATTTGCCTGCTGTTACCAGATACTGGCGATTGTATTGGAATTATAAGAGTTAAGCTGTTTATGCTATAAATAATTGATTTATTATCACTCTTTGGAAATGAGTTTGTCATGGGAGGGAGCTGAAATCTCACTGGTGTAGAGTGGAGGGAACAAGTTATCAGTTTAAAAAACAAAAACAAAAACAAAACAAAAACAAAAAACCCACAAAAACAAATGAAACAAAAACAACAACACCACCAAAAAACCCAAAACCGCAACCAATAGAAAAAAACTAAACAAAACAACAACAAAAATAGAAAGAACAAACAAACAAAACAACAAAAACAAAAAAACCAAACAAAACACAAACAAAAACCCACAAAAACAAAACCAACAAAAAAACCCCCAAACAAACAAACAAGAGCCCACTCTAATGAAGCCTACGGATGAAGAAGGAATAATGCCACGTCTTGGTGCAGGGCAGCAGAACAGCTCTCAGTGGGGAACGACAGCCGCTGATCTGAGCGGTGGCACAGGAGCAGAGGTCCCAGCTGTTCCCTGTGGGAATGTTTTACTCCGTCCCTCTCCCCTCAGCATTCCTCTGGTTGGCTGTGCAGGATGATTTTAATATTCCTGTTGACATCTAAAATGCCATGTTGCTGTTTCAGATCAGGTTGGAGTGAGGCTTTTTAAGAAAAATAAGTTGTTTTCATAAAAAAAACACCTCACCATGAAGGAGCTCTTGGCTACACAACCTCCCTCGGCTCAGGGGCTGGATGCTCTGGGGACAAGGTTTGCAGAATGAGCTGTGTAATCCAGGCCCATATCAGCAGCACAAATCAGAACTGGGCAGCCAATTGTAGCACCTTTCAAAATGAAGAGCTTTAAAATGCAAAATGTAAGAAATTTATATACAGGAGACTCTAGATTAAAGTATACTTGAAGAAGTAGTTCCACTTAATGCTGAAAAAGCCTTTGGGATACAATCCCATTTCATCCAACCTGTTTGCAAATTAATTATGCTAAGCAGGCTTTTTAATTACATTGCTTGAAGGAAGAGCAGCAGAACATGTAAATTCCATAAGAGAAAAAGCAAAAAGGTATCCACTTCCAATTATGGAGCTAAATTCAACAAAGGCAGCTGTAGCATGATGGCACAGAATGTGATTATTTTTAATGAAGTCTAGAGAAATTCCTGAATTCTTCATTTTTGTTTTTATCAATGTCCTGCAGTGCTCAGTTGTCTCACACCGGGCATGACGTTTTTCCAGTTTTAAGACTTTCCGTTATGCAGATTTTGACAGTGATACAACAGCCTGTAGCAAGTTAAAGCACTTGGTTCTTGCTTGGGGTGGGATCCAGGATAATGTTTGACTTTCAGTGCTGTGGAGGTCTGTACCGTGTACCCAAATGTTTCTTGTGGGAAAGCCAACGAAAAAGTACCAGGTACCCTGTGTGTGGCATCCACCACCACCATCTAGTGGTGGTTACATTCCAGCCTGGTGGATAGCTGTTTGGACAGTACTGTGCAGAATCATCCTGGAAACTGGGAAAATTCTCACCTGGGGCTATTCTACCTCGATACATTTCTGCATCATTTATTTGTTTACTTAGTGAAAACATTCAAAGAAAAAAAATTAATTCTGTTGGGAAGTCTGTCCATGCATAACAGGTGGAGAGGCCATGTGAATGATCAGTATAGAATGTAAAATGTGATATGAAAGAGCACTGTTTTTAGAAGACATTGCTGAATGCAAAATACTTGCAAATGTGACTCTTGAATGTCATGTACACAGTTACAAAAGCAAGTGAAGGAGTTTTAAAAGGAAAATACTTTAAAAAAAAATCCAAACAAACCCCATGACTCCCTTTTTGTTATGTTTTTTATTCTGAGCTGTTTAAAAAACACTGGTAGTTGTGAAGAAGTATTTAAACCCATCATTTTTAACTCTATACTATTCTTTTTAGACACATATTTGATTTGTCATTTTCACAAACAGATAACCTTCAGACAATCTGACTATTACACATAAAGTACTGTGCTTTATATAATAGCATCAAGAGCAGACAGAACCCAAAATATCCATGCAAAATGTCCATAAAATGCTTCAAGAGTCTCTCCAGGTGACAAAAGATTGTGTTCAACTTACTTAACTTTGTCATGTTGGAATCCAAAGCAGGTATGCATTGGGCACCTCCAGTGACCACCACCTGAAAGGAGAATTCATCCTACCTATTCCAAATAACCTCCTAGTTTGAGAAGAACAATCTCCTGTTGGTGGTGATTTCTTCTCTTCAGTCACTGTTGAGGGAAGCTAGCCAAGGTGAAATACCTGGGTTTGGAACAGATAAAGTGAGATAAATTTTGTCCAAAAAAACAAGTCACAGTTATTCAAGAAAAAGAAAAAAAAAATCACCATTTGCTTTTGTGAATCAAAGTTGAATTTTTAAACCTGGCCTTTGTTTAAAAAAACAAACAAACAAAAGCTAAATAATATTATTTTTTTAGTTAAACATAAAAATCAGAGCTTTCTGTTCTGATATGCAATTGGGTGGATTTGTCTTGCTAACTGTAAAATAATCTCTCATTTCCTGAGGTGAATGTCAGGTATTTCACATGGGCTTTGGAAATCCAGACCTTTCTCTTATTGTAAAGAAAAGGCTTTGAAAAGGCAGCAGTAAGGAATTCTGTTTACTCATCATTTATGGGTGGACCCTTTATTCCAATCATGTGAATTTCAGTTTTAACCTCTCACCACACTGCACTTCTCAACTGGCAAGTTGCTGTGACTCTGGAGAGGGACCCTGGGCTGAGGGGTGGGTCAGTGATATGTGGCAAGGCTGTTTCTGCAGCCCCTGGTGCCCTCTGTGACCCCCTTGAGAGACAGAGTGGGACCAACAGTGTACATCCTAAATTCTTACTGGACCAAGATGTGAAAACCAGCTCCATATGGGGAAAGACCCGTGCTAAGGTCATCTGCTGCGCTGTCATCCTCTACACTGGTTCAGAGCACTTTTTTCCTTCTCAGTCTGTTTTTTGTGGCCATGGTCTGCTCTCTGCCCTCCTTCCCTGGCTCCATGTGCCTGTCCTCACATCTGCTGCTCCTGGCTCTGTGCTGCTCCTGTTGGAAGGAGCAGGGAGCAGCCCTGGGCCAGTGTGGACTGGTGTTGTGCTGGCCCTTCAGTGGAACTACCAGCTGGGGAACTGGCCCTTGGTCTGAGTTCAAGGCAGCAGAGCTCTCTTTGAACTGTTTTTTGCTCTCTTTATCCTCTGTTCACCCACAAGGATTTATTACCCTTGAGATATATCGGGTTGAAACTAATAGGAAATGAAGCTTTTTGGTAAGGGGGTAGAGATCCTCTGTCAAAGCCCAGTCAGTCCTTGACATTCCTGCTTAGACTTTTTACAGTATTGCAGTTCTGTTGATATGTTATATTTTGCAGATATCACTAGTAATTAAACAAAGACCACCATCTCATTCTAAGTGGCTGTCAGATATTAATGACTGGAGTTTGCTATGAGCAGAGCTGGATTAAAAAGGGTGACCTACATGTAAAAGACTTTGTATCTCATTTCCTCAAGCTATTCACCCCTAGACTTCTTTGAAATGCATTGCTGTTTCCTGGCTTGCTCTTATTAATCATGTTTACTGGTGTCTGCCTGCTTTAGTCAGTGAAATGTCTGGGATCGATATGTCATGGTCCTCTTTTTTGGATCACACACAATTTCTACCCATCCTAATTTTTATTCTGGCTGACCTTAAGAGATCTAGAAACTGGATAATAAACCAGGAGTAAGAAGATCAAAGCTTTCTACATCTAGGTCACTACTAATAATCCAGTAGTGGTCATTAGAACATATGCTTAGCAGCTGATGAAAATTCTTTCAATCCCCATCCTTATGGTCACAAAATAAATTGTGCCTTTGTTCGATTGGCACTTTTGATGATTTACGGGGGTGTTTGGCTAATTAAGAACAAGTCTGTGAGCAAGGCATCTACTCGGGATTTG
This sequence comes from Picathartes gymnocephalus, assembly GCA_013390045.1. NCBI lineage: Eukaryota > Metazoa > Chordata > Aves > Passeriformes > Picathartidae > Picathartes > Picathartes gymnocephalus. The sequence continues at coordinate 21,031 of WEKY01026498.1, forward strand.
ACTCTGGTTTAGTAAGCTGCTTGGTGACTGCTACTGTTTCTGTAAGATGGGAACCAAACGAAGAATCCAATATTGAAAAATTAAGATGCTCCAGGCTGTCAGTACAGTTTAGACCTGCTTTGCCATGTGCTTCCATTCTGGGGGAAGATTGCTGGTGTGGGGGTCCTACAGAAAGCCTGCAGCTGCCTCATGGTTCCAGAGAACACTGAAGAAATAAAGGTTCTAGGCAGAGATCCAAAGCAGGGATGTTGCCAGAGTTCAGCCTGCATTTCAATCCGCTAGCATACAAATTTTCCAGACAGACTGGTTCAGCAACTGAGATGGTCCCACCCCAGCTCCCGGACAAAGTGAGTGAGACACATGACACATACACGTGTGTGAGGCAGCTCTCTGTGCTGCAGAGCTGCTGCCAGACGCCAAATTCCATGAAGGAACAGAGAAGTGCTTTGAATTTTGTCATGCATGCTTTTGGAAGGAGAGTGATGTTATTAGCAGCGAGATTGTCTCCTGAAATGGAAAGACATAATTCAGTTTGTGGTTCAGTTAGTTCTATTAAAACTTTTTCTTTATTTCTGCTGTCAAAATATATTTAGAACAAAACCTTCAAGCTGAAGGCAGGAAAGATTAAATTGCTTTTATCTTTTCAAGTTAAACTGAAAAGAGATGATGGTGGAAGGGGCTTTTGAAGCTACAGCAGTGCTGTAGCCTTCTTGCATCTGCTCTCCAGGCAGGGAAGGACATGCCCACAGGATTTTGATGCAAGCTAAGAAACATGGGGAAACCTTCCTTCCAGTATCATAAATGTTTCCAGTGAAAATGGTCACTCTTTGCAGGGACCCAGAGCTCTGCCAATTCCCTGAAGCTTCTTGGGATGCTGCCTGGTTTTTAGCAGCCCAGAAGTGTTGAGCAGCATCAGATGCTGAGACGGTATGAAACTGGCCCCCCACTGTGGGAGATCCTGGAAGGTCCTTCACACTTCATGCTCTCCCTCACCTTCAGGCAATCTTTAAGTAAAGCTGAAAACCTGGCATTAAACAGTGCAATGGAAAGCAATGAATGGCACAGTATTCAAATGTAAATGACTAAGTAAGTGGTTTGGACTTGTTCAGAAACATAAGACAGACATAAAATCCTCATCTTAGCTCATTAGTTGGCCTTGACATTTGTTTCTAATGCCTAAAACCAAAACCCAACATTTCCACGAAGAATTTGGAAGAAGATCAGATTCATGATCCAAAGTATTTCGAAACCAAGATCTCACCTGCTTTACATGGAAACTGTAATTCCTGGGCTTTTCAGAGCAGCCAGAAATTTGCCTGCCCTCTCAGTAGTGTGCTATTTGCTTTCATGGCTTGAGAGCTGTAGATGATTCAGATGTGGTAATTCTTTCCAATATCAAATTTTAAAAAAGCTGTTTCTCATAGTTGTGTTTGGACTTCTCAATAGTCTTCCCAGGGAGAGTTATGTGCTTCCACACCACGCAATGTGAAAAACAGGTGGCTCCTCCCAATGTCTGTATGTTGTATAATGTCTGTATGTTGTATAACTGATGTCTTTATGTTGTGTAACTGATTTGCACAGAAACAATGAGCTTTGCACCTTCTGGCATCAGTCCTGGGCATATTGTTCATGTGCTGTGTGACTGCAATGCATGGGCGGCCACCCTGGTGCTCCTGGTACGTGTTATACAGGCTGTGCTTCTCTGGGGACTCAGTCTGCAAATGCAGGATGATCCTTTATCTGGGAATTTGAGTTTTCCTAAAGCCTACTTAAAACCAATGCCATGCTGTTTTCACCTGATAGTCCCAAGCAGATGAACCCAAGAAGGAATAAAGTGATAGGTCAGGTATAAAAGCCGGTAGGTGGTTTACTTACATGTGATGCCATGAGCCCATTTGTTTTGTTGCTTGGCTTTGCAGGTCCTCTGGTGTCCACCCATGTGCATAGGTTGTGGGATTAGACTGATGCCAGCAAAGCACTTTGGGATCACTCAGAGTTCTGTAGGTGTGAGAACAGCTCTTTTTTAAATTGAAAACCTCTTCTTAAGTACACATCTTACAAATTGGTATAGCTGGCTACATCTACAGATTGTTGTCTCTCCTGAGACAAAGGGAATGTTGATATCTGTCAGGGGAAAAGCACAAACTGGTTTGCTGTGACTAGAAAATGTACATTGCCCTCTTGTGAAAACACAGCTCTGCTGCAGCAAGAGAAACAGCCAAGGATACCTTTCAGTTGAAAAGTCAACATATTCTGCCACTCTATAATTATAGCTCAGGTTAGTGGTTGCTTTAGACTGACATCTCAGTGTGCTCACAGGACAACACAACGAGATCTTTCCTATTTATGTACACAGGGTAGGAAAAAAAAAACCCAGCTTTTTTTTCCCCCTTGGCTCTGCAGTCATTCAGGATTTTAGTCACTTCATGAGCATGCTGAACTGCGCTGTCATTGTATTGCTGTGACAGCTTCACTTGTATTTCAGCTTCATGACAGGTCTCAAACACATGATGCTGTGGCCTCAAATTTGCCTCACATTCAAGTTTCAGCACCACACCATCCCTTTCTCTCCCTGCAATTTCAGATCAGCACTTGAAATAGGTAGTTGTAGATTACAGATATTTATGTATGTTACTGAACATGCAACAGGACTGTCTCGTTCATTGGTAAATCTGGAAGGACTGTAGGTACATCATCAGTTTAAGACAGAATGAGGAAATAGCACTTTACATTTCAGATGAGAATTAAAATCTTACTCTTCACTGAGATATTCATGTGTTCAGCCTGTGGTCATGCAATCCTTCATTGCCCCAAGAAATCACAAAGTTCTTGCCTGGAATGAGATTTGGGCCATGCCTGCTGTTGGGCTTTATAACCCACCTTGGGCTTTATAACCCACCTTGGGATTTATCACCCCGCTAAGAGGCAGCTTCTCTCTCCATTGAGCAATGAGCACTGAAGTGGTGTTGGTTCGGCTCAATGGGACAAACCATTTAAACACATCAGCTCACAAAAATATTTTTTTTGATGAGCAGTGCTACCAGAAGAAAAGATGGTCTATTCCCAGATGAAATATGTAGGTCTTGTGTCACCAGTTGGATATCAGGACTTTTCCACTTTTCCACAGCTAAGAGGGTGCCAGGAATTTACTGAATGAGAGAAGCTAGATATAAACATTTTTTAGGGTAGGGCTGGAAAAAGTATTGATGCTGACAGCAGGTAGAAGTGATTAAATTTGAAACCTCCTCTCTCTGCCAGTGGGGTTTTATTTAGATTGAATTTAGACAATTTTCTTCATGAATAATCCAGACAGCTGTGAAAAATCTACCTTTTTCAGCGCTTGCTTTGAGTAGACACTCACTGTTTCCCAAATGATGAGAGCCAAAACCTTGACACAAGGCATCTCCAGCTGGCAGACTTTTGTGAAAATATCATTCAGCTCTGGGAGCTTCCAAATAGTTGGCGGTCTGCTGACATTCTAACAGGAGAGACTGAGCCATTGGAGGTGCAGGCTCTTGCCAACACCTGTGTAAGAAATGAAGAGCAGAGCTACCTCAGAAAGCAGTCTCTGATTGGCAGTCATAGATTTCAGAGAATTGTCTCTCCAGTGTACTTGAACAACCCAAAATACTGCTCCTAACTGCTAGTGGTGTCTTCTTGGATGAGTGCTTAAAATGTTGAATTGAGAGCTCTGGAGCTGTGGTTTAAGATTTAGCCTTCTTTCTCATGCAGTGTCTGTTCCCAGGGTCACAGCAGACGATGTTGCTAAATCTGCCCTGGCAGCTGGACTAAGTATCCTCTGGGCTCCATCCCAGGTGCAGCCAGAAATGCCAGTGTTGTGATTTCTAGTAGGACCCTAGACCTCAGCCTGGCAGATAAGCTTGTCTGTATTTTGACAGCACTAAAAAGGATTGACATCCATTAGCTTAGTAGGCTATTGTTTTTCTTTAGACATGCCCTGTCCATATTTCAAGTTTCTTCTCTCCTATTTTTTAGGGACTAGACACAATTGTCCTGTATTTCTTGTTCAGTCAGTATTTGTAACTTCCTCAGAGACTGGCTGTAGAAGGTCATTTCCTCGGCATATTTCACCCTTAGGTGTTGGGATGTCACTGAGGAAAGATGCGAAGAATTTTGAGATTCCTTTACAAGGAAATCTGATCGTAACTTTAGTTATGAAGATGTTGCCATCTCTTCATAAAAAATCTCATGCTATAAGAAGGTGGAGTTTGCCCTATTTTTATAAGAACATGAACTCTAAAGCAGTTGAAATGCCAGCGCTGTCATATATTTTTAAATCAGATATCACATGGTGTCTCTGTGAAACTCGTTGCAATCTAGAGATAGCTGCCATAAGAGAGTGGTTGTTCACTGAATGCCACTTGCAAATGGGTTATTAAATGCTTAGAGTCTTTGACCTCTAAAATCCTTTGATCATCAAGAAGACTCTAAGATAGGAGTGTGTTGAGAAAGGAATGCAATAGAGGAGGAAATTATAAAAAGGCCTACCTCTTACTTCTGTAGTAATAGCAAACAACTGAAAGAATGCTTTCTTGTTTAGTTCTCATCTTCTTGTGACTTTGCTTTTGATATTTTTCATTTGTTTGAGAATTTAACACCTTACTAGAATTAAATAATTTTATTTTATCCTCAATTACATTTGGTATGAAATGTGAGTCCATCAACTAAGTGTAAAATATATGTTGTTACTGTGCTTCCAGAAGCAACTTGTCTCTAGAGAGTATTATATGCAGTCAGGTCACAGAGGAGATATGAAAGAACTTGTGGATGTCAGGAACTGGGCTGTATCCCCCAGCTGCAAACTTTAAAAGGATGCTTTGGGAGCTGGCTTCACCAAGAACAGTGTTCCTGGGAGGCTCCCTCTTGGCAAGCATAAACCAGAATCCTTTTGGAAAGCAGTTGGTAGCGTAATAGGTTGGCCATGATTACACAGTTTATTGTTCAACCATTAATGTCTATACAGCTTTTTAATCATCTTCATTGACTCTGGAGTAAAAGACTATTAAGGATGATACAGTGTGCTGCTCTCACAGGACAAGAAAGTGAACTTCTCCAAAGGCACATATGACTAAACCTCCTTTGAGTTCTCACCCCATTACTGAACTCTTTTTTTGCCATTATCATTGTTATTGTATTCTTGTGTGCTTGCTAAGGACTGAGTAGCTGTTGTTGTGTATTCATGAAACACAATCTGATTTATTTAACATGTTTACCGGAATACTTGGAGGGGGCGGAGGAACACAAATCTATTACTCATATTCATTAATCAGTGTGGAAAAGTAAAAGTTGCTCCCCAGTGTGAGATAGTTACTATAATTATAGTGCTGGGCAGTTCAAATTGCATCACTCTACATTTTTGATCGTGTTTTTGAGGTAATGTTTATTATGGGCAACGTTGATTATGATACATCCCTCTAGTTACGCTTGGCCATGTCTATAAATAGACCTTGCATTTTTCTACTTGCAATTTTATTTAGTTGGACTTCCAGGTTTTTTGAGATTTTTTTGTAGGTGATGGGAAAAATTCATATCGATCTGATTTTGAAATGGAATTTCATTCACCACTCCACTGAAGGTGTCAGTTTTACATTTGTCAGGCTCAGAATTTTATGCACAACTGAAGTGGTGTGGGGATCTTCATCTGGTCTGGTGCACAGAGGGAACCTTAATCCAAGAGGAAAACATGTAGCTACACTAAGCTTCTGTGATAAATAAAGCAGCAAAAATCAGCATCAGGGAAGTGTATTGCTCAAGTGCTTTTTGTTGTGTCTTCTTTTCAGATGACTCTCAATTATGCTATTGAAACTTCAATCACTGTAATGATGTCAAATAGTGCATGCAATGAGATATCCTGGTGTTGGAAGAATGGGTATGGAGAGTAGCTTTCTTTTAAGCATGCATATTGATGCGCTTTTTTTGTGAGTATAGTTTTTTTCACTTTTTAGACAAAGATAATTTTTAATTAAAAGGAACTCAATCTCTGCAGATTTTAGAATTTATCTTATACTATCCCTTTTTATGGTCTTACTGCATTCTAGTGTTAAGTTTTTCACAGACTAAGTATATGAATAATTATAAGACCTTGAAGGAACCAAGTGGCAAGTAAGCCCATAGCTGGTTGACATTTTTGTAACAGAAAAGGTTACTCTATTCGTTGTTTTTTTTGGGTTTTTTTTGCATCAGTGGTAATTTACTCATGGGAAAAAGGAGCTGAAATTCAAAGTTACCATGCACTGAAGGATTTAAGGTTACATCAGCAGGAAAATGCAGGAGAGGAGCAATCTTGGCTCTCACTTGCAGTGCTCTAAGTAAGCAAGCAGGATGTTCCAGTTATAGTAATAAGTTTATGGATTTCCCTAAAATGAGCCCTTGTGATCGTGTCTGACACCTGGAAGAGTGGATAAACCCATAGAAACTCACTGGAAGCCGATAATACAAAGTTACCCTACTGAGGAAACGGAATCTGTGGGTAATTTTCCCTCTCCGAGGATCCAGTTCATGGAATATCACAAAATCTGCATCCCCCAAGAGTTGATTTGAGTTGATTGGGATGAAATCTGGGAGGTGCTCTACTCTGTGGGGTGACACTATCTTCTTTAGCTGGCCTTTTCCCTAAAAAGGAGACACCTTTGGGAACAATCTAGTACCGAGTATCACTAGTATCAATATCCACATTTTGTCTCCATTGGCTGAGCACAGCCAGTACCAGCACAGCGACAGTGTGCTCAGGGAGATGGCATCTCTGTGTGGAAGCAGTTATCCATATGGCCCACAGGGAGGTTTTCTACATCTCTTTCTACAGAGAGAAAAGAGCACAAATGATACAAAAAATAAATTGTATGTGATGAGGATTTTCCTTTCTTGCAAAATTTTAGACAAGGAACAAGATGCTCCTTTTTATGATTCCAGATGTTCCTTTGAAAGTCTTTGTTCAAGGAGGCTTCCCCTCTAGGGGAGCTGGTTTGTGAGGCTAAAGCCAAGGAGGCAGTGTACCTGAGAGCTGTCAGTGCTTGAATACCTGTGGTTTATGCTAGACCTGCCTGTACAGCTTCTTTATTCCCAGAAGGTGACACAATAGGTTGTGCTCTTCCTGTCTTCTTCCCCACCCTGGTGAAAATCCTTTCAAGTCACAAATAAAAGTCATCCAGCCTCCTTGCACTGTATTTTCCTCTTTCTTATATGTTGAGCTTTAGGTGTCATCCAAATGCTGCTCGACCAAGATTCCTAGATACTGTGACTATCAATAACAGCAATAATAAGTTATCCACGTGGAATTGCACATGTGCACAGCACTTCATGTAAATAAAAGTGGGTTTTCTTAAACATCAATGAGTTCAACAGCATTATACCATTTCTAAACAAGAACTGATTTAGTCCACCCTCTTGATGTATCTTTATGGATATATACACATAGATTCTCTGGGTGTATATATAGGTATAGATCCCTTGCACCAGAATGCTGATATTTCAAGGTTTTTATATCCTGTTGGGCTTGTAAGTCTTGGCATTGACCTTTGAAAGGATTTATGTTATTTGAGAAGGATAGATGTGAAAGAAAATACATTATCTTGGAAAGCTGTCTTCTTAAAACTGCACTGTGATAAAAGAGTTTTTTCTTTTTTTTTTTTAATTAGTGTCCACAAGAACAGAATTGGAAGGGTTACAGAGGGATGAATCTCATAGGTAAAGCTGTACAGAATTTTTGGAAGGCTACCTGAAAACCTATCTGTTCTCAGCTTCATTGCAGAAGATAAGCTTTAAGACAGAGCTTTCAGCAGTTAAGAATGCAGGCCTGATTTTAAATTATTCAAAACCTCATTTCAGTACAGTTCCTCTGTGAGTTGCTGGATTGCTTTCAAACTCAGTACTGAAAATAAAAGTCAGCAGGATATGCCTAGGGACAACAGGGAAAAAATGACCACACTAAGTTGTTGCCCACCTGTCTCTTCTGTATTATGTCAACTATTTCTGCTCTTGCTGCCATCCTTCCCTTCCCCTTTGACTTTGGGGTCCATTCCATTCCCTTACCTCTTCTTCCTTTTGGAAGTATCAGTTTCCTGATAGGCCCAGCTACAGCCATTTTCCTTCTTTCTGCAGTTTTCCTTCTGCAGTACCAGTCTATAACAACTCCATATGTAGAGGAATTTTAGGAGGACACATTACATAAGTATATGAGACAGTCAGATATTTCAGGCACAAGTATTTTTTCTGCAGTTCCATCTGTATATTCATGAGATGGTGTTTCAAATCCCTTTTTGGCTGGAAATGGCACTTACTGATGCTTCTGTAGTCCTGTTCTTTTGGGAAATTTGTACTAGGGACTTTACAACACAGCAGGCATAGCATTCAAGTTAATACTCTGAACCTTGGGAAAATAAAGTCTCTTTCAGAAATGGAGTCAGATGATCTTTGCTGGGGGAAAAAGAAAGGATATGTCCCACTGTATCCTCCATTTGGTATGTTTCCAGATTCCTGGAGAGATAACATGGTGTCAAGAAAAAGGAAGCTGTAATTAGGCCAGGACATAGCCACAATACAGCAGGATTCTGGTAGCCCTGTGCTGTCACTGACCTTGGGGTAGTGGAAGACTGTGCCAAACTTAAAATAAATAAAGTGTTCCAGTGCCACTGCTCAGTTAAGGAAGATCAAAGAGAAATAACATTTAATTAGTGGTAGTTGTGGCGTTAAGCACTAGCAATACTAATTGTTTTGATGAGAATTCTCCCTGAAGATTTTTTATTATTATTATTAGCACTGAGTAATAGCTGAGCTGCTAGTGTATTGACCTATAGCACTACCACAGCTCAATTAAGTTTCTTATTGTCCAAATCTAATCAGAGAAAAGCTGGGATTGAAAATCAATTCATTTCCTGCTAGTTAATGACTAATTCCCCACAAATGTGAATATAAAGATTAACTTCAGGTTGAATGTATTTTTAGAGGTAGACTCTTCCAGATGGGTGTTTGTGAAGAAGAAACATGGCTCCTCTTTTCCCATCCATCTTCCTCCAATCTCTTGGCATATTCTTGCTTTTTAGAGTCTTCTCTTATCTTAGCCTGTAGTTTGTGCTTGTTCTCTGGTCTCTTAACTCAACGTCTCACACAATTTAAAGGAACTAGCATTGATAAATCATGGTCAGCTCCTAAATTGTCAAGTATTTCTTCTCCACATTATTCAAATGAGCGTTTCTGTGGTGGTTAAAACACCTGCAAGACAGAGCAGCTTAGTCCTTAACTATAATGTAAGGGCTAGTCACAATTTTGGAGGTCTGGGTGAGACACAAACTCTTTGCTGATCCCAGTTTGGCCTGTACAAGTTGCAAATTTTCCTGGTGAACGGAAGAAGTTACATTTCTTGGCTCATCAAAATATTTCTTCTTTATGTAAAGAACAGCTGTTTATAAACCTTCCCACATGTCTCTGCATGTACGACACGTGTTCGCAGCATTAAAGCTACTGAGCAGAGACATGAGCAAACATCCATGGGGTTTGGCAGCTCTCCCCAGTTCTTGCCAGCTCTGTGACTTCCACTGCTGCAGCATCTGAAATCATCACAAATCTTTTCTTTGTATTTATCCTCCCAGTGCACCTCTGAGGTGGGGACAGCTGACAGATTTACACATGGAGAACTAAGTCCTGGATCTAAAGAGACATTTAGGCTCTGGTCTTTGGTGGTCCACAAGATTATCTTCTCCAAAGGCTCAGCCCCGTGGCTTTGACCTACAGACCCACAGCTGTGGTTGGTGCCCACTCGCTGGGGCCCTCTGGCAGGCAGTTTCCTAGGTGGGATATTTCTACCTTACACTGCAGAGGTGCTGAAGAGTGCAGCAGTCAGATCTCTTCCAGAACAAGGACAGATATGTGGCTGTGTCTTTTTGTGCTGGCCTGGTTATGCCCTTGTTACCTTAGTTTTCATTATTTACAAAGAGTTGGTGGCAGGGATAGGCTGCAGCCCTGCAGGTCACCCTGGTAACAGAGTGGCACAGCCTTCCCAACAGGTCCTGACAGTCACAGCCTGGACACCTCTTCCCCTTCTCATGCCTTAACACATGAAATGCAACAGTACCGTGCATTGTAGTAAATTTCAATTTTTGGGTTTTTTTATAAAGGAGACAACTAAAGAGTAATCTTTTTTTCTTATCTTATCAACTCCTGTGTTTGTGCTGCTGGCAGGAATCCAGAACTTCCTCTTTGAAAATTAGCATGGAGCAACCTGCTCCCCATCATAGGCATCCTCCCCAGTGACCTGGGTTCTGAGGAGCTGTAAGACCAGGCTAGACCAGCAGCTATCAGCATCTGGGTTCAACTTTAAGAGGTCTGCTAATAAAAAATACCTGTCTTAGCTTCCAAAAAGGAGCCAAACTTTCTGATTCTTGAAGTGCTCATATTCTCCACTTACAGAGTGAAAACATGGATGCGTAGCAGACATAAAATAAAACACTAATGAAGTAGATAAGAAGGATAAGTATCTCCTTCCTAAAGCATAACAGCATCAAATGTTTAAGGTTTTTCCCCACGAGACCCAACTGCTTGGCTTGTTTTTATGTGCTGGCCCTTGCACTGGCTGTGGCCCCTCATTCCCATTCTGTGCTTCAGCTCTCAGCAGAGCTAGTAGTGCTGAACCCCAAACAGGGCATATCCTCTGATAGGGGAATCAGCAGCTGCTTCATCCATCTTCTCCAAGCCTGGGATACAGAAGCCCAGTGCCATCTCCTGCTCTCCCACCTCCTGTTCTGTGCTCCAGCTCCCACCCCAGCTCTGGAAGCTGTAACCTTACATCAGTGACCGAGTTGTCACCTGGGCATGTGTAGGCAGTGTGCCCTGCTTTCTGTACACTAGTCTAATTCTGGTTTTCTCTATTTTATAGCAGAATTTCTCTTTTAATAGAAATGGGTCTCAATATCCCACGATAAAACATCACATGGAAAACAAAGCACTACTCAGGCCAGTCTATAAGTTTGCTCCACCCCATCCTATTAAGGATGGAGAGATCCTTTGTTTCCTAACCTCTCCCCATCACTGGGGAATTTGGGGAAGTTTGTTTTGATTTTTTTTTTTCTTTATGTTTTAGCCACATGCTAAAATTTTAGCTATATGCTTTAGCATATGCTTCATGCTTTTGCAATAATTCCCTCCCAAAGATGATCTGAATGAATCTATCACTTCAAAGCATCACTTCAAAGAGGCTAAAGAAGCTGCAGTCAAGCAGATAAATATTTCCAGGTATTTGATCAGTTTCCCTAAGAGTTATGTACAATTTGTAGGTGTTATTCGCTAGATATTCTGATTCTAGGACTGTTTGAATGCCCTCCATACACCAGAAAGGTGTCCAGAAACACAGTGGGAGCTAAGAATCTCAAGACAATTCTCATAAAAAATCTAGAAGCAGATTAAGGGAATTTTTTTTAATTTTGCTTTTTCTTTTCCTAATTGGCAGTTGACTGTAGAGATAACACTTTGTTCACACTCCAGCATGTTGATCTAACTGGTTAGAAAATACACAGACCAAGCAAGAGATGAATCCTAGAATGGTTTGGGTTGAAAGGGGCTTTAAAGATCATCTGGTTCCAACCTCCTGGCATGGGCAGGGACATCTTTCTCTAGACCAGGGAGACCTTTCACTAGATGAGTCTAGAGAAGCAGAAACAAAGGCAGGAACAGTGTTGGGTCACCCATGGAACTGGCTGGTATAGTTTGTCTTGATTTTTGGATGAAAGGAGTAAGTCAGGAGACAATGCTGGTGCATGGAGTGCCCTTTTCAGTGGCAGGTTGCAGTAGAAGGGAACTCATTGCTTTCATATGTAGATTGATCACCTGGTCAAGGGTTTGCAGAGAACACTGAAGGCTGAAGGTGTATCTGAAAATCCCAGTTGTGTTTCTTTACCTTTTTTCTGCAGTATTCACTGAGGTCATGCCAGAGGCAGACTAAACCACCTTCCTCATATTCCCTCTGACAAAAAGTAGGTGTTTGTCTTCCAGCGATCCCTGTCTCCCATTGCCACTTGGCTTAGACTGCTCTGAAAGTAGTTAAGACTGCACCTTTATACTTTGCTAAGGCCTCACTCTGTTTTAATAGTCAAAAAATGTTTTACCAGAGCTGCCTTCTTTTGTTCTGTAATTGTTTTAGTTTTCTTTTACTTCATGTCTTATTTATGAATAGTTTCAAAACAGGCCAATGGAAATCCTCAAGTACATTTTTAAACAAGATTTGACAATGTTTTTGAGTTGTTCTGAGCTAAAAATAATACACATCAGAAGGTACAGACTGGAGAACAGTGCCTTCAGTCCCCAAAGGATGCATTTGCTCCCTACAGGATGACAAATAGAAAAAAAAATTTAAAAAAAAGAAAAAGGTTACAGTTCCATATGGGGCTGTAAAGGCCAAGACAGCTCTGAGCAGTGCCACTGTCTTCTTCACCTCAGAAAAGAAAAAATCATGGTCTTGTCTGTGATAAAAAAATTAGAAGGATGTTTTTCCCACTGCTCCATGGGGCTTACGGTGTGACCAGCAAAGAGGTAGTCACAGCTTGCTGATGCTTCTCCAGTAGGATACTGAAAAATATGTTCCAGAACAACTTCAAAATGGTCTTCAGCATCACCAGCCACTGACCCAGCCTAAGTCCTCGCTTTGTTCTTGGACTCTTACATGTTTTTGGGTGTCTGACACTTCTTCGCCTTTTGTGTAGGTGTGCTTTTTCATTGTAATTTTGTTCTTTGATCTCATCAATATGTTCGCACCATTTCTGTATTTTGGTTTTCTGTGCAGTGAAAATAACAGTCCCAGTTCCCTCCAGCTATTTACCTTCTTTTATAGACACTGTAGAGTCACAGTCACAGGAAAAGAGATCAGGCAGCATCCTTAGCAGCAGTCAGCTCCGAGCAAAAATACTTGGAAGACTGTAAAATTTTGAAGTGTTTTGTTCTGTTACACATATGTCACAGGACAGTCATCAGCACAGATTTTAAAAGCAAAAGATTGTCCTTTCAGCTTTGAAAAGCCAGGATACTCTCAAGAATAAAATGTGGGGGACATGGAATTAATGGTGGAATACAGGCCATGATAGCCATTTCTTAACCTCTCAGCAGTGGACTGGAGAAGTGCACATTCATCTACACATTCACATAAAAGTAGATATCACCTATGTTAACATTCAGAGCTGGTACAGGAATTGGAGGGAGAGGTAGATCGTGGAGAAGAGGAAGCAATAAGGAACCTGAAAATAACATTCAGGTTTTGGATAACATTTGCAAACTTTGTTCTGACCTTGAATGCCGGGCTGTGAGCCCAAGGAGCCTTCCCATGGATGGAGCCCTCCTTGCTTTGAAAAAAGGTTGAGGTTGTCGCTAGAAGAACAATTAAGCAAGATCTGGAAACTGCAGCCACTGAAATCCTGAATTGTATCAGAGAATCCAAATATCTTTGTATCCATTGATGAGCCCAATCATGATTATATTTAAAGGCCAGAAAGCAGAAAGTACAGAAGGAGCTGCAGCAGTACCTCAACTGCTCCATCAATTTTGATTATCAAAACAGAAACAGGGCTTGGGTTGAGTACAGGCACAGAAGTTACATTTTGAGGAGGAGACAATACCAAATGCTCTTTCAGCTATTGGAGAAGGGGTGTAGAAACAGTGGGCAGATGCTTTGTAAGATGACCCTTACAAAGCCAAGTGAAAAAATCACCACTTTAACAGAGATGTTAACCTGAATAAATTACCATTGGAGTGGGTACAGCATCCTGCTCACACACTGATGCCTCCACAACGTGTTCAAATATCTTCCCAAAAAGATACTTGGGAAGTGAGACAGGCATATTTGATACCACTTCTGGGATAATACAGCAATTTGTACCCCTTTAGGAGTAATTTGCAACAGGGAAATATTGTGAATGGATGGAGCTGGGTAAAATTTAACCCTGCTCTCTCTTTTGGGGTGAAAAGGAAGATTTTGCAACAACTCTAATGCCACTGAGCCAGAGAAGTGATTGTAGCAGTCCTCTTCAGCAATGCAAATGTTATCTACAATGGTGTCTGAAAAGTTGATATCAGGGAAAACAGAAAGGAAACTTTCAGGTTGGGACCCTTGTGGCAGCACAGCAGTGCCTCCTGACATGACCCACACAGTCACATAGTGCAGGCAGCTGGCTGAGCTCTAACGTTTGCATTAAGGCAAGACACAGCTCTGGATGGGGAAATGGAAAATTGTAAAATGCACCTCCACTTCAGCTGCCACTGAAGACTTTCCTTCAAACTTACATTATAAATGCAGTACTTAATAGGAATTGGAATTTTAAAAAGAAAAAAACAAGATGGCTTTCATATGGGGAGTAATGCATGTTTATATTTTAGGAGCAGGAAAACCTCCCTGAAATTGTGCTGGTAATACAGAAACAAACATTTTTGTGCATGGTCCCTGCACTGCAATAGGACTTCAGCACTGGTTTAAAACCTCCTTTCTTTAGGGGTGTGTTTTCTTGATTCTGGCCCACAGAAAGAACAACTACTGTCTCAAATGTCTTAAACCATACACTTCCTGAGGGGAAAATATATCAGCTGAAAACCTACATGTTATGGTCATTTAAAATATTCTGTTAAGCTACAGTCAACTGCAGTGTTCACTGAAGGATATTAAACATGAAAAGCATTGCGTTGTAATGTTTCACTGAATCTGTGTTTCCATCTTGTCTACTTGAATGTTGGTTGGCAGAACAGAACATATGTTCATGTGGGCTTTTTATGTTATGTGTGGATTATTTTTTTTTTAAATAAATGAAGTTATATAACAACAATCCCACACATATACTTGGTTGCAACATGTCAAGGGCTAGTTAAAATTCTCTTAGAATGCACTCTCGCTGCTGTATTTCACAGTCAGAGAATATTACACACAATCTGCCATTTAAAACCAAATTAATTTTAGGATTCATCTAGTTAATTTAGCTTTAAAGTAGCATTATATACATTTGTAATATAGCTTGTGGAAACATGAAAGATTTTTGTAGAAATAAGTTTTTAATAATCATTCAGTATAACAGTTAGGGAACCTTACATTGCAGATCCTCAGTTCCCCACAAAACTCACCAGCCACTCTTCATAAATGCCTCTCTTTGGTGTTTTGCAGGCAGGTATACAGCTCTCTCCTTTGCATTAACACAGTTCTATATATTATTTTATTTTGCAGTTCTTTCCATATGGAGATGCTTCTAAGTTTGCCCAGCATGCCTTCCGAACCTTTGATAAAAACGGAGATGGGACCATCGACTTCAGAGAGTTCATTTGTGCCCTGTCCATCACCTCACGAGGCAGTTTTGAGCAAAAGCTGAACTGGGCCTTCAACATGTACGACTTGGATGGTGATGGTAAAATTACAAGAGTGGAAATGCTGGAAATTATAGAGGTGAGATCAATATGATACTCAAAAACGTCACAACATTAATAAAATTTGATTCCTTGTTCACACAGACTTTAGATTTTAGGCTCACCAGAGGCTGTACAGTACATTAAATGCACATTACACACATTAATCCTACACTGACTGCTGCCCAAGTGGTACAAGCACACTAACGTGTTAATAGATGTAATCTTGGAGAATTGCAGAGAGTACATATGTGCATATAAGCTTTTAAATATCCTGAGATTTTTTCCCTGATGAATGGATTAACTATAAGAACAGACCAGCACAGGATTTACAAAGCCCATCTCAAAGTCACTTGACACCCGTGAAATTATGGGACTGTAGCTCAAGTAGCTGAAGCCTTACTGGAGATTAACTTCAGATGATTACAGAAATTTACAGGGATAACAACATGCTATTTTAAGTGAGCTCTCACAGATGGGCTTTAAGATGACCACAACATATAAGAGGAAGGATAAAATTTACCGTCTTCGTCATCTGCTGGCAACTTGCCACAGTAGTTAATACCAGATTGTGCCCACATGTACACAGAAACCTATTTAAAGGTGATGATTTCTAAAACTAATTATTCAGAATTTATGTGAAATATTTGAACTAAACAATTGATCCAGAGAGTAAGTTACAAGAGTTTTACATTGTGAAACAGGAAGCCAAAGAAATTCATTCTGGGATGCAAAATGTAGCCATCAAAATAAACCTACATCTAAAGAAAGTAAAATATATTCTTCCTTGTTTTAAGTATCTGGACGTTGGATTCAAAGAAAAAAACCCAAAAAACCAAACCAAACCAAAACAAACATACAAACTTGAAAACCAAAAAAAAAAAAAAACCACCAACAACAAACCAACCAACCAACCAAACAAACAAAAAATCTTTGGAGAAACTTGCAATCATTTTATTGTTAGAACATATTCCCAGAATTTGATCACATAAAAAAATCAGATTGAATTTCATGTTGAATTTTCCATTTGGTTTCTTTCCAAAGGCCATCTACAAAATGGTGGGCACTGTGATAATGATGAAAATGAATGAGGATGGTCTGACACCTGAGCAACGGGTAGACAAGATCTTCAGTAAGATGGATAAGAACAAAGACGATCAGATCACGCTGGATGAATTCAAAGAAGCTGCAAAGAGTGATCCGTCCATTGTATTACTCCTGCAGTGTGACATTCAAAAATGAGCTTGTGTACGACGCGTCATAGACTGCACAGAAGTTTAATGTTCCATTCAGTTTGCAGCTATTTCCACACACACAAAAATTTGCTTGGACTACCTATAAATGGACTTGCTTCTTGTGTTTGAAACACTTGTGTGCATGAGAATGTCATTTGCTAAAGAATTTTAAAAGTATATATTATAAAAATAAACTGCCACGACGTGATGTGTGCAATGTCATTTCATAACAAACCTCTTCCTCTGAAGCCTGTGCAGCAGGCCTGTGCTGCAGTGAATTATATTATTTATTGTTCATGTTTTACTGATGCTAGCTCTGTGTCTCCTAGACTGAGTAATGTTAGTGACACTGAATTCCCATGGTAATGTTAATTGTTTATTATAAATCATGTCACTCTTCTGCTGTAAAGTAGTACTGGACAGACAGAGGGGAAGAGCTCTTCGGCTCCCAAGTCTGATCCACACGTGCTTGTATTGTCAGTGGATATAAATGTACTTCATTTGCATGCCTTTTAGGTTTGCCTTAATTCTTACCTCATTTGCATCCCTTCAATCTGGAAAGAGCTATGTCAGAGGAATGCAGTATATTAAAAAAAAAAAGAAAGAAAATCCTGCTAAAATTAACCCTTTAATTAAGGATATATATAAATATATATATATATAAAATGTTTAAAATATTGTTTTATTGCAAGTTTAAAGGTTTTATTGGAAGTGTATTGATCTTTGCCAGAATTTTCAAAAGCTTCCACAGAGGTTGCAATATATATGTCCCAAAATAAATTTATAACATTTGACCTTTTCCCCTAATTCTTATTTCATGTCTTCAGCATGGTAATAAATAAAAGAAAAAGTTCAATCTCTTTAATTATCTGTCACTGTACACTGGGAAATATGTATTTCATTACTGAAACATGAAGAAAACTGCTTTGCCCTCACTCACTGGAAGAGTCATATTATACAAAACCAAAAGTTGTAGTTCTTGAATTTAGGGATGGAGCAGCTGTTGATGAACTAAGATGCTACCGCTAAGATTTACCAGCACAGCTACTAGACCTGTGCTGCTTTTTAAGCTGCGTAAGTGAAATACAGTTTATTTGCTCAGCCTAAATCTGCTTTTTAATGTTTTTCCCTCCTGCAGTAAGAGACTTTCCTCTTACCATCTGACACTAAATTACTCTGTGTCTAATGTAAACAGACATGGTGTTAAAAAGGACTACTGATAAATTAACCATGAAGTATGATGATAAAGGAGAGATAGTGAGGAGAACCAGCTTCTCTTCAATTCTATGTGCACAAATCAAGTTTTTCTCTATCCTGTGACAAATTCTGCACAGCCATGGGAAAGAATGAAGTCCTATCAGACTGCAGAAACTGCACATGAAAACCTTCCTATGCCCCATTTCCCTGATGCTTTAAACCATTGGTTGCTGGCTGGATTAAAAGAAAAACAAAAAGCAATCTGAACATCTTACAATTGCATGTTTGATATTTCTTCCTTACCTTATGAAGAAATGAGACCGTACTTTTAATAGCTAAAAATCAAACAATAAAACGTGACACAAACCAAATCATTCTCTGTATTTTCAAATTTATAAAGTGAAGCTCATCTTAAAGGGAAAAGAGAAACGGAACAAAAACCAGTTTTACACAACTTGCTAAGAACTGTTGTGGGGGGATCACAGAGAAGATTGCTGCCACAACCACAGCCATCCTATCATTTTCCAGTTGCTTCATATTCCAAACAAACAGAAAAAGCAGAAATATCAACTACATTTTCTATACCAGAATTTTACTTAGACTACACAGGTAATAGTCTTAGCAAATTAGGGAGGAGTATCCTTCATGCATTTGGCTGTAACTTAAAACACACATTCTAAAAATTACATCTGAGAATGACATGCCCACATTAAATACTTTTCAGATTTTATGCCTCTGGCTTATATGAGAAGCAATCTCTAATTCTATGTTTCCCTGCACCTTGAATGTATGTAGCTGGACAGGCTCCATTTAGTGCAGCATAAAGCAATGCACTGCTATCCAAAATGGCCAACAACTCCAACACAGTCAAATTCAAAAACTTAACATTGGCACTGCAATGTTCTCTCTAGGTAGCCACTATAGTAAACTCTGTATTTAAATTACCAAGAATATGATAGTTTGGAGACTTTAGTAGGATCACTGCAAAAATAAATGCATCCATGCAAAGGCTTCAGTAATTGTTTATTCAGAATTAATCTTCCACTATGAAAATATGCTTATAATAATTATACAGTCAGGAACACTTCTCCATCAAGTACAGGGTAGATTAGAATAGATACAATATACTGATTTGAACCGAAGACCAGAATTGTTGCCACCTCCTCCAATATTTCGAGTGAGTCTATAAAAAACCTGGGAGGAAGCTGAAGTGTTAGCTCAGTAGGAATGCACTAATTTTCCTTAAGCTCTTTTCTCCATACAACTTATTAGAGAAGTACTAATGAAGATAAATGCTTTACTCTTTTCTGCCTCTGCACTCTTGCCATTTTTTTTTTCTTTTGGATGCTGAAGAAAATTTGGAGGAAATAATGCAATGCCATCATCTCATACTGTGAAAGGGTCTGAAACATACCCCAATTTCATCATAAAATCAAGTCAAGCTGAACATGTGGCT
The DNA here is from genome assembly GCA_013390045.1 of Picathartes gymnocephalus. Taxonomy (NCBI): domain Eukaryota; kingdom Metazoa; phylum Chordata; class Aves; order Passeriformes; family Picathartidae; genus Picathartes; species Picathartes gymnocephalus. Next base: position 40,297 of record WEKY01026498.1, read on the forward strand.
CATGTCCTAGAATCAAATAATGGTTTGGGTTGAAAGGGACCTTAAAGATGATTCAGTTCCAACCCCCCTGCAGGGACATCTTCCATTCAAACAGGTTGCCCATGGCCCCATCTAGCCTGATCTAGAGCACTTCCAGAGATGGGGTGTCCACAACTTCTTTGGGCAACCTATTCCAGTGCCTCACCACCCTCACAATAAAGAATTTTTTCCTAATATCTAATCTAAATCTACTATCTGTCAGTTTAAAGCTGCTCCCCCTTGTCCTGTCACCCTTATAAAGAGTCCCTCTCCAGATCTCTTGCAGCCCCCTTAAGTACTGGAAGGTGCTATGAGGTCTTTCGGAAGCCTTCTCCGGGCTCAACAGACCCAACTCTCAATTTGTGTCCATAGCAGAGGTTCTCCAGCCCTCTGAGAATCTTTGTGGCCTCCTTTGAACCTGCTCTAACAGGTCCATGCTCTTCCTATGCCAAGGACTCCAGACCTGGATGCAGTACTCCAAGTAGGATCTCACAACAGCAGAGTAGAGGGGTAGAATCACCTCCCTCGACCTGCTGGTTCCAGACAAGTTTTGCCAAACATGCAATTTGCAAGGTGCCCCCCAGTATCTTCACATAATCCTAAAGGGGTAAGTACCTTGAATTATGGAATTATTGAATTGTTCAGATTGGTAAAGACCTTCATAGATATCTTGCCCAGCTCCCTGCTTGAAGGAAATGCAGGAGTCTCTTTTATAGACTCCAAACACTTCCAAGGATGGAGATTTTACAGCTTGTTTGTGTAACATGCTCAAATGCCTCTTATCTTCATCATGAAAAATCCCTCCTCCTGGTTTACTCAGCCAGAACCTCCCCACTTCAATTGATGACTGCTGTCTGTGTCTTGTAGCACGTACATCAACAAAAAGCCTGGTCCTCTTTGGTCAGTAACCTCCTCACAGCTGCCGGGAGTCTGCCCAGTACCCTGGGCTTTGCGAGGTCTGCCACTAGAGGCAAAAAAACTCAGTGTCTGGTAAAGAAGAGCACAAAAAGATCCCTTCAGCCCCAGCTGTATCTGTGTACTAGTGGAAGCTTCCCCAGTTATGGAGACATGGCACAGGGCTCACTCCCCTGCAGCTGCTGGCGTCACTGAACCAGCTGTGTCAGAGGCCTCTGGACAGCCAGGCCTGCAGCTGGCAGTGGCAGCTGTGCAGGTCAGAGTGCCTGATGCCTCTTTGCAAGGCTGGGGCTGACAAACAGGTCTTTTGCAGAAGGTGTGCTGTTGTTGAGGAGTTGTCTCCAGGTGAAGGGGCTACAGGAGGAAGTGAACAGGCGATGTAGCATTTGAGTGAACAAGCAAGAGATAGGTTATTGACAGAGATGCCACAGTCTCAAGACTCCCAGGAGTCTCCATTGTAGTGGAGAAGCAGGTGGACTCAGAACCCTGCAGGATGATTATTCAAGGGTCTTTTAGTCAAGGGTCTGCTCAAGAGGAAGGCTGGAAGCAGGTCACTCCACATACTGGGAGGAGGTTCCTCCTCCTTGTGAAACAAGTAGACTGGAACCTTCTGGAACAGGTACGAAGCTCTGGAACAAGACCAGACAACTGATGAGGTGGGCAAAGGTCCTTCTAGGACAGAGGGACCTCCTAAAGCAACACCTCCTGTACCCCACATCAAGACCTCCTCTGTTAACAGGAAAAGAGCAGTAGCTGTAATAGGAGACTCTTTCTGAGGGGAGGGAGATGAGGGAGGGCCTGATATGCAGACCAGACCGAACTCATGCAGAATTCTGCTGGCTCCCAGGGGCACGGATAAGAGAAATTACTGGAAAACTCTCCAGTTGAGTTTTCCAGTAATCGAGGCACTCTGATTACTATCCACTATTGGTTGTTCAAGCCAGCAGTGATGAAAAAACAAAGAGAATTCCAAGGACAATCAAAAGAGACTTCAGGGCCTTGGGTTGAAGACTGAATGATCAGAAGCACACATAGCGATTTCCACAATCCTTTTGGTAACAAGGAATAATACTGACAGGAATAGGCAAATCCACCAAGTCAACACATGGATCCAAGGCTGGTGTAAGCAAAAAAAAACCTGGTTTTTTTTATCACGGGATGATCTATTCAACACCTGCTCTATTGCTACCTGATGAAATGCACCTGTCTCAGAGGGAAAAAAGAGTTCTTGCACAGGAGCCAGCAGGGCTCATTGACAGAACTTTAAACCAGTTTGAAGGGAGGAAAGGGAGGCTTTCCAGGCTCGCCAGTGGGGAGCGATGGGATGGTGTGCCAGAACCTGATAAAACTAATGGGATCCCTCCATCTCCTTCAGGTTTGTTGGCTGAAAAGCACCACCTGAAATGTTTCTACACTAATGCACACAGCATGAGGAAGAAGACCATCTCAAGCCTTTGGCTCAGCCCCAGAGATTTGGTATCACTGGCATAAGTGAAACCGTGTGGGCTTAGTCCTGTGATTGGAGGGCCCTGTTGGATGGTTACAGGCTCTTTAGGAGGGATGGACAAGGCAGAAGTGGGAGGGGTGCCATTGTTAAGCCGTGGAAGGGATGTAATGTATGGAGCCTACAGCTGGCAATGGCACAGTTGAGAGCCTCTGAGTAAGAAACAAGGGACATACAAATAATGCAGATGCCATCCATCTTGGGAGTCTACTACAGACCTTCTGGCCAGGATGATGACTCTGACGAATGGTTCTCTGACGAACTAAGGGACACTTCCAGCTCAACTGCCTTATGCAGGACTTCACCTTCCAGAAATCCACTGGGAACATCACGCAGCTGATGGGTCCCTTCCAACTCAGCATTTTTTATGGTTCCATGATTCTGTAAGGTGTATTTCCTTCAAGTCCTACCTAGCTTCCATATTTTAAAGAAATCTACAAGTTTAATACTGTGCTGCGAACTGAAAACAAATTACACTACAAAGTCAAGTTAAAACTTACATTGTAATAAGGTTTTATTGAGGAAATGTGATTCAGTAAAAAAAGTGCAGAAATCTGCTGAATCTTGTTCTCTGAGTAGTCTCAATGGCTTTTGTAGTGGCGTAAGATCAAACAACAACAAAAAATCCCCCAAAACAACAACAAAAAAGAAAAGCAGCTGAACTCTAAAAAGTGATTTCTTTTTGGAAGAGTTGCCAACTATTTTAAGTTCCTGGAGAAAAAAAAAGAATAGGAGAGAAAAAAAGGTTAATTTGAGTGATTTTGAAAAATCTGGTTCTTCTTTCTCCCTCTTATCCCCAATAAATGCTTGCAATATCTAAATAAATCAAATTTAAGTCCTCTAGTCTCAGGGAAATGTGGGAGGGAAGGGAGGACAGGGAGATCCAAAAAACCACAGGTCTACAATGTAGAAAAGTTACTATATTATTCCCCAAAATTCTTATTCTACTTCACTCCTATATGTTGGAAAACTTCTGTCTCTTTTTTTTATTAAAATGAATATTTAGAGACTTATTCTATACCTGGAAACTCAAGAGTGTGCAAGAACCAGTTCACTGGAATTAAGAATCTCGGTTTATAAAGACACAGATCGCTAAGTTTTGTAAGCTCATGTCCAAAGACACTCAAACTCTTTAGGAAAGGAATGAAAGGACTTTTTTTCCCACAAAGATAATACACTACATATAAATTTTTCCCTTTTCTAATTATGAAAGTGTAAGTTCTAATAGTTTCTCATGTTCAGCTACTGTGGTTTCACTGGAAAATAAGTGAAACACATTTTATTGCATGTATTAATTAGCACACATTTAAGAAATAAAGCATAGCTAGGAAGAAAACAATATTTTTAACTTAATGCTAATTTTATGTGTGTAGAGACACTAAAACATTACCACAAGTATCAGTTCAAACGGTTTATTAAAATATTACTTCACAGTTGTACAAAATATATTTCAACTTTTCCAGAATTAAAAAGAGAACAACACATAAAAAAATTCTATAGTTGGTAGCTAAAAATATGAACAGAACATTCAAAATTTTCCCCTCATCCAAACTGTGCTTATTCTTGTTCTGTGCATACACAGTGATCCTTTAAAAATAATTAATACCAATATAGAAATATCTTCCTGAGAATATCTAACAAATCATCATCTTTTTCAGCATCAGGAAGGAGTAATTTTACATATATTATTCCACATTTGTCTTCAATATTATACCATATTCATACAGAGATACTTATTGATCTTCATCTCTGTCATTCCTATTTTGGAAATTCAATGTTCTTTGGTCTCTTGGAGGGTCTGGCATGCGGAGGATTCGAATATGGGGACTCGTAGGCAGAGAACTAAAAATAAAGGATGCATCATTTAAACAGTGTTTCTTCTCCATGAATTTCAGTATTTCCATTTGATTCTTTATGTTACATATTTTCCTTTAAATAACTCCACCTTTTTTTCTTGACAGTTTTAAAAAGCAGTAACATGGGGCGAAGTTTGGGCTTCACTGAACTGATCCTGGGCCCGATTTCCATAAAAGCTTGAGGTAAAGACAAGCACTCATTTCAATCATGTGATTTCTAACAATTCAACTGCCTTAATTAGAGAAAATGTTCTTTTACAAAAACCTCCAAATGAACAAATCATGAAATACAAGTAAGCATTTGCCTTACAGATCCTGAAGTAGCCAGCACACACTATACATACATGTAATTAACCACATCATACTAAGAATGAGCAAAGTTACTAAACATATATTTACACAGGCTTCTCCACTGATTATCCTAAATGGAATTCTCCTGAGGTTGCCCCCATATTTTTGTTAAATTTTATGTACATTTGCTGAACATGAAACATGGAACAATATAACAAAATCAAACTGAACTTGAATTATTAATTTTTTCATCAGTAACCATACAAAAAATTCCTGTATGTTTATTAGTTTCAGAAAATGTCCACAAAAGCATTTCCACTGAAATAACAACAGATACTACTACTGTTCTTTTTATATACTTTAGTGAGGGAAGACAATTAGGAATAAATCAACTTTGTTTTAACGACTGCTTTAATTCCCCTCTCAGGCTTCACTGGTTACATTGGGTTGATAGAGAGGAGTTGGCTGCACAAGGTTAGAGACACGACTGTCCCCTTAAGCTGGGAATGGCTCTAGCAGGGTTTTACACGGAGGTTTTGAAAGAATTTTGAACCAGTAGATCAAAAATTTAAAACATGGTACAGACTATGAGTCTCTAGATCAGCAATGTTAAACCCCAGAAAATAAAATCAACTCAAATGACAAACCCCTTGAAAGTACTGTAGTATTAACAGAAAAAAATCCCAAGTCTTTTGCTATTTTTGGGAGGCGAGAGGGAAATGCAAAGCTAAGCTAAGAAGAGCCTGTTTGACAAAATAAAACATTTCTAAAAGTTGTTTTATTTCAGATAAACTGATTCAAGTCCCACTGAATTACCATTATGTAAGGAAGTGTAAAAAAAAAACTATTAAGAAAACCCTTTAAATTCACAGAACCATCAGCAATGATCTGCTTAATTGTTTATGTTCTACTGCTACAAACAGCAACATTTCTCTCTCCTCATATTCCACTTTTTCTATTTACACTCCTTACAAGAGAACTTCCCTTCAATTCTTGTAATAAACTACAACAGTATTACCTCATGCTCAGGGGGGTGAATAAAATGAACTGTCGATGTCGCTGAAAGTCAGCCCTCTCCAGAATCATATCGATGGCAATTCTTCTGTTAACCATATCCTAATGACAAAAGATTTGTCAGATAGTGACACTGACAGTAATAAATACATTACAAAACATGATGCTAGAAAACTTAACAGAATTAATTACTATACAGTCAAGGCTATCTAAAGAAAACATCTAAATAAGAGTAAAAAAACCAAGAAGCTGGAGAAACATGAGGGTTAAAATCTAAAAGCTACAAATTATAGCTTGGGAAATTCATAGATTGTACTTTTTAGTATACATGGGCAATGGAAAGCTTCTATCAGAACAATCAGTTCTCATCTACTCAGTGTTTTTCTATCATCTTTGATGTACATACAGTACTTCTATTTGTATGCTGAGATGAACTATATTTTAGCAGAATAATGTTTCTTGTAAAACCCTGCCTCAAAAATCACCTGAAAAGATTTAAGGGCTCTATGAAACCTATAATATTTTGATATTATGAAGCTTGTTTTTATTAGGATCATTATTGTTATTATCATTATTACTATTTTGAATGCAACCCTATGCATTAGGCTTACTGAAAAGGATGTGCAATAGAAGCTGTTATTAGCAGGGAGTAACAAAACGCTGCAGTTGTGCACTTTTCCTCATGAAAGCAGAGATCTCCCACAAAAATACACCATGGAGCCCTTGTGCAGTGGAGATCCATGATTGCATCAAGAGTAACTACAGAATGTGTGGACAGTAAGGCTGCACTTACTGGCACTGCAGTGGAAAGACAAATTGTGTGGAATAATTTATGGAATAGATGACATGCAAGTTCTTTGCAAGGTCTACAGTTCCAAGTATCCAACCTTTTCTGGAAAGATGGATAAAATCCTGCAAAACTTTTAAAAGAGGATCTAAGATTTGAAAGTTGGCTGAAAAACAACTGCTTCACTACCTTAGATGCTTACTGTCCTTTTTGAAATTCTGTAATATAAACTATATTATCTTTGCTCCCTCTAGGTGATTCCTAGTAAATATATGATTGATGAGGAAGGCACACTGAGGTGATATTAAATAAGCCAGTATCAAATATTTGTCTCAAACTCATACCACCCTGCACATTAATAGGTAGGAAATACATCTTAAAAAAAAGAAAATAGATTTCAAAATGGGTTAGTGGCCTGTCCAGGGAAGCTGCACACAAAGATATAATTTATCAGTTTCAGCTAACGTTAGTATTTATTGTTCATTATTCTGCATTTCAACATCTTGGAAACATGCTCCTAGCTGAAGTATGAGTTTCTATAAAATGAGTAGCAACAGTGAACCCAATTACTACATTTGCTCTAAAGAAACCCTGCACTGAGCTCAAAATTGGCAGAAATCAAAGCACATGCCAAGCCCAGAATGTCACAGCAATATGCAGAGTCAACCTCTGACAAACACAGGTAACAGCTGATTTATTATATTTGGGCTGAACAAAGGTTTGAGCATGCAAATTAACAGAAAGGCTCATATTTCTGGATACCAACTTCAGAAACAAAATAAGGTCAAAAGTCACCAAATAAAGTGAACAAGATCACTAAAAAATTTTGTTTGGGGGATTTTGGTTTGGGGGCTTTTTATAATTTACAGTTAACAGTAGTGGTTTTAAATCTAACCAAATACAAGTAACAACCCAACTATTTCACTAATTTATACAAATCTGAATGAGAGACATAGTTTAAGTTTAAACTATACCATGTAGACATCAAATTCATCCATGCATCTGAAAGGAGATTCAGAAATGTTCCACAGAGAAAGAATGAAACAAACTGTGGAGAAGGAACGTTCACCTCCTGATAAGGATCTCAGATCACTACGGGCAGCTTTTTCTTCCTCTCGAGGCTGAACCTTGAAAAAAAATATTGGAGCAGCTTTTAAACCTGAGATGAAGACACACTAACAGAATCATAATTTTAACAGCAAACACATTACACATAAACAGACAGAGATCACTTGAAAACAATTTTCTGCATTTCACTGCAACTGCCATTCTGGAATGGGATGGCTCCAAACCATATAGTAACACATTTCTAGGATCACTGCAACTTCCTCTACCACTGTCATACACACTGAACAGACTGAATGACTCTGCCGGAGTTTCGTTATTCAAACCTCTATTTTTAATAGCTGTTAAACAACGTTCAATAAATGTCAACCGGTGTAGTTACATAATAGTAAAATCCCGAGGTTACCAGGTACAATAGAAAAGCAAGTAATTGATTTACAGCAGAATTTTAAAGGAGGAAGAGATTCTTTACATGAAATACATGAGCAGCCATTTGGTTACATTGATTATGACGACATATTGTGGCACTCCTCTAAGATGAAACTTGGGCATTTTCTTGCCCTGCTAATTGCATTACCTTTAACAAGTTAAGCAGGCAAATAAGAATTATTTTGAAGTGGGATCTTTTTTTGCAGGGAATTGTTTTCTTTTTGCAACTTACAATCCTTGACTAAATACAGATCTCTTTTGTGAGATACATAAGACATCAGCTATTAAAAAATACATATTCTGATAAAGACAAGTAATGACTTGATATTTTATGGACTGAGTTTAGCTCTTCAGGTACATGTGCTTCACCTGTCTAATAAGGACTGCGACATGTATGTATGTTGTCACCACACATGTTTCCCCTTAATCCCTAAAACTGAAGTCTCCCACAGAAACAAAACAAAAAACCAAAAAAATCCATGATAAAACTTTTTGGGATGTATGTTAAAAGGTACTCACAAAAAAAACCTAACGAAGCTTTCATGCATTAAGTTGTTTAAATAACAACTAGAGCCATTATACCATCACACAAATACTGCTGAACTTCCTATCAATGAACCAGGAATGAGTTATTTTGAAAGACTGACTAGGATGACTCACTACTGAATTCTTATCATTGACATAAAACAGCAATCCATATTTATTCCTTGTAATCTAGAAACCTGCCCTTTAAAATGGCAATGTTTTCTGTCCTTGCTTGTTGTCAAAAACATCCTACTTTCACCAAAGGGAACGAAAGAAACTTATCCAACACCAGTTTAATGTGATTAAGCAGACACTTCTTCACTCAGGTTTTTGTGAACTCTTCCAATGTATTCCGCACAACAGACAAAATCCAGCCATTTTTACATACTTTTTCTGCTGAATCATTGTTACATAAGTCCTTTTACATACTATGCATAATATGCCCACTCTTAAATTTAACCTTTGCAATGACTGGTTTTATTAGTGTGTGTATATATATATATATATATAACTTCATCAATATTCTTATCCTAAAACAATCATTGGTCATCTCTACTGAGGTCTACTGACTGGAATCCTCGATAGTCAAACCAAGATGGGAAGGGTAGGGGGGTTTCCAAGCAGCATAACTGCTGTGCATGACAGTCTCCATAGTTTCTTAACCAAAACATAGGCAGTCCAGTATTCTTGGTGAGGTTCCTATGGCTGCATATTTCAAGCACAACATCCCTAACATTTCTATACCTTATACTTTACAATTTTCTATTTGTAATCATAAATATCTCTTTTATATGACTAAATTCATTACTTGATCAGAATATTTATAACACTACAATTTAATGTATCACATTTCGGAGAAGGAAAAACAATTTATCTATCATTTGCAATGCATTTCTAGCACCTGAGACTAAAATAAGTAATAACTCATTATGTATTATGGTAATTGAAATAATATAAAATAACTTACTGTTATGGAAAGTGTCTCATTCTTGTGATCAAAATTTATATGTCCAGAGCAACCTCGAAGACGTAGTAAGTGCTCAAAGCAGAGTTTGCATTGCATAGAAAGGGTCCTTAAATCAAGCAAACAAACGTTAGGGCAGCAAGTTTTTGAATACATGAAAAACTGACAACAAATTTTCATGAACAGTCCCACATCATTAAGTATTCAGCCTTCCTCCAATAATAACACTCTCCCAAAATCAACTGCACTCTCAAGTGTGTGACATTAGACATACTGGAGAGAATCCTCTTGAAGGAAGGCAACAACAAAATCTTCATGGATAGGTATAGGATACTAAGGGACTGAAGCAAGGAAGAAGGGGTGTACATCCAGTAATGGAGAAGAAGCTGTCAAATTACAGAACCTGAATCAAGATCTTCAAATTTTTTCAGCAGAGAGCAGAGGAGAAGCGTTTCACCCACAATGAAGTTAAAGATGTTCAGCCACTAATAATAACCACTAATTATAATCAATAAAAATGAGTGAGAGCCAAGATTATTTCAAGTCCTAGTATGTTGCTGACAATTTACTGACCAAAACCAGCACTCAGACAGAACTGCCTTGGATGAAGTCAGCACAGTTGAGGACTTTGGGATGAAGCAAAATACAGGCTCCACTATTGCACTGCTTTTCCAGCTGTCAGTCCAGGCTGCCTCTCAAATGCCATGATACAACTGAAACTGGGAGCACACTTAGGTTAAAAAGATTGTTGTGAACGCTGCCTTAAACTCACCGTAGGAATTGCCGATACACTTTGAGCCTCTCTGTCATTACTTTATCTAGCACCGCAATAAATCTTCTTAAATTCTTTACTTTATTGCTTGCATCCTCATATCTTTCCTTTGCATAATGAAATTGCCTGTTTTAATTAACAGAAAGGTTAGGAGTAATATGCATTACATTAAAACTGAGCCATTGTTGTAAATGCTGAAAATCATTTTGATAATCAAAATATCCAAATGGAAACTTTCTTGTGAGAATTTATGTGAATGCTAAAAGCATTTGATGAGTCAAGTAAGACACTGTTTACAAATGAAATGTGGACAAAAATTAAATCTTAATTCCATTTTTAATTCTTTTGAAAATAAACTCTTTCACCAAGGAGAATGAATGACTGGGCTCTCCATGCTCAAGAATACCTGAGGGGAGTGCTTCCTTGAAATACACTGAAGTCAAAACCTCAAGGAGCTGCCCAGCTTGTGCATTAGTTACTCAAACTAGAATTAGGCTTAATACTCAAAGCATCACAAAACAACGGCAAGTTAAATTCATGCAGTCATAACTGGGATACTTCAAAACACTAATAGGGTATCTGATTATTGGTAACATCATATATATAGCACAAATGCTGCTTAAAATCACTGGAAGATGTTTCAGAACTTTAAAATCTGTTCAGTATTGGGAGAATCAGTATAACACATTTCCACACCTTCATACATAGCTGAAGCACTAAAAACACACATAAACACATGGTGAGTCAGCAAGAAAGCTCTTCTTTCCCCTCTCTTTTCCAACCTATCTAAACTGTTTTAGACAGTAAAGATGACTTACTGGATTATTTCTTCTCTGTTTCCATGGAGACTGCTTTGTGAATTTATCCTCTCTCTCAAGCGATTCATTTCTGCATCAAGACTTTTAACAGTTCTGCTGACCTTGATGCGCTCCGGGAAGATTTGCCTCGCTTTTGCCATTTTTTCCTAAAGGAATATTTGAAACTCAAATAATTGTCATATTTTTCAAAAATCTCTTTAGTCTTCACAACAAGTATTTTATGCTACAGAAAAACATGGAACTCCAAGCAAGAACAATATTTTTGTGTTCTTTCTGTTTTCATTACAGCAAACCCAGTTAACAATTTTATTGACAACATTTATACACGGGTAGTTATTTCAGTGCCAAGAACTGTATCCAAGATTTTTAATACAAGCACAGTTATTTAGCTAATGCAGATAAATAAGGAACCAAAATCACCTTATTTAAATACTGCTGTCTTCCAAAAGTCTTTGTGGATGTGATTTCAGAGTTAGATAATAAACCTTGATTAGGTAAGTCTTGAAAAGATCAGATATGGGGCCTGTACAAGGAAAAACCTACCATCCAAGAAACCAAAACAGTATTATTCAATTTAACTTAAGCCAAAAATTTTAAGTAATTTTAATCTTCTCATTGCAAAAGACAGAAGAAATGGTCATAGATGGATGAACCTTAATTTATCTGTCAAGACAGAAATGGTGTCCTGTCAGAAAAAAAAGAGGCCTCAATTAACTTACACAAAATTATTTTATTTGCTTTACATAGTCAGTGTAGCACACTGAGAGAGAATACTCAGTGTAACTGAGTATATTAATATGGTCTGTATGTTATACAAGTGGAATGATTTATTACTAAATATTAGAAGAATCATGACCATCTGACTTCAATAGCTAAAAAAAAAAATCCCAGCACACATACCTCTAATTCCTTTCCTTTGCAAACTAGTACATCTTTGTGCTTATTTATGCACGCCACATGTTCTCTCTGTTTGTCTTCATAGAGCTGCAAATGGCGTTTACTGTTTTCCACTTCTGACTCAGCTTGGTTTAATTCAGCCTGTTTGGAACAAATGATGACGTGAGCTGTTTGGGGTAGATTCCTGAGAAATCTCTAGTGTTTACTGACTTCTCACAGGTTGTTCTAACTTATTTTGCTTTCAGTAACACTACTTCTGGGAGCTTTAGCAGCAGCTTATGAGAAAGTCTATGCTCAATTCTGACAAGGAATAAATACATGCAATGGTTTTAGGAATTATATCTTGAGGTGATGTTTTCATCTTTAAAAAAAGCTATGCTTTCTCCTAAAGCTCAAAAAACTGCATTTATTTTTTACACTACGTTCTATCTGGAACTTCTGATGCCTGTGTGACATCAGCCAGAACTGCATTTCTGTGTGAAAATTCAGTGTCCTGCTATACCTGTAATACCAAATCATAGAAACATAGCATAGTTATGGTTGGAATAAACCTTTAGGAACATTAAGTACTACCATCAACCCAAAACCATCACCATATACACCACTAAACCATATCCTCCAGTACAACAGCCATATATTTTTTGAATGCTTCCATGGATGATGATTCCACCACTTGCCTGGGAAGTTTGTTCCAATGGTTTACAACCCTTTCCATGAAAACTTTTTTCCCCATATCTAAACTAAACCTCCCCCAGTGCAATTTGAAGCCACCTCCTCTCCTCCTGTCACTTGTTACCCAGGAGAAGACACAGAGCCCCACCTCACCACAACCTCCTTTCAGGCTATTGTAGAGACTGGTAAGGTCCCCGTTGAGCCTCCTTTTCTCCAGGCTAAACAGCCCTAACTCCCTCAGCTGCTCCTCACAGGAACTGTGCTCCAGACCCTTCACCAGCAACCTCTATACTATATAAATATTGATACTGTTGAAGTGATACATCTTTTCAGTGAAGCAAAGAGGTATTAGGAATGACATAAATTAGGATGTCATTTTCTTCCTCATCCCTATCAACTAGATGGCTTAACAAACAAAAATATAAACCATCAAATCAAAAAGAAAAACAAAAAAACAAGAAACAACTCAAAAACCCCCCAAAACAACAAACAAGAAAGCCAGCCATCACCAACAATAACAGATGCTCTTACTTTTTTCTAATCCTATCTTAAAACCACAACTTGCTATACGTCAACAGTTCCTTAAACAACTGTAGTACGCTTAATAACACATCTGATTTAAAACTTTTTCAGGAATTTTAGAGCTGCCCTTGATTGTGTTCAGTACTCTACATATCAAGCAATAATGTTTTCATATTCTGAATAAATCTCTTTCCATACAGAGTAGTTCTTTTAAAATAGGTCATATCTCTAAAATTTCCATATTAGGTACATTAGAACTAACACATACATTTGTTGCTTTGCTGACCTGTTTCCTTACTCTCTTTGTTTGCTCTTTTAATTTGGGCTGACTACACAGCAATTTATAGTTTAAGTGAGACATCAGAAGATTCCCATAGTGATCTTTTAAGTTTTCATCATTTCATCCTTCTACAAGTTTACAGTACTATAAATGTCCTGAACTCTTACTTCTGTTTTCTATTTTCAAACAATAAGTTGTTCTTGCCAATATGAGATTGCCTTTCATTTGCCAATATCAAATTTTGCATGTCACCATTCTGTTATTTATCTTAATTCTTGCTATTTCTCTGCCATTTCCAGGTACCTTCTGTAGTCTTGAATAATTAAAACTATATACTGGTATCTTCTGTGATTATGTAATTTCATAAAATAACAACCACTTCATATAGAACTTCAAACACTATTTTGAGAAATGAACAGTTATGAACATTCTTAGCTAAGGTTTCTTAGAAACAAACAAGCAAAAACAACAAATGTGATGCATGAAAAAGGAAAGTCAAGGAAACTGTTTTTCCTTCCTTTTCACTCCATCACTAAAGATACCTGGAAATTAACTCTCTTTAAACATAAAACACTACAGTGACTACACATAACAATCAACATCACCTTCAAAATATTGCCAAGCTTATTTTCCAACGTGCTCTACATGGAATGCTCCATATCCATTTTCTAGGTAGACCTTAAGTACATTGGGAAACAGCAAGCTCTTTTCTCCTGCCTCACCTCTTCTTAACCTCATTCACCTTGACACACAAATGGAACAAATCAAAAATACAATAAAAAATTATTGTTACCTTAATCGGGCCAGCAATTTCTTCTACTTGATAGATTTTTTCTTTCATTTCTTCTAATTTTTTTTCAGCTTCTTGGAGACTATTTTTCAGTTCTTCCATTTTTCTGCTTTGAAGCTGCATGTCTTGTTTTACAGATTCCATCCTACCCTTATTTTCTTCAGCTTCATCTTGCTGTCAAAATATATTAAAGTTAAGAATAATAAAAAGAGACAAATTTGTAAACTACTGTACCAGATTTTTTACTATCAGTATTAGGGTACAGTATTACATGAAGTACTCTATAACTTTATTAAGAATAGGAGCAGCCCCAAAGGAAGAGATTGATAGATCTTGTAGGAGACAGCTAAATCAAACTGCAAAATAAAAGTGGAAGTTCATATTTATGTGACTGAAAATTAAGAGGATTTTATTTGGGAGTTGTGATTGAAAGACTGAAAGGAACAAGGTAACTTCCCACTGGATCTGTAGCCAATATATATCCAATATACAATGCAATGCAGGAAGTGGATTGTTGTTGTCTTCTAGAAAATAACACCATTCCTAATGAATTATCATCCTAAATACTTTCTGATTCAAAAAGACAAATACTGCAAAACCTGGGGAAAAAAATTTTAGATCACCAAAAATAAAAAAAATCACTCAATTTATAGAAATATTTAAAATTATGGCAAGTGTTACATTCTTCATTATCCAACTTTGCTTATTTCAAAACATTGCCAACATTAAAAGACATTATTTCATATGCTGATTAGTCATAATTGGATAAGCTATTCTTACTAATATATGGATGTCCGCTGACTGGTGTTCTTCCATGTTTTCAAGATCTGCTATCTCTGCATTTGCTGTTCTTACTTTTACCTAAGAAGAAAAAGAAAACTCATGTTCTGAAGCTTAACTAAAGAGAAAAGTTCACATTTGTTAATTTAAGTCATCACAGGAAAGAAGATACTTTTATTTTTTAGTTTTGTTAGTGACTAACGAGACACAAATCTTCACACCCACCTGTGGAATTCATTATCATAAGATGTAACTTGTTCTGAAGGTCCTGCACTTTAATTCATTAAGTTATCATATTTCCATTTGACATGACAATGGAATAAAAGCCATTTTATTTTTTTCTTCCAGTATTTATCTTCAGCATTTCAGATCACATGCCAGGTTTTTGTGCTCCTTCTTACTTATAATTTACTGAATATAACTTTATATAGTATGTACTAGCTTACACTGCCTACCTGGACCACCACTGACCACCACAAATATATATCCTACCTAGAAATACCAGAGACCACAGAAAGGAGGCTAACTGCTGTAAAATGGTTTATAAAGAAATTTAAATTAAGAGAACTTAAAGAAGAAATATTCAGCATATCAAGATGGGTTAAGAATATACCCTAAGAGCATGATGATAAACAAGATTCTGGGAATGAAGAGGCAAGGCTCAACAGAAATAAAGGAGGGAGAAGCACTATGTGATGCAAGTGTCTTTTCTGTGCAACAACTTACTACCGCTGTCAAAAAAAGCAGGAGAAATTTGTAAGATTTAGCACAAAGCGAGGAAAGATACCAAACAGAAACAACAGTATATGCTAGGATTGATGTGGCCTCTACCATTCTGTCCTCACTTATAAGAGCATACTACAAAAATAAAAACATGAAAACAAACACCAAAAGTAATGATAAAAATTAAAAACTATCAGGCACTCCAAATAGATTGCAGAAGTCAAAATGAAATAGGGAAAGACTCAGGAGCTACTAAAAACTAACACTGTACCTATTTTTACCTGTAGTTGTTTTTGGTGTCGTTGATGACCATAGAGATGATCTTCATTCTGCCTAATTTCATTTTCAATGGAATATAAGCGTTGCTGAGATGCTGTCAACTGTGCCCTTTTGTTTTCAATTTCTTTCTCCAAGAGACTTTATAAACAAAGTGATATTGAGATGTTACATACTACACAGATATTATTTGTGACACACACATACAGAAATACACAAATAAAAATTACATGCATGACAAGACAAAGGGTAAAAATGCACTTTTTTAACTAGCCTACATCATTCCCCTTAGCAAAATTGGTAATGGAATGCCTGTAACACTTTAAAAGTTCAGATAATCTTTGAGTGAAATTCGCTATATACTGACATGAACAAACTACAGTTAACTTACATATTTAAAACTTTTGAGTTTATAGAAATAAATTTTAACATTCAATTCAGTTTATACTATCCGCTATTAATACTAAAATTACCTAATACGTCTCTAATATAATCTGAGCCTCAAAATAAAAGTATTCTATTGTCACTAATTTCCTTGGTGACAGTTCAAGTTTGTAATCTTTGAAGTACATTCTGCTTTTTCAACTACCATTTTGAAAACAGTGAGAGAAAAGACCCCTAAAACTATAAAAGGTGAGGGAATTCTCAGAGATACCTACCATGAATGAAGTCAAAAGCTGGAGGGAACAGAGATACAAAGTTTGAAACCAGTTGGAGGACTTCTGCTAACAACTTTATTTTGAATAGTCAGGCTTCTCTTGCAGTAAACTATGACACCACTGTTCAAGTATTATATTTTTAAGGAAACAGCTTTGACTTCATACTGTTTTTCACCAAGCATAAAAAAGAAGGTAGCAAGATTTCCTGGAGTACTGAGCACAGAAAATCGCTACTTGGTGGGTAAGATCTACATGCCACAAACTGAAAGATAACTGCATACAATGCAAGTTTGTCCCTACCACAGAAAGGCACTGAAAATAAGAGATTTATTAGAATTCTCAAAAAGGAAGTATAAATCTCAGAAAGAAAATGGAGAGACTAGAGAGTAGTGTACATGCAAACAGACAAATATGTAATTCCACTATTCATGCCAACAAGCGCACTCTTTACAGACACATTACAAGATGCTAACCTGATTTCTGCTTCAACATCTTGACTAAGGAACTTGGGTCTGACAAAACTGGAAGAGTAATATCGTCGTTCAAATACTTGATCACCTTCAGCAGTGAAAGCTTCTTTACAGTTCTTTGGGGGCCGATTGCACTGCATTACTTCACGAGCCTTACGGTTACTCTGAAAAACACAATGGCTTTATAATACCAGCAGAAAAACAACCATAATTAAAGATAAGAATTTAAAAGCTGTTTTGATGTTTTCATCCAGAAATAATTTTAATTCTTAATGAAAAGAAATACAGTAATGAAAGAATGTGAAAATTATTTATAATGTCAAGAATCTACTTTTCTTCGTCGAGTAAGACATTTATGTTCTCAAGAACCCACTAAATTTAGTAGGTCATTTATTTGTGAATTCTGTAGTCTAATCAGTCCCTTAAAATCTGCCTCGAAGAAAAAAAAAATCACTAACCAGAAGGACATTATGCACAGATATATTCAACTGTTAAAAGTAGAATAAACATAGAGGAGACAAGCTTCCAAAGCAAGGTATGAAGGACATCAAACAATATTCAATTAAAGTTCAGGGAAACGTTGGTAAAAAACGCCAACACTGACAGCACCAGACTAAGTGGTCACAAGTGCCTTTGTCCAAGGCAACCATGTTATCCACTCCATTGTATCAATTTTTCCACAAAATACTTCTTTCAGATTCAGTTGAAATTGTTCAGGTAGGGCTCAAAGATAATAATGTTATGAAAATCACTAGTTAGTTCAGGCAGAGGGTGAAGAACAATCCCAACATTCCTGCCATGAGAAAAGCCTACAAAGTTCAGCTGTTACATAACCCACTCAGTGACAGCCATGCCTCATAAACAGTCAGCTCTGCATTAGACAGAGCATGAACTGCCTCTTTCCAGTAAGAATGTCAGAGGATAAACTGGGAGAAGAGATTTTGGAGAAAAATGAAATTCACAAAAAATAAGGATCATTAGTTCTGCTTGCTTAGGGAATACTCTGCCGTCTCTAAATAAAAACATATCCATCTTATTTTTATCTTTGAATATTTTACTTGTAATCTTATCAGCAGGAGCTGGTATCTTCAGTACTAATAGAAAATCAAAAATCAATTAAGATCAGAAATCAGATAGTATCAGAAAACTTAGCTACCAGCTGCTAGGTACAACTTGTAGGGGCAGGTTGCAAATTTTGCTAACTCCTTGACTACCCAAAACTGGCACATCCTGAACCCACCAGGTAACAGAGAGAAATGAAACAGAGCCAGAAGTTAGGAGGCTGATTACACACACATGGACTATTTAGACTGGGAAACTACACCACTTAGAGGCCCAGAACGGTAGTGGCAAACAACCCAGACACAAACAAGGAAGGTCCTAAAACACAGGGGGCAGAGAGGGGAGCAAAACTTCCTCTACCTCTTTTATCTATTACAGACACTACCAGTGAAGGTGTCATACATGCACCACACATTTCTTTAGAGATCAACAGGGAACACAGAGCCTTACTTTAATCAGCAGGACTGTTTCTATACCCCTCATATCAATCAAACAATTGGCAACCACAGGATCATCTATTTCCAATGCTGTCAGAACTGATGGGAATTCTGGATGATGAACAGCTCTGAAGAAAAGAAAAAAACCCACCATTTATAAAAGTCACATGAGATTCTTAAAAAAAATTTACCAATAGTCCTTTTCAACCATTAAGGCTAAGCAATAAAATTCAAAACATACTTACCTGTGACTAGTATCATACATTTTATTCTCAAATTTAGTCACAATTATTTGAGGTCTATGTGCACGTGTATAATATTTTGACATCAGAACCTCAAGAGTTCTTTCATCTTTATGATTATCGCAGCAAAATGCCTGAAGTAGGCCTTTTAAGCAGGATTCGATAGCCAAGATCAGTTCAGGATCTTTTGGATGAATCAAAGCACCTAAATAAACATAAGAGGCAAAGCTTTAGGTGCTGTGTTCCGTGACAAAACATTCAATAGAGCATTTTTACCACTCAAGGTTCTTGTTTTGTTGTATTGCAGGCTTTTTAAGAGTCTAAAATAAACCTTTCTTAGAGGTAGAAAAAAAAAATTAAGAGGTTGACTAAAAGTTAAAAGACTCTACAACAGACCTGAGAACATAAACATAACTTCTCTGCCTAAAGACACCTACACATGGTTGGAGTTCTGTATTTTCTTTCATTAGGGTACCAATTTTATGGCAGCTTAGCAGAAATGTATCAAGGCAAAGATAGCTTATCAATTTAATTCTTTAAGGATGAAGGCAGTGGAACAACTATACTGCAAATTAAACAAACATGAAGCTTTCCATTATATCAGCTGTCATCAGTAGCACACGTTTGCACATTCTTATTCTGCAGTAAATGCCATGTACTTTACATCCAGAATATGCTGAAACCTTTCCTCCCATTCACAAACTGAAAGTATCAGCCACTGTCAGAGCTGGACAGAAGACAAATAAAAGCCAGCTTCCCAAGAAAATCTCAGTTGGGTCTGTCTGACTTGTTCCATGCAAAACATCTCAAGTTTGACAAACCCATAAGTCAGCCACTGGACGTTTTGAACAAAATCTGTCCAAGATCTGGACAGTGCTATTCACTGAGGAACAAGCAGTCAAAGCACAGTAGTCTGATGCTTTGAGGGTGTGGGGGAATTGGAGAGATGCACTGAAAGTTTACCATTGTAAAATACCTCAACAAAAACATCTGGAAAATGAGGAAAGCCAGTAGCTGTTAGTGAGTGCATGACAGAAGCAAAAGATAACCTACCAGGATAAAACCTTTAGTCCAGGAAGTACAGAAGAAAAAGATATATCTGAAGCTCCTTAAAGAATGAAGTTTTCCTAGAAGGTCACTATTTACATTAGCAGCCATACAAAAATATCCCATGAGAATATATGTTTCAGCAATTATTACCTAAAGGTCCAAGAGGTTTCTTTCTAAAGTGTCCTTGTTTATGGGCTACTTCAATTGCTTCAAGAAATGCTGGTACCTGTGGTCCAAATCTTTTCAAAGTATTTGTTTTACTATCTTTCAGGTCTCTCAGCTGTTTCTGCTGGCCATCCAGTGCTTGCTGTACTTCGCTATTTTCTCTCCTAAGATAACAGATTTTTTTTCAGTAGTTATAAAGCCTAAAGTGCAATAAAATAATTATAAAGCCTTGTTTTTCAATTACTAATAGCATTGTGTATCAAGATGTCAGTAATTCAATGTAAAGCTAGGTACACACATGAAATAATATTTTTATAGTTTTAAGAAACATGAGAAAAAGAAAACAAGAGAGAAAATGACTACTTTGCAACAGTTCTACAAGACTTTTATTTCTAACAAATTATAATAAATTTATTTTATTTCTAATTAATGCTTCAATTTCACTGTTTTCAAAGATCTTCAACAAAACATACAAGTAGTCATTGGTTACAATAATTGATAAAAAGCATTTAAACTAATACACCAGGTGCAATAAGGAACAATTCCCAAATCCTTTAAGACAATAAATGGCATCTCCATAATCCCCTCCGGTAATCACTGTTCATGTTTCCAAATCAAAGCGAGAGTGCTTTGTTTTTCTGTCTTGGGTATGGGCGAAATTAGTACTTGAACCACTTTGCCTCAAAGTCTCTGTGAATCTGCCTTAACTATAGAAGCAGTAATTACTCCTAAGTGTATCTATTCTCTTATAATGCAAAAAAGAAACTGTAGTCCAATACCTCAGGGATCACAGGTACATAAGAAGGGATACATAAAAGAAGGCATTCTCTTTTAACTTGAAACAGAGGTAAACAATTACATTCAAAAAGCATAACTTACCTGAGTCTAGAATGTTCTTCCCTACACTTAGATATAGCCTGCTGAAACTGATCCACCTGCTGACCAATCATTATTTCTTCATCATGGAATGCCTTTAACTGTTCTCTTAGGTACGCAATTCTCCTTTGTCTTTCAAATTTCTCAGGCTCTGAAACCTGATTAGCACTAGAAAAGAACATACTTCCATATTCTAAAACCATACTGATGATTTACAAGTGACCTTTATTACTTGTAGCGTATAGATTTACTCATCAGCTACATTTAAGATTCTGTTAACTTGCAAGATCTACATAGCAATAATGCCAATTTTAATTTTTTTTTTTAAATTTCTAATCACATGTAACTCTCCCCAGTTACATGTTACATTCCTAATGCATTAGTTTAAGACATATTTGTTCTGCAACATCATGGAAGTGAGAGAATATCTATTATCACCAAAAAACCCCCAAAACAAAACAAAAACAAAACAAGTAAACCAACCACCTAACCAATCAACCAACC